>CM055270.1:60274851-60435209 GCA_029237695.1 Conchocele bisecta | reverse complement strand
TGAGAAATACAGAAATGTTTGAGCCTTGCCAGATATTTTTTCCCATTCATGGCACTAACCTACTATTCTTTATTTACTCCTCCATCTTAGATGACAATGGTGCTACATTTTGATTGGCAGACTATGTTGTGGGAACGAGATGCTATCACGAGGGAATGATATGCTATCTCGAGGCAACGAGATGCTATGTCATGGGAACGACATACCTAACTCGTGGTAACGAGATGCTATCTCGTGTGAACGAGATGCTATGTCGTGGAAACGAGATAGAAAACAAATTGCGCATGTCCCTTTTAAGCTACCGCATTAGTGTCAAATTTACAGACTATCATAATTTTGCACCTACCAACATTTAGTGGTACGAAGTTTAGCGAAACGAACCCCTGCTGAATGTATGCGGCGTAGAAAGTATCACGGTCCTCAATTAACACTTTTACCAACTCGGTAAAATGTGACTGTGACAGTAGAAATAGGGCTTATGGGATTTATGACCAGTGTAGCTTCTGATCAAATAGCACACGCCCGTAGCCTGACAATGATCTATAGTGCTCGTTAGAAGCATGGCGGGTGTTTCCCTGACGGAATCGCGAACAGTGCAATATCGTGTCTTTACCAATATATAACTTATCACCCCATAAATCCGCTTATATTCGTTGGAATTGTGCTTAACTCTCACTACGCGGGAGACGAAAATTGTCGTCTGCTGTTTTTCATGTTTGCCTTAATTCTTAACAAAAAACCTGTTTTGGCAGCACATGAGAATCGTCTCCAGTGGAGACGATTCTCATACGCTGTCAAAACAGATTTTCATCGAGAAATATTGAAAATAAAACATTTCCAGCAGACGACAAAATTTAGTTCAGCGTAGTAAGGGTTAATGTGGCGTTGCTGCATGAACACAACCTTAACCCGATGGCGGCCATATTTGATTCAAAATGGCCGAAATGCACACGGATTTGGCAAGGATGAACAACCGTTTTGTCACCTCCACCCCACTTAACATGAGTTGAGGAACATTAAAGTGCTAGCGCTAATTGTGTTTTATCGAAACAAACTTTTGAAAAGTCAAGTGCCATACATGTAATAAATTGTACCTTTATGACATGTTGTACCCTTATGAGAATCTGCGCATGCGCGGAGATCAAGATACGTGTTTTTTAGTCTGTTACGGAAATTTAATTATTTTGCAATATTTACTGAACTAAAGGCTTTGTCGCTAACTAACTACTTACTTGAATGCAATATTTGTATGATCCACTCTACATTTGAGGAAGTTTCATTCACGTTTGTGCGTTTTGATCACTTTTTGCCAATTGCTTCATTTGTGAACGCTTTTAAGTTCCACTTCCTGTTGCCAATGGTCAACATCCGGTTTGGGTATTATCCGTTTGTTCACATGTTTTAGGTATTTATCACTTTATTCCGCTTTATTCTTTACAGCCTAGAACGAGGTATTAAGCATTTCAGTGCACTCTTCATGTTTCTTGTCATTGTGTTGATAAAACACAGCAGTAAGGTGAATGATGTATCACAGGAACCAATTTCCCCCATCTACAGAGGACTTTCGTTCTCGCCGCTGTCAGTTTGTGCCACAAACTCGTTGCAACCAAGAGTGACAATAGCTGCCCTTAGACTCTGTCTTAAATTACTATGCTTTACTCGTAATGACTCCATCGTTTGCAAACCATACCTACTATATTTGTTTCTGATTACTGCTCAGAATTCCTGGGACATTGAACCCAATCCAGGCCCATCGATAATAGATTCCCCATCGGGAACCAACTCACATTTTCCTTGTGGCGTATGTGATCAGGAAGTTGGATGGTCAGATAGAGGCATATTTTGCGATAATTGCTCGATATAGTACCACATTGATTGCCAAGGAATGAATAATACAATATATAGTATTTACAACCACTCAGGAAATTCCAGTATGGCATGGGTCTGCCTAAAATGTGGACTCCCAAACTTTTCTACATCCCTCTTTGACTCGGAGCCACTGGAAACCAGCAACCGATTTGATTCACTTACCCTGTCGCATTCAGATTCGCTTCCAGACAGTCCGCTGCCTAGTAACATAGGGGAGCCAGCTGCTACATCTTCCCCGATCACGTCCAATAGCAGAAAGCCTAAGAGGAAATATGTACTCAATCATCCACTCAGAATTCTGATCATGAATTGTAAATCAATAAAAAATAAAAAACCTGAACTTTTCTCAATTATTGACTCCTCAAAGCCTGATATCATATTTGGTAATGAGTCTTGGCTTACACCGGACATTTCAAATTCGGAAATATTTCCTGAAGATTATGAAGCTTTTCAGAGGGACAGGGAAGGAGATGCACATGGTGGGGTGTTCCTTGCTCACAAAAAGGAGTTTGTCTGCTCAGCCACTCCTGAACTTCAGAGCAACTGTGAAGGTATATGGTGCAAACTAGAAATAGTGGGTTGCAAAATACTGTATTTATGCTCCTTTTACAGGCCACCTGATATAACCAGCCCAGATTACCTTGAACAGTTCAATACCCCACTGCACAGGATAATGTCCAATAAAAATGCCAATGTTCTGATTGGGTGAAACTTCAATTGTGGTGATGTTGATTGGGCCACTATGAATGTGCCACCCGGCGTCTCCAAAGTCAATACACAACGACAGCTGGTAGACATTGCTCAAGAACATAGCCTTGCACAGGTCATTGATATTCCCACCAGACAAGACAAAACATTAGACATCCTGCTTACAAACAACCCAGCACCGGTCACACGAGTGAAGGGTATGCCACCTATAGGCAAATCAGACCATGACATTGTATTCATGGAATACGACATTAAGGCAAAGAGAACTCGCCAACCACCCCGTACAATTCTACTATACAGACGTGCAGACATGGAAGGTCTCCGGGAACATCTGACGACATTTAATGTCAACTTCCTCACCACTGCCCATGACAAGACCGTTAACGAGTTGTGGACGGGGTTCAAGGATGAACTAGCATGCGCCATTGACAGATTCATTCCATCCAAAATGACCAAGCCAAAATATAGTTGTCCTTGCCTTGGATAGACACAACCATTAAACGACTGATTCACAAACGGGAGAAAATGTATCACAAAGTACGACACTCTTCGTCCTCTGAACTAAGGACTAAATATACAAAATTTCGAGCATATGTTCAACAGTCAATTAGAGACTCCTATTGGCGGTATATATCCGGTATTTTTACTGATCAGACAGACGATAACGACCCGGATCAATCCAGATCAACAAATAAAAAGTTTTGGTCATTTATCAAAAGCCAGAAGAATGATTCCTCAAACATAACATCCCTTAGAGATAATGGCATTCTGAGGTCTGACACCAACACTAAGGCTAATATCCTTAATAATCAGTTCAAGTCTGTGTTCACTGCAGAACTAGCTGGTGCCCTACCTGACAAAGGACCAAGCCCATTCCCCACAATGGCCGACATACATATCGATGCAAACGGCGTTGAAAAGCTACTTGGTAAGCTGAAAACACATAAAGCAACCGGACCTGATAACATTAGTGCTAGAGTATTAAGTGAGTGCCGCAAAGAGATCAGCCCTATACTGGCTTGTATCTTCAACAAATCCTTTTGTACTGGTACCGTGCCTGATGACTGGCGACTCGCCAATGTAGCACCAATCTTCAAAAAAGGTGAAAAATATGACCCTGCGAATTACAGCCCAGTTTCTCTAACGTGCATTTGCTGCAAATTAATGGAGCATATCATTGTTAGCAATATTATGAAACATGCTGAGGCAAATAATATCATAGTTGACTCACAGCACGGGTTTAGAAGTCGCAGGTCATGTGAATACAAACTTGTTCAGTTTGTACATGATTTATCCTCCAACCTAGACAGGGCATACAATAAAGGTCATAGACAAACAGATGTCATTATCATGGACTTCGCCAAAGCATTTGACAAGGTTCCCCATCGTAGACTTGTACACAAGCTTAGCTACTATGGTATACAAGGATTGTCAAACAAATGGATACATTCTTTTCTTTCAGGCCGTACCCAAAATGTTGTTCTGGATGGTGTCGCTTCAGATTCTGCCGATGTGGTCTCTGGGGTTCCTCAGGGTTCTGTCCTGGGCCCAGTCTTATTCCTTCGTTATATCAATGATTTACCGGATAACATTCAATCTTCTGTTCGCCTTTTTGCTGATGACTGTGTATTGTATCGTAATATACATGACAATGCAGACTGTCAAGCTCTCAAAGACGACATTGACACACTTGCTGAATGGGAGAAGACCTGGCTTATGCAATTTAATGCTTCCAAATGCCATACACCCAGAGTCAGTAGTCACCACACTAACTCCCGTATCACCCATAACTATAGTCTCCATGAAAGTGTACTGGAAGGCGTAACCTCTGCGAAATATTTAGGCCTAACTTTTACTGATAACCTGTCCTGGGGCACTCACATACAAAACGTTACTAGCAAGGCCAATAGGACACTCGGTTTTCTCAGACGGAATCTCTCACTTGCACCCAAAGCTACCAGAGATATTGCCTACAAAACAATGATTAGGCCCCAACTGGAAATTGCGGCAATAATCTGGAGCCCATATACAGTTTCAGACATTGGTAGAGTGGACAAGGTGCAGAGAATAGCTGCCAGGTGGTGCTGTCGTAGGTGGAGGAACAAAAGTCATGTTGGAGATATGTTGGAGGGACTTTCTTGGCCAACCTTAGCACAACGTAGGGATCACTCAAGCCTTGTGTTCTTCTATAAGATCCATAATGAGCTGGTCAAGATTGACAAGCCCAACTACCTTCATTTGCCTCAGCATCCTAGGTCCACCCGGTCTACGGCCAACCATCCATTCCAATATTCTAGACCATTGGCTTACTCGGATACATTTAAATTCTCCTTTTTTCCGAGAATCATACCACTTTGGAACTGTCCACATCTCGATGCTGTTTCATCAGAAACAGTATCTGGGTTTAAATTCAAAATTTAAATTAACCCAGTCTGCTAATTGTGCTCATTTAGCAGACACCTACTTCTTGTAAATAGTTTTAAGTGGCAAAGTCTATCTTTGGTCTTTTTCTTTGGATCATATATCTGTTGTAATTATTTTATATTTGTACTTGATCAAAGCAATTTGCCACCATTCACCTGTCATAATGCTCCGAACGGAGCGAGTGCAGTATCGATAGATAGATAGATACATACATGTACACGTAACATACTTCAGACTTTGAGTTTCCAAATACCCTGAATGAGATAGTTTTATAGGTCCTTGTTTTTATGGAGGGTTATCTCTACCTGTGACACCCTACATATGCAGCCTATGCTCAATACATGTAAATCCATCAATTGAAATTTCCAGATGATCCTAAATTTGCACTTACGAACACTTTAGTCGTACGAAGTTTAGTGAAACGGGCCCCGGTCTACTACGCTGGTAACGTCGTGCGAAACGATTGTTTTTATCCTGGGACCAATACACAATTGTTAATTAATAAATTCGAGATGATAGTATTTGTGACAAGTGTAGACCAACATCCACACAGTCTTATTAAGATATGAAACACACGTCGTTATTTTAACTGGTTCTGAGTACATAACTCTAATTACATTTCATAATTTACATTGCATTACATTAGAGCTATGACGAAGTAGTATTTCTAAATTTGCGTTCGACACTTTCTTTGTTTATGTCGACTTCGTGGAGAGTGACATACGAATTTTCATCATACACACTTTATTAGGTGATTTTGTGTTCATATTGTAGAAGTTCCTCTCAATAACAACATAGCTGAGTACAGTCGAACCTGCCCGAACAGCCACCTCTCCACAACAACACCCTCTCTGTAACAGCCGCTATTTTATTTCCCAAATGGATGATTTCCTCTATACCTAACGCTTAGAATGCTGAACACGAATATTGTCGTCTACTGTTGCTTTTGCCTTATTTCTCAATACAAACATGTTCTCTACAACAGCCAGTTTTGCATCTTCCCATAAGTGGCTGTTGTAGAGACGTTGCACTGTATGAAAGTCAACGCCCTGCATAGGTTATCTACATTGTACAGACGCAATGTAAATGCTATTGCGCACATTTATAGCGAAATAGTGCAACCTGTTGCATATAAAGCGGAAAACATGCAGCTAGCTTTTAACAAGCTATACAATGTACATGTAAATGAAATAGCTTATCAGTATCTAGACTAGCCACATACGTTTGCGATAAGGTCACACCCGACGTCAAACGATACACATAGACAGCGATCAGTCTGGGAATTCGCTCAGTCTGGTCAGCGCCTATGCTGTTATACGCAAATACATCAATTGCACGCTGTACCAGTGTAATAACGCGCGGTATTATAAACCATAATACATTGTTGGCCATAAATATAGTTGCGAACATTGACTCTTGCATCCTGGGGCAGTTTCACTAAACTTCGTACGACTAAGATGTTCGTAATTGCAAATTTAGGATCGTCTGGAAATGTCAATAAATGGATTTACACTTATTGAGCATATGCTGCGAATGCAGACTATGCTGAATAAATGTAAATCCAATACAGCTGAATCTCGTTATCTCGATATCGCTTATCTTGATATACCTACTTATCTCGATATACGTCCCAGGTCCCGGCAGAATTCTCTATATATATCATATATTTTACTCCTCATAACTCGATATCGGATATGTCGATATATCGGTTTAGTCGAAGTGGCAATCGAGTCCCGATAGACTAAGTATGTTTCCTTCACATTTGTATTCTGATATGTCGATTCGACAATTAAGCGCCCGGCGCCGCCAAGTCTGAATCAGCGCGATTATCTCAGGTAACAAAAGACACAGCCGTCGCTAAAATGCGTTTAAAGTTGCATGACCAGTTAAAGCAGTGAACTTAAAACCATAATTAATCAATTAAACTTAATGTGATATCAAATCTCTTTTAACAGAAAAATGAATTAAACGGTGTAGTAAATCGTCTGTTAATTACTAAAAAACAGCTTAGAATAAACTCAAGCCGCGATTTATGAAAACCCGGAAATAAAGTAAAGAGGCATTTCTGAAGCGATTTTGTTCAGATTTTTATTTCGAGAAATTTGGTGAATTGTTATCTCGAAGTTCGGATATGTCGATATATTTTCGTTAGTCCATTCGACTTCGAGAAAATGAGAATGACATGTAATTGTTTACAAGAAAACAGTGTTAATGTAAAATTAACAGACTATCATAATTTTGCACTTACAAACATTTTAATCGTACGAAATTTAGTGAAACGGCCCTCTGGCAACGGACAGTACGGGAGTAGATTGTCAGAGTTACTGTTCGCAACTACAATACATATACATCACAATGTAGCCGCTACAGAAAGCACGGTTGGTGATCAGTACAGTTTCAAAGTATGTTAATGTGTGTATGCAACGAATATAATCGAACATTTATGAATATTTAATTAATATGATATGTATTAAACCCGTCGACTGGTTTCAGATTTATTTCTTAAATTCAATAATCTAGTTTTATAGGTTCATGTGAATCATCGCTTGTGTAAGACCCCCCATTAACCCTTATTGTTGTCGTCTGCTGGAAATGTTTTATTTTCAATATTTCTCGACAAAAACCTGGTTTTGACAGCACATGAGAATCGTCTCCAGTGGAGACGATTCTCATGTGCTGTCAAAACCAGTTTTTTGTTAAGAATTAAAGCAAAAATGAAAAACAGCAGACGGCAATTTCCGCCAACTGCGTAGGAAGGGTTAACTTAATACGCGTTGTTCCTCTAGCCACATTCAATGTACATTCATTCAATGTACATTGTTGTATATTAATATATGTATGTGACCTGGCAAAATGGACCTATGACCTTTGTCATCAGTGTCGACCACACATACTCAAATTGATTTAAAAATGTGTCGTAGTTATCGTTTAAAATCGTGTTTTCGCAATAAACATGTAATAAATATTTGATTGAATCTTCTACGGATTTTTTTTTAAATAAAACATGGCGACGATAACATTTTTATTATTTAGAAAAATGAGCATCTACATATATTTTGATAACACAGGCGTAGTGCGATTTAATATGTTTAACTACCCTGCGGATGTTAATGGAACAAACACTATAGTCATGGTGGATGGACAGTCGGATCTCGAGCCCTTTTCACTAAGCTTCGTACGACTAAAATGTTCGTAAGTGCAAAATTACGAAAGTCTATAAATGTCACATTAACACTATTTTCCTGTACACAATTATTGAGTCTATGCTCAATAAATGTAAATCCATCAATTGAATTTTCGAGACGATCCTAAATTTGCACGTACGAATATTTTAGTCGTACGAAGTTTAGTGAAATGGGCCCCTGGGTCTCCATACATTGCAAGGGTTTGGAGTGGTCAGTGGACGAAAGGGGGAAGGTGACTAACTTCATGAGAAATCTAAATGGTCAGTGGAAGATCTTATGAGGGTTTGAACGGGTCAATTTTAAACTTTATTTATTTTACAACGATTACAAACAAGCGCGAGAGCACTTATACAGATGCTTTCGTTGGCACAGATGAAGGCGTAATGACGGTCATTAATGTGGGAGGAAACCGAAGTACCCGGAGGAAACCCACTTCACCGATCTGGCGACCGCCATACCACCTCACATACTGCCCCGGCCGAGGATCGAACCCGGGAACGCATTGGTGAGAAGCGCGCTCGTTACCGATTGCGCTAACCGGACAACATTGAAGAAGGGGGATAACTCCATTAGGGATTGAAGTGGTCAGTAGAAAAATAGGGCAAACTCCACGAGGGAGGTAGCCCTCGTTTTTTCACTGACCACATTGATTGTCAGATCATGTCTGGCTTTTAAAATCGTACACAACTTATAATGTATTCTCAATTCTTACTGCCCGTAAGTTCATGTTTACAGTGGAAATTAAGATTAATTAATTGTAATTCTCTAATCAGCAATGACTTACTTCCGCCTTACATGTATACTACCACATATTACTGTTTTATTTTCTCACATAGGTACATAAGATACGCGCCATGTGAGTTTGTACCTTCGAACATCTGTCTAATTTCATTAAATTCTTTTGATGTGTAGGAAATGGGGGTTCTGCGTCAGCGGGTCGGCGGGTCGGCTTGTCGGCGCACTCTTTGACCCCGTTAGAATCCCAGTGACTAAAAATAGAATTGTGCAGGGATTTCCCAGTTAGAATTCCCGAGACTAAAAATGGAATTGCGGTACTCTCATCACGCTTAATTTTAGTCCAGCTAGTTATAACCGGTTTCTGCAGATTACGGGGCTCTCTGAATTCATTCGTTTCTTCAATACGGGCGGCGGCGGCTGACGGCTCGTTCGACTTCCCCACGTTATAAATATAATCGTGTATTGCACAACGCGATGCAATCGACAACCTGTACGTTGGACGACTAAATCTGATCAAACCACCAACTCGTGGGACTTCCCCACGCTATAAATATAATCGTGTATTGCACAACACATTGCAATCGACAAGTTTAATCACGAAATAAACAGCCGGTTAAATCTTATATCGCCGAAAGCGTTTTTACGGTAAAAAGTGCTTTTCCACAGAAACAGCCTATCAGATCTGATCACAACTGCACACTTTCGAATTCCAACCAATCAAACGTTATCTTGACTTCCATGAAAGCATAGTTCCTAATATGAGTTTTATAATATAAAATGGGGGATATACAGATATTACATCAGTTAGCGAATATGGGTTGGAAAGAGCACTTGAGCGAGATTTATTTTGATCTCAAAAATCCTGTTAGTTACGCGGGACCAATACAAATCTACAACTATTTGAAGAAAGAGGGAAGATACAAAGTGACTGTGCAAGCCATTCGAATGTGGTTACAGAACATGGACGCCTATAGTCTTCAGCGCCCACTACGCCACAATTTCAACAGAAGAAGAGTGATATCTCAGGGTATTGATGCTCTGTGGGATATTGATTTAGCCGATGTTTCCAACATCTCGAAGGAAAACGATGGAACGCGGTATTTGTTCGTGGCCAACGATGTATTTTCGCGTTATATGTGGGTGGTGCCGTTAAAGAACAAGCTTCATGAATCGATAATTGATGGATTTAAGAAAATATTTAAAAGTGGACGAAAACCAAAGCAAGTCAGATCGGATCCGGGCAGCGAATGGAAAAACAGATGGGTGAAAGCGTATTTGGACCAACAAGGGATTGGCCATTACGTCACCCATAATGTCACCCATGCCAATTATGCCGAG
The DNA here is from genome assembly GCA_029237695.1 of Conchocele bisecta. Lineage (NCBI taxonomy): Eukaryota > Metazoa > Mollusca > Bivalvia > Lucinida > Thyasiridae > Conchocele > Conchocele bisecta. Next base: position 60,424,947 of record CM055270.1, on the reverse strand, counting down.
TGAGTTATCAGAACATTGAAAGTGTTAATGTACCGTTACTTCACACATTTGGCGGACATATCATTATCTGGATGTACTACAGAAGATAGTAAACAATTACAATTCAAGACAGCACAGTGCCCTGAACGGGAAAGCGCCAAAGGAAGTCAACACTGACAATCAAGCAATTACATGGAAACAGTTATATGTTGACACTTTGAAATCGAAACGCGTTAAAAATAAGAGACATATTAAATCCTTCAAAGTGGGGGATTTTGTACGGATTTCGCAAAACAGACGTACGTTTCAACGAGATTATGAACAAAAATGGACAGAGGAAGTATTTGTAATAAAAACTGTATACATTCGTCAAGGAATACATGTGTACAAAATTGTGGACTATGATGGAGATCCTATGGAAGGCACTTTCTATTTGAGCGAACTGCAGAAGGTGGAAAAAGGGCGAGACGATCTATTCAAGGTTGGAAAGGTGCTAAAGAGACGTAAAAGAAATGGAATAAAGGAGGTGTATGTGAAATGGCTTGGATATCCCAAGAAATTCAACAGCTGGATTAAGGAAGGTGATATGCAACGTATATAAGTGATGTCAATACCAGTACTGGATCATTTGTGATCGAACCACCGATGAGTGAATATGAAGTTCCAGTGCTATCAGTGTGACAAAGTATACGCTTGGGCGCATGATATGTCAAGACATATGACAAATAAACACTCGGGAATACCGATTGCCAACGATATACATCAGCAGCAGCAACACATTCTGAAAAATGTTGAGGTCGCGAAAACCAATTACAAAAATCGTGCACACGAGACAGCTTTCAGAGAATTAGAACCGTCCATTGCTTCTATATTAGAATCGCACAGTATTTATTGAAATTAAAGTAGTAGGTGTATAGCCTAGTGGCGTATGCAGATACAAAGAAACACATAAGATTTAACCTCAAAACCTACCGTTGAATTGTTGTAGTGTTGTCCTTTGCTTATATGTTTTGTCAATCGCGCATGCGCGACAGAGTGTGTATTTCTTTCAGTTGACGACAAACCGAAGTTGCTTCATGCGACACGCAGCAGCAGCAGCAGCAGCAGCAGCAGCAGCAGCAGCAGCAGGATTTCGTTTTCCAACACCCATTCATAGCCAATATATCGGGGCTAACAGGTGATTACTCTTTTATTTATTGTAACTATGATAGTATGTTTTATATTTGGGTATTCTCCGTATATTAGTGTTTGACAGTTCTTGACATAACTGTACAGGTGCAATAAAACCGCACTCGCAATGTATTTTTTTCTGATTGTCGTGTTCAGAGATTATCATGGATCTCTAGACTTTGTCTTGTTATAATGAAACATTTTGTATTATTGCAGGATGCGGCAAAACGGCGTTTGTGAGACAGTTACTACAGAAACGAAGAATACAGCCGGCAGTACAGAGAATAGTGTTTCTGTACAAACGATGGCAGCCATTATAAGACATCATCAAAAGAACCGTTGTTCCAAGTGTGGAGTTCATCAAAGGAATACCATTGGATTTGGAACATGACACATTCTTCGACACTGAAGTTAGAAATATGATTGTTTTGGACGATCTCATGGCGACTTCTAGCAAGGATCCTCGTATTAATGACTTGTTCACTGAAGGAAGCCACCATAGAAATTTGTCGGTGGTGACTATTAACCAAAATATGTTTTATAACAGAGATCCAACCCAGCGTCGAAACTGTGACTACCTGGTTCTGTTCAATAATCCTGTATCGATATGCAACCGATTATAACACAGGCTCGTCAGATGTATCCCGGAAATACGCAGTATTTTATGAATTGTTTCAAAGAAGCTACGAGCCGACCATATGGGCACTTAGTGGTGGATCTGAAACCAACCACACCGTCCCAGTTGCGCCTTCGCAGTGACATATTCGTTATAAAAGAGAGAAACGAAGGCGGACACGCTCATTCGGTGACAAACCTTCGACCAGAGCAGACGTATTCTGAGCGAGAGAAAACCTTGTCATATAAGACACAACCGGAAGACGTTTTTCCTAACAAAAAAGAATCTGTGGATAAAACGGCAGTCCACAACTGCGAATGCAACATGTCGTATTGTGATGATTGCGGGGTGCTCTTTGAAAACGTTCACGATCTTCAGAAACATGTGAAGAACTGGTGTCCAGAACAGTTATCTCTCAAGAGAAAGCTACCAGATGAACATTACATACCAGCTAAACAAATGAAATATGAATCATATGAAGAAAGCACTTTTGATAACAGTGATGATGAAAGTGCTTTTGAGAACAATGATGACGAACATGAAGTATTTATGGCCCTGGCGGTTATGGCGAAGGAAAATAACGAAGAAGAGTGGCAGAATAAAGTATCGAAATATGAAAAAGAAGGACTATCGGATGCTGAAGCTGAAGAGAAGGCTGACACAAAACTACGTGAGGATGATCTTCAAGAATTCATGAACAGATACGCAAAAATGATTCAATACATTTTGCAGTTGAAAAATGGACAGTTACAAGGTGAAATTATGGACACTATTAAAAACTGTATGGATAGTGACACTGATCGTGAAAAAGCTTTTCGAATGACACTGAGGAAATATAAACATCAGTTTGAAGAATACATGGAAAATGACAAAAACCAAGAGGAAGAAAGCATGGATGAAGAAGAAGGCACTGATGATGATGAAGAAAGCACAGAGGAAGAAGATACTGAATGACTCGAATAATAGACATGTGTATCGATCAATCATCTGGTTGTAAATTGTGTGGAAGACTCTAATACACAACATTTTGTAGAGGAAGAGGATTACTCTAATACTGAACATTTAAATGATACATGTTGTAAGGTCGATATGTGTGTGCTTTTAATACTGAACCTGCTGTTTACTTTGTTTGCAATATCAGTGTTTGCGCGTGTGTGTCCGTGTGCGTGTGCGTGTGCGTGTGCGTGTGCGCGTGCGTGCGTGCGTGCGTGCGTACGTGCGTGCCTGCGTGCGTGCGTGTGTGTGTGTGTGTGTGATGGTGTGTGTGTGTGTGTGCGTGCGTGCGTGATTCCGTGCGTCCGTGCGTGCGTGCGTCCGTGCGTCCGTGCGTTTGTGTGTGTGTGTGCGTGTGTGTTTGTGTGTGTGTGCGTTATGGTGTGCATGATGGTGTGCGTGATGGTGTGCGTGTGTGTGGATGTGTGTCCGACAAAATGGTCCTTTTTAATCCTGGACATTATGCACATTAATTTTCCGATTTTAGGCCTCAGGAGCTTGTGTGTGTGTGTGTGTGTTTATAATACTAAACTATTGTATTTGCATGTGTGTGTGTAAGGTTAAGATTAGTAGTATTATACTACTGAACATAATTGCATTATATGTGTGATTGTAAGGTCAGTATGTGGATGGAGCCCCGACCCATACTTGATCATGTGTACGGGGCCAATAAATATATTAGAAACAAGGAATGTCTTCTGTTTCTCTTGAATTCCAGTTGGAAGTTGATGTCAAATGTAACATGTACATATATAGCTGGCGATAAACCTCTTCTCTTAAAAGGCGACTAAAATCTGGGTTGCGTATCCGAAGGTTAGTGTCGACCAGTGTCGGTTCTTGTTAACGCATCAATGTAATATGCAGAGTAGTGCTACAATGACACCCATATGACCTCGTTATGAAATCAATGAAACATTCAGTGCATAGATAACATTGATATGAATTTGTAATCCAGGCAAGGCAAATAATGACAAACAAGTGTACATTCAGATATATTTATTATATGACGCATGAACAATACAGTTATAAATAGGTACATATACATACATCAACATATATACATGAAGTGTTTTGAGCATAAAATGAAGATACGAAATGGTTCATCACTTATGAATTTTGTAATGCCCATACGCAGATTTCTCTATGCCGGTAAAATAACGTTTGTCGTCATATGGCGAGAGACTTGTTTTCTGTACAGTGATACTGTACAGCTGATGATCAAAGCTACGAATCAAATTCATAGAGTGACGTAATGAGCATTGTCTTTTCAAACAATCAATATACATTTCATGCTTCCACTGCTTATTGACAACACATTTTTTCACTCCCTTAGCTCTCTTAATTGTACATTGTTTCCTTTCCATGCGTTCAATCCCGTATTCACCACTTACAGTCTCCGTGTGACTATATAGCAGGCTGTACATTTTGGGTCTTAGACCAACAAATTGCTCGACTATTTGACCACGCATTCATCTTTCATTTTCCCCAGAACTTTACTGTTTGTATTGCTATACAGTGGATGGTCCTTTTCATAATTACTTGTGTCAAACGTATCCTGATTTGCCTTCATGTCATGATACCAGTTATCTGTTTCTATTTCATAACATAGAGAGTCTGTGTTAGTGAATAGCAATTGTGATTTTCCACCATATTGTGGCTTTATGAAGTCATAGTGAAACTGATACATGAAGACCTTTGAAATGTCCAGAATGCAAAATCCGAAGACAATAGGACGGTTCAAAACAATGTTTGTTTTCTTCATATGTGCAGCTACCAAATGTTCATTAAAAATCTTGAAAGATTGGAAGTTGGGTTTTGCACATACTTTCCGGAGACGTTTTGGGGTTTTGATGAGTTCAACGTTTACTCTTTTTCTCATGTTTTCAATCGGTTTCCCAAAAATAGCATTGTTGGCTAATTTAAACAGGTCCTTCTCAAAATTATTTTTAGCCAACTTCCGTTTTTCTGTGTTGAAATTGATGTAGGATTTTAGCCAACAAGACTGTGTAAAACCGATCGCTCTGTGAACTTTTCTGAGTACAAGACCTTTTGACAAATAATGCTTCAAATTTCGATAGTGCACAACATAATTTTGTTTGGACTCTAATGTGGGTACTAACTTTGTTGAAGCTTTCCCTTTGATGCCTAACACTTCCTTTAACTTCATACTATGGTCTGAAAGCATTTCCTCGGTGATCGCGAGTGATTCTGGGGCTAATGGATATTCATTGTGTTCATCGTGTAAACTCGCGGGGTAATCCAGGTCGACTTCTAAAATGTATCCGGTGCCAGCTTCATCTGATATTTTGGAAACGTCCAACTGTTCTATTTCTGGTTCGTCAAGCCAATAAAAGTCTTCTACAGGGAGGGGTTCGCACATTGCCGTGCCGTAAAGATTGTTCATGTCCAGATAGGTCAACCATGTATTAGGTTTGGTGTCGTCATAATTGGAAGCTTCTGGATTGTTGGCTTGCGCAAATTTCTTTGAAATCATTGATATCCCACCGCGAACCACCCTTTTCAATTAAGTTCACCATGTCTATGTCATCCAACAGCTCTAGGTACACGCCCGTCATTTTTAACATAGCGTCCCAACTATATCCAGGAAGGGTGTAATAGTGAGCTGGGTCTAATTTATAATACTTTAAACAAAGCGAGGCGAAGTTCTCAAACACCTCAGACAACAAGATAACATCTGTCTTGACGTACAAATCGTGCAGGTCACCAAGATTTGTCATGCCAAATGTCTCCCAAACTGCCTGTGCATGGTCATAATCGTCGTACGATAACTCAGTGTGATTCAATTTGTTGTAATATTGGTGTCTTGGTGGTAGACACGTTTCCTCAAACTTGTCAGGGGAGGTAATGTAGTCATAAGGATAGATACCCTTGAGTAACAGGAGATCGAATTCATTTTTGTTTGGGAAATGTTTGGCTAGGTTTCGAAATTTAGAAACATCCTCTTCTTGGCGCAGATTTGTAATCAAAGTATCCAATGAAGCATTCAGAAACTGCAAGGAATCTATAAAGCGAAGACTTCCCATTGAAAATGATATGTATTTTTCCATGTTGTTTGGAATGCATGATATTGGTCTTGATTTGTATTTGCCTGCCGACTCCATCAAGAGATGCATGTCGTAACCACGCAAATTGTGAAAGATTAATGGTATGAAATATTTCGAGTCATATGACGTTTTCCCCTGCTGAAACTGATACTGGAAATTGCAATTGTTATGTGCTGCTCATCTATAGTCTCCACTTAGATGATCATGATCTCTCACCCTGTCTTCTCCTAATACCTCTTCACATATGTGATAATACATGGCCTCTTGAAATGATTGTTTTTGGTCAGGCGTAAGCTTCATAGGTTTTACTTCACTCAAGATTTTACAAATCTGTTGTTCTTCGTCCAACAAACGTTTAAAAAAGTTATCAATGACCTTCGGTTCCCTATATACTACTGCTGGCTTTGACAATTCGTCGTTAGTACATTTGATCATGTAAGAGAAACCGGATGGCTCGTGTTTTTGATACTTTGTCGTTGATGACTTACTCGGATCTGGGTTACACGTGTCTATGGGTTTCACAAAACTTTCAAGGTCGGCATAGACGACAAATGGGACCGGAAGTTGTTTCCGCACTTGATTGAAATATATCCATTGTTTGTCCTTCGTCTTGGGAAAGCTAAGTTTCTGAGGGCCATGCGGGGAGCAGTATGGAACATGCCCATTCAACAAGTCCTCTGTAGAGAAACCATGGAGACAGTAATTACAGTAATATGCTTGACATTTATGTGAAGTTCTATCCCCGAGTAAACGACTGAAATTTCTTATAAAACAATAATGCCTTTGTTCCCCTTTAGAAAACAGTAGCAGATTGACATGCCTTGACATATCTCTGTGATTCGTAATTTGCAGGGGATATACATCATCCTTCTCCAGACCGAATATATTCACTGAGATACCGTTTCGTTTCTCAAATGCTGGTATTTAAGGAAGTGTCACGGGAAACTCAAGACCCTCACATTTCAATTCAGTTTCGTATTGACTGTAATGACTAACACGATCGGGATTGTCTGGTCCTGGGACATGGTGTAAAGCCGCTAATATGGACCATAGGAAACATTTCTGATCATCATTTTTTATGTTGAGTACGGCCTTTTTATTTTGGATTTTTTGTTGTAAATGGAGATAACTGCTCCCTTCTAAGGGAGTGTACTCTACAGTGCTGACCTCGAGTTTGATTATTTTATCGATCGTCCACCCACTCCCGTCCCGTTCAAAATTTTGATACGAATTGTGAACATTTTGAAATGCTTCAGCGAGTTGATCCTCTATTTGTGACGCGGTTGTGCAAGTCAAAGTAATTGATCTAAAAGTTGGTTAACTTTTTACAGAGTGGGGCTGGTTCAGTTGGATCATGGGTAATATGAATGATAATATATAATCAATTACATGTATTACATAGGCTAAATCAAACTTTGGCTCTTGCAGCGCTGGAGAGTGACATTGTCATATGCGGGTTTATTATAAGTATTACTGTCTTTTTTTTAATAACACGTGCAAGTTTTTATTGAAAATTCAGGTATCTCATTAATGACGATTCTCATGTACCAGTCAACCATGAAGTCTTAAAAGAACAGTGATTTCTACCCAGTACTGCAAGAGCAAAAGAGGGTGAATATCTGTAATTGCATGTTTTGTATTTGTATCTGACTATGACATGTATATTATGTACGGTTTGTGGGGGATGGCCCCGACCCACCAAAAACCTATTACGGGGAAAATAAATATTTTCAAAAAAAAAAAAAAAGAAAAAAAAAAAGGTGGTTCCTCATATGTGGCTTCGTTATTGTGATCATATTTGACAAACTTTACGAACAGTGTGATGAACCATTTCATACCTTTCATGGTCGTCATTTTCTCTTAAATGATGTCTGAAACAGAGTCGGCATTGTCTTAAAAATTGAAGTATGTCCCACAAGTTTCCTGAATTTGGTAACAAAGTCTCTATGTTCGCCGTTCCATTCAGTGCTGTTATTCCACCTCCCTTCTGTCGTCTACTCAAGAAGGTCTCTCGTCTCAATAAACACCCTTCACATACATCTGTCCGCCTACCGTAAAACCTTTCTGACAGCGGACGATGACACCAATTACATTCTCGTCCTTGGTCACTGCAGGTTGCACATAACTTCTTTCCAGGTAGCATTGTTTTAGTTTTCAGACACCAAATACATTTATGTTCTTATGTACATTCGGTCTTCTTCTTCTTTATTTGTACAGCTTGTTCATTCCCATCCGCCTTTCGTTTTCAGAGTATCGACGCTGTATTTTCCTTATGCGTTCTCATGTGACGATACAAAATATATTTTCTGTTAAATTGTTGATGACAGCATTGGCATCTGATGACATTTGTCTCTCCGTGTATTGCTCTGGCATGATGTAACAAATGTGATCTATGTTTGAATTGTTTTCTGCATGTATCACATTGCTTTGCTTTTTCCGCCGATGAATTCTGAGAAATCTGGACGGCAAGTAACTGATTACGTCGTACATTAAGCTCAGTGTCATTTTCGCAAGACCGCCCGTGTCTCTTTGCCCAGATATCCAAGTCAGCTACCGTGTGAATGTCGTCCATCACTGTTGCACTGAAATAAAGACAGAACGTATATGCAAATAATACTATCACATTAGTATGTTGCGGATAAAACCAACATATTAAAATGTTACACACATCAAATTGGTAGTAAGGGCTTAATGAGTAGTATATAGGGAGTCAAAATGATACCACCTACGGTGGTATCATTTCCACCCCTATATACTACCCCCACCACCCCCGAAAAACGGTGTTTTCGTCCAATAGCACAAACTGGTCACCAACACAAAAACGTGACAATTGGTGTCATAAATACATAAGATGAAAAGAGGTCCAATTGAACAGATAAATTTAATAGGTTATATATACAGAAAATATGATAACGCCAGAAATAGAAAGTGTAATGGTTTCGGCTACCCAACGAAATAGCCACCCGATAATGCGCCGGAAAAATATCCGCCGAATTAATTATTATAGGAGTGTAAAAAATCTTCTAGCAACCTAGTTTTCGGCAACCATTCTATCTCTACAAAAAGTGGAAACCACGAAAGAAGAACTAGAAAACATCGCAAGAGGTCTGTGGGATCTGCCAAATTTCTACTCGTTTTTGTGCACAATCGGTTCCAAAACTGCTTTCAGCATGGAAAAATAGTCCAATTGAACATATAAAAATGTAGCTGTATACAACCACGACAACAAAAATTTCAAAAATGTCCATTCGAGCAACTTTCCAAACAATGGGAATACGAGCGAAGAACAGTGTTTCTAGGCACTTGCTTCTAGAGAACACGTACGAGAACAATCTAGTCTCGGACATAGCAAAAGTAGACTACTTGTTCGGCCACGAGGGGCAAACACGACTCCAACCTCTAGATGGTATGCCTGCTTTCGTCGACGATCTGTACGTTTTTGGCTATTTGTCTAGAGAAGAGTGCGTAGCAGTAGGAAACAAAGTCTCTTGCACGACCGGCGATACAGGGTCTGCAAAAAATTGCGTGGGAAAGATAGCGATAGCAGCTAGAGAAACAATAGGTCTGGGGCAAAAGCCACTGCATACAACAATACAAAATACTGCACACAGTCCGAGAATGTGGAGAATACGGCAATAGTACCATACGAAACACGATAGATAGAATAGAAGAATGTAGTGGGGAGAAAGCGCAAAAGAAGTTGGACCCAGCAGCACAATGGACTGTACCCATACGCGGAATTTGTAGCAAAGATAGCGGTGTCCGAAATTCCGATAGAACTTCTAGAACAGCAATTGCCAACAATGCATGCTAGATTGCAAGCAGTAGGCATGGACATCTACTGTGTAGACTACACGCAAGACTTTTCTGGGGTCCTAGATAGCAAAGCGCTAGTAGAACATCTCGAAAACGACCAAGGATTTGTTCTACAGGGTAGTAGTACTGGTTGGGGAGGGATAGAAGAAAGAGGAGGCACAATTCTAGACAATACTAGTTCTGTTGGGAACCACGTTTGTAGCTGGATGCAGACACACGACAGCAAAACAACTAGAACAAAGTTGTACAACAAGGTAGTCTCCAATTTCGAAGCCGGAGAGATCCGAGATCCAGTAGGTGGCCATCTAGCAGACTACGCGGATTGCACCAACGAACATCTACGAAAAACTTTTGTACACCCAGATGTGCAGCGTAGGGGTTGCACGAGAATAGAAGTTTCTGTGTACGCTAGTTCTGCACTCTCTAGAGAAAATGCAGAGGACGTTCTAGCACAAGCAAATACACTGTTTCCCTAGATGGAGACATCTTCGTAGTACAGCCTCCATGCAGATAGTGGGAGAATCTAGCAAAGAGTCTGGATAGATGTTTTGCACTAGGAGACAAGCCATGTGGACAAATATTTGTAGCATGGTACTCTCATACAGGAACAGGTAGGATATCTGGAGTACGCATACGTCCGACTCCCGCAACACTAGAATGTCCGCAAAAATGGAAGAGAGCAATGGAATGGGCTGCAGCAGATTTTGGCTTCCGAGCATGTCCGATATTTGTATCCGAGATTCTGTCTGTAGAAGACGAAGAAATATAAATGGCTCCACTACAGTGCTACGCAAAAGCAAGCGATTCCGCAACAATACTCTGTGCGAGCAAGAAGCCAAACGAAATACGCGCTAGAGGTCCAGATGTAGATCTTGCAGAGGTCTTGCCATCCACAGACTACGTTTGCTGGAAATGGAGAGACAAGAAAGCGCAACGTGTAGGTGTAGAAAAATCTATGTACGATCTTGTAGAAGTTCCAGAGATAGCAGCCGCTAGAGAGGTTTCCACACTGTCTCCACGAAATAGAGCAGAAAGAGTGCTACAATTTCGAGATGCCGAACAAGCCGAAGTTTGGAGAAGAGAAACACTAGAAAGAGAAACACCAGCAGAGTCTACGCCCGAGTACACCAGAAGATTCCTCGAACTAGAAAGACTAGCTGTAGCAGCCAGCAGACAGAACACGTAGAATACACCGAAGAGAAAGAACGCCTCCGAAAAAACTATTTAGGTCCATGCTAGGAGGCCATGCAACAGAAAAGATCTCCTCGATTGCCAACAGCAATGTACTCTGGGACATTGTAGGGTTTCGACGAGGTCCAACAAGTATGTACCAATACGGTGGCACTAGAGCAGTCTTGTGGAGTGCAGAAGGTGGCCAGATGTGCGTTTGGCCTACCAACGCGCTTTCCAAAATTGTAGATAGCTGCGAAGATATGTTCGTAGAAGCAAGTTTGCGGCGCCAAGACAACATTCTGGTTGCCCCAACGTGTAGCTCTCCGCATACGAATTTGTCCGACAAGGTTGTTCCAAGCAAACGGACGTACAATCCAGTGGAACCCGATAGAAGTAGAGGAAACACCAAATCCAGAAGAGCTCGAAAGAATACAAAATCTTACAACAGCTGCAGAGGAGTACGGGTCTGTAGAGAGGCTCTGCCTAGAGGAAACAACATTGGGAAAGACGAAGCCACAGAGAGATCTAGATCTAGAACCAGGTTTGCACAGTTGTAGTAGATACGCCAATACAACATACAAGGGAGCAGATAGAACAATACTATTTCTAGTAGCTACAGACGAGGATGGCACACCTACAACAGGAGAGGAGATTCCAACATACGGATACTTCCTCCAACAAGAAGTAGAAAAGATATCTACTCCACTGTGCGAGCTGCAGAACCCACTTCGATGTAGAATGGGGGATGTCCGCACAACCAAAGGGCTACTCCATGTAGAAAGGGTCGCCAGGGCGTATGGACTCGCTAGGAGTTTCCTTTTTTTCCTCCGGTTTGGCGGACTGTTTGGCGGGGTGCGCGAACTGGGCGTCGGGATCTCCATTCTTCCAGATTCTACAAGACTCTAGGGACACGAATGGGAACAGTGGTTTGCAGACCGCGTACGCCACCACGAGAACCCCGAGCCACCACTTCGCATTCTCTACGGTTTTCTAAATGTCGTGCACCTCCCGCTCGTCTTTCTTCGGACACTCGGAATCGACAGTTTTTCCAAAACTGCTGGCATCGTCGGAAATCGCGTCCAACAACAGTCTACGTTCCAGCGCGTCCAATCGTCTCTCCATGTCGGACAGGCGCGTCGATTCCTCGAACGAGCTGGCGTTTCGTACATCTTCGAGTAGATCCCGAGGGAACTCGGTGGGACCAGGCGCGGTCGCCCTTTGTACTACGGGGGTAGGGGTTTCTTGTTCTTCCGGTTTTTTACTTCGTTCCGCATCGACGGCGTCCCATATTCTTTGAAGACGAGTTGTACCGATCCTATTTTTTTTCTCCGTGTCGTCCGCAGACTCGACACCTCGAAGATTGCGAATATCTTCTATATCCTGCGCAGACAAATTTTGTTTTTGTGGCATTTCGTTGGTACAAAATATGCAAGCAAATGTATATATATATATATATATTTGCCCACTGTACAACAAGAAAAACTAGGCAAACCTAGGCAATACTTGCCAAATAGAAGTCGACCTGTGCCAAATAGAAGTCGACCTGGGCCAACTAGTAGTCAACCTAGGCCAACTGCCGGTATGCCCGGGCAGACGGTAGAAAATACAAAACCGACCACGGCAAGTTTTAGAAATAGTAGTCCAAAATATTCTAGAATGTCTATATACACGGTTTTGTATTTTCTACCGTTTTTCGTAGATGTTCGTTGGTGCAATTGCTGTTCTAGAAGTTCTATCGGAATTTCGGACACCGCTATCTTTGCTACAAATTCCGCGTATGGGTACAGTCCATTGTGCTGCTGGGTCCAATTCTTTTGCGCTTTCTCCCCACTACATTCTTCTATTCTATCTATCGTGTTTCGTATGGTACTATTGCCGTATTCTCCACATTCTCGGACTGTGTGCAGTATTTTGTATTGTTGTATGCAGTGGCTTTTGCCCCAGACCTATTGTTTCTCTAGCTGCTATCGCTATCTTTCCCACGCAATTTTTTGCAGACCCTGTATCGCCGGTCGTGCAAGAGACTTTGTTTCCTACTGCTACGCACTCTTCTCTAGACAAATAGCCAAAAACGTACAGATCGTCGACGAAAGCAGGCAGACCATCTAGAGGTTGGAGTCGTGTTTGCCCCTCGTGGCCGAACAAGTAGTCTACTTTTGCTATGTCCGAGACTAGATTGTTCTCGTACGTGTTCTCTAGAAGCAAGTGCCTAGAAACACTGTTCTTCGCTCGTATTCCCATTGTTTGGAAAGTTGCTCGAATAGACATTTTTGAAATTTTTGTTGCCGTGGTTGTATACAGCTACATTTTTATATGTTCAATTGGACTATTTTTCCATGCTGGAAGCAGTTTTGGAACCGATTGTGCACAAAAACGAGTAGAAATTTGGCAGATCCCACAGACCTCTTGCGATGTTTTCTAGTTCTTCTTTCGTGGTTTCCACTTTTTGTAGAGATAGAATGGTTGCAGAAAACTAGGTTGCTAGAAGATTTTTTACACTCCTATAAAATTTATCTGTTCAATTGGACCTCTTTTCAACTTATGTATTTATGAGACCAATTGTCACATTTTTGTGTTGGTGACCAGTTTGTGCTATTGGACGAAAACACAGTTTTTCGGGGGTGGTGGGGGTAGTATATAGGGGTGGAAATGATACCACCTTAGGTGGTATCAATTTGACTCCCTATATACTACTTAATGATTAAATGCAGAAATAATTTGCCTTGCCCCAGCACTGTTTAGTATGTCTGTGTTCTTCGGTATGCAAGTACATTACACCCACCTTAACTTCACGATCCAAGATCTATAATTCGCGTGGGTTGCCGCTGTAAACGTGACGTTTATGTATTCCCTTTTTGTATAGCGAGTTGTATTAAAACATATTTTATCTATACAAAACCGCAGTTTAAACGTTAACATGTTTGCCTACCTATGTGCTTAATGATGTAGCAATTCATCTGCTCGCGTTACAATATTTGATATAATACAGGTAAACTGACATAAACTTCCTCGATTGGTTGATAGAATTGAAAAAAACATCGTTTAGCCAAAAAAAATGTAATACTAAATAACTGTATACACACCTATGATACTCTCTTGCGATAAGTTGCTTTCTTGTCACGGTCAATCTGAAATAAAATTGAATATCTGTACAGAAATGTGTTATGCATAGTAATGTAAAACACAATGCATAATAGTGATTTAATGGCTATTTATCAACCATGACATTAACCCACTGACATGAAAACATGCAGACGACAAATATGGATTAACTGTTATCGCACAAATAACTCTTAAACCAGGTATTTTACCTGTAAATTGCACAGCACCTTTTGTATACCACGGTATAATCGTCCGCTACACCTGTTAAACATTTCTTACCTGTAAAGTTTAATATCGGGACAATATACCGCGCGTCGTCTGCTAACTGTTGCGTATCTCTTAAACCCTGTGATCTGTACTCTCTGCCTTCTGCTTGAATAAGTATAAGTTAGATAATGTGTTCGAGTCGAATATGGTTAGTTAACAGTGCATGGGGGAAATTTAGGGGGCCGAAAATCGTCGAGCCGCTAGGCGAGACGTATTTCGGCCGCCTTAAATTCCCCCACGCGCTGTTAACTAACCATATTCAACGAGACGACATTATCTAACTAATTTATTTCACGGATACGTCGAAAGCCTGAGATAAAATTATATATTTTGTCGAATTTATTGTAAGTTTAATACAAATACTATAATTACACAATTTAATTCCAGCCATTCCTCTTGGGTACCCCACTTTTGTTTACATTTCCGCAGACATGTCCTCAATACCCTGCGGTCACGTGACCAGTTAAAAGTGACAAAAATATAGCAGGCGTCTATTATCTGGTTCACAATCTTACCGAAGCTGGATTACTACGTTTGCATGCAATCAGTGTATAACCAACACAGCATGCACACCTGCGCTGCTTTATCAGTGACTACGGTGTTCGTGGTTCTATAACAATTATATCACTCCACGAGCTGTTAGTGTTATTGGAAATTTCATAGCACTAATTAATAGTATTTTTGTATTTTTGTAACACAACGCAATGAAACTTCATATTCGGGGTATCGATCCGATTGTCGCCCAGTCATTTGTAGCCTGTCAATCATGAATGGGTCATGTTATCAGGGCATGACTGGTTAAAGGTGACGCACCGATATTGCTCTACTTAATTGATTGCTGATATTTGCACATGCGCAGGTTATCCTGACATGTAGAATAGGCGTTAATCTCAAGCATATAACACACGCTAGACAGTGTATCTCCGTGAATTAACACACGGGGGAAGTGGGCCAGACAGGTCCAGACAGTGATCTCCGGCAGTTAGCACACTGCGGAGATCAAAGGATTTCGCCGTATCGTGCAATAATGATACATATTGGAGAAATGCTCAGGTATGAACGCCAAGATAACATTTGATTGGTTGGAATTCGAAAGTGTGCAGTTATGATCAGATCTGATAGGCTGTTTCTGTGGAAAAGCTTTCGGCGATATAAGATTTAACCGGCTGTTTATTTCGTGATTATACTTGTCGATTGCAATGTGTTGTGCAATACACGATTATATTTATAGCGTGGGGAAGTCCCACGAGTTGGTGGTTTGATCAGTTTTAGTCGTCCAACGTACAGGTTGTCGATTGCATCGCGTTGTGCAATACACGATTATATTTATAACGTGGGGAAGTCGAACGAGCCGCCAGCGGCCGCCGCCCGTATTGAAGAAACGAATGAATTCAGAGAGCCCCGTAATTAGACTAACATGCCATGTCTCGATATCATGTTTAACTTCTATTTTTCATTATCTGACTTTTTTCATTTATTATTTTCTTTGCTATAGAGACTGGCTTCCATCCCATTGGGTCACATAGCGAACTCTAAACTCGAATACTCGATACGAATACGCGCATAATTTTGACACTTCGTGAACTGTACGATACCGAAATCATCTGACAATACGTTTAAATAATATTAATACACCAAATTTCATTCATAATTTATATGCAACTACTTTCCTTACTAGTTATTTCTCAACATTTCTTTGTAAAACAGCGTGCATAACACGTTCAGTTTATCACCGTCGCCATTTTTTTTCCGAGGTACAATATTGGAAATCTGCAAAGTAACCGACCAATGAAATCGATTGACGTATGTGGGGGTTTCCCGCTCAGATGTCAGATAGTCTGGCAGCCAAGTGTATGGCACGTTCCATGCAGGAGCTTAACTTTATTTGGAATAAAATAAAAAAAATTATTTGCGATTTTCATTGCGCAGATCATCAACATCAAGAATCCGACTGATGACACTATGTCATCTTTGATCATTTTGAGAAATTTGCATAAATCCAAAATGGCTGCCAAACAGTTATAGTGTGTCATATATAGTTGTTTCCACATGAGGTATTAGCATACATTAACAGCATAAAGTGGATATACTTGACTTATCGAGATAAGTGATCAACATTAAATTTCAATTCACTGTTAAATTGTAAAAATCCAACATGGCCGCCAAACGTAACATGATATTTTGCATATGACTGCTCCCACGTACACTCCATATGAAAACAACATGTATACTAATCTTGGATATATTGACATGATAAATTTGATAGTAACTAGACACATTTGTGAAGAGCGAAAGTCCAAGATGGCCGCCATATATACAGAAATTATCCCATGACGATCATCACAGAGAATAATAATTAAGTATATAATTGCACATCGATGTCATATCGTAGTAAATTGGAATAAAAGTACTGAAGTTATGTATACTATGAACGTTTTTACTAACTTAGGAATACAATTAGATAACTACCAATAGCAGAAATCATATATGGCCGCCAAATATAAAAATAATGTTGCCTTATATTGAACAAATTGCATATAATTACTAGGATTATAAGTAAATATATCTCTTAGATACTTATATACATGGCAGACGTATATATAAAGATAAATTACCTCGCAATGGCAATCATATCGTGTAATAATTAAATATTACATTTCAAAGGAAATAAATATATGGCTAATGGAGGCTCTAGAGATGCAGTATACATGGACAACAACTATTACCCAACAGTCCAAA
Organism: Conchocele bisecta; assembly: GCA_029237695.1. Lineage (NCBI taxonomy): Eukaryota > Metazoa > Mollusca > Bivalvia > Lucinida > Thyasiridae > Conchocele > Conchocele bisecta. The sequence goes on along the minus strand of CM055270.1, from coordinate 60,408,027 downwards.
CATTAAAAAAAACAACAATCATATTGAAGTGCAATACACGAAGACATGACAACAAGGATGCCGCTTTGGTATTGTCAAAACAGTCCAGTTGGGTGGTTGAACCTGATTAAACACCATATAATTTCTCCCGCAAACCTCTCCATCAAAAGTGAAAAGGACAGTATTATACAAGGCAATGATGAATCAAAAATGATTAATGCATGTATACTGTACACAAAATACATTAATTACACAAAATGTATCGGTTTCCGTAATTGAAAGCTAATATTGTAAATATAACTATAAGAAAACAATGATATAATTATGATGACACAAACAGCATTTTCATATTAGTCTATCAAATTGCGTGAATACTGTATGCCTCATATCAATATTATGGTACTTTGAAGTTTGTCACGTTCTATATATGGTTGTGTACCATGTGTATTGCTGTCTGCATGTACTATAATCGTTTTTGTTACCGTGAGTATTTAGTAGTGGCACAACTAGATTGTCTGTCATATAATATCAATTACATTTGTATTATTAGCTGTGTCCTACCTGTGGTATTTAATATATAGCATCTCCATGTTCTTCTCGAAATTATTATATTTGTGATTACCGTTGTTTTCTTTGATCCACATTTATGTATACTGACGGCGTCATGTCTTAGTTTTTATATATCATATGCATTCACAGGTGCTGAATTCTGTCATATGTTTAAATAAGTAAAACTCATTAAATGGCATATAACTACACAATAATTCGACAAAAATAAAGTATTTGTATTGCTTATCTTTGAAACAAAACACAGAGAAAATTGATGTACATGTGTACATACTTTACCTCATCATATAAATATGTTGCTCTACATCGGCGATAGTGGTCTGAAAAAACATCAATTACTTGCAGCTTACAAAGTAATAAGTGATATTAAAGTGGTGTACACCAACCATCATGTGCATACAGCCGCTTTGTGGAAACTGACTACTTTCACAGAAAGAAAACATGTGGCCAATACTATCAGCTATGTGGTTGTACTAAGTAGGTTGAAAGCACGTAATGGTAGCCAGAAACTGGAATAAGCTACTGGATGGCTGAACTATGTTATTATACGTAGTCACCGATTGTGAAATATATAGACGTATCATCCATTTGTACTTATTCAATTGCTATATCCAGACACTCAAGTTGTTAATGACACTATCTAGAGGAGCCATTTCATGCGATGTTGCACAGTAAATCACATTGAGCATTTGCGTTTTTGGAGACAATGATATAAACGACGACATCTGGTGTTTTTACAAATTGGGAAGTACAATATATCTCCCTGCCAACAATAGAAGTATGAATGCTGCTATGTAATGACAAGACCAGACAAAACAATATCAAAATATCTAACTGAATGCACGAGTTTAAATCTTATATTATAATATAATTGTATTACTATTATAAGGTACTACATTCATATCCGGTGGCCATATTAGACTTACGTTATTGCCGATGTTGTCTAATGGTGTATATCAAGGTGTAATTGCAAAAGCTATTTACTACACAAGTTAGTTATCAGGTAATATGATATTTGGTGGTCACCTTGGACTAATGCGATTGAAACATGTGTCTAAATACATACCTAATGTATTGGAATAATTATATACCTAAATACAATATTGGTATGCAAATTCGCTCTGATATGATTGCAAGTATATAGTGTTTCTTATTTCAAGATACGGTTGCAAGTACATTGTAATATATTCATATATGGCTGCCATCTTGGACTTGTGTTATATAGATTAGTATATAATTTCACATCAAAGTTACAAAAAACACACATTCATTGTTTTAAACACATAATTAAAAAAAGTATATTCTTTTATATGACGAATTAGTGAAAGTATGTAAAATGTTTGGCGGCCATCTTGGATTTTTTCTATATGGTGTTAAGGAATTGAATTTTAAAGTTGCCCGTTTGTGTCAACACGTTAATACATTCATTATTCTCTCTTAGATGGTTTAATTTCCTCCTGGGGATGCAATTATATCGCACATATATCTTGGTGGCAGCCATCTTGAATTTATGTAGATTTCTCCAAATGCTCAAGGGTAACAGATTTGCATCAGTCGGATTATAAAACTATAAAGTCTACATAGGCAAAATCATTAGTAATAAACTTAAGTTATTCAAAACGAAGTTAAGCACCAAAATCGGCCTTTGGCCGCCGGACTAAAAACAGAATTACGGAAGTTAATTTATTCTGCCGGAAATTCTTCGGCAAAATGGCGACAGTAGCGTGTAAACTTTGTACAATTTATGTAGTCTGACAAAAGGAGCGATAAACACTTTATTTTAATAGGCAAGTCACCCATTGTAACTCATACAGGCTATTTAATATAATTTCTGGCTTTGCACTGCTGGTTTAGCACCATTAGACGCGTATTTAGACAATAATCGACAGATTTCAAATCTTGAAATCAAGTCGCTACAGTAGGTATCTGTGAGGTCTATGGCTGTAACGGTAGTGAAAGCCATAGTGCTATGTCTACCCCGTAATCTGCAGAAACCGGTTATAACTAGCTGGACTAAAATTAAGCGTGATGAGATTACCGCAATTCTATTTTTAATCTCGGGAATTCTAACTGGGAAATCCCTGCACAATTCTATTTTTAGTCACGGGTATTCTAACGGGGTCAAAGAGTGCGCCGACCCGCCGACCCGCTGACGCAGAACCCTCATTTCCTACTCATCATACGTTTACAAAATTTACAGTATTTTTCATAAATATAGTCAAAAGTTGACAAAATTTTCTGAGTACATGCATGTACTCTGAACATTTGGTCAACTTTTGATGCAATTTACGGAAAATATTGTAAATTTTGTAAACGTATTTCATGAAATTAGGCAAATGACCGAAGGTACACAATCAAATGGCGTGTCTCATATATGCCGAGACGATTGTGTAATTATTATAAGATCGCATATATGGGACGCATGTATTGCACGTGTAAGATCTGCACTGTTCGCCATTCCATCTACGTGGGTACCAATTAATACAAAAAATGAATTATATGTTCCCTGCGGGGCTCCGTAGTAACTAATGAGTAAAGTTAGACCTCTAACGTGTTAGAAATGAAATGACACTATTGACACGAATTAATACTCATACTGGTGTACATACTTATATGTCCGCATGCAACTTTTATTTATGTGAACATACCACTTCAGTAGCCTATTTCACCAACATTGCAAAGTATACTTTTCTAGCAAAGTATACTTTGAGGGAGAAATCTTCAATTTTTACGATAAATGTATGTGTAACGGCCTGTTAACACCTAATCTCCTGTTATACCAGTAGCCTATTAAATTTTCACCAACATTGCAATGTATTCTTTTCTAGCAATGTATACTTTGAGGGAGACATTTTCAATTTTAAGATAAATTTATTATTTTTTATTATACTGAATTTATTACATTATCACAGCCAATTTGGCTGTGATAATGTAATACATGTACATTCAGTATACTAATTACATACGTTTAATCATCAAATATAGGCAGTTGTTAATTCTATATGAAATAATGCATTTCAGGAAAAATAAATGATTACTCCCTCAAAGTATACTTTGCTAGATAAGTATACTTCGCAATTTTGATGAAATCGGCTACAGATATATTAGGTTACTTCAGATATAAACAACAGTTATTCAACCCCGTTTAGTATGCTACATGTACATAGAGCAATGGTTGCGGTATAAATAATTATATGTCTGTATACAACGTGTATTTATGTGAACATACCACGCCAGCTCACATCGTTCGTTGTTACAATCTATTGTGAGAATGCACCATTTCGCTTTCAGAAAAACTAACAATTAAGTAAATCAATGAAAAATAAATAAAATATAAAAGTGATACAGTGGAACCTCTCTAAACCGGACACCACGAAAACACCTGTGATCTTATTGTTGATGAGTTTCTTGGTCATTTATCTCAGGTGATACTGTCTGTTCGTGATCGCATAGCACACAACTATTGCTCAGAATGATCAGATGCCTGATCTACAGTGAAACCTCGCTAAACCAGACACCATGGGGACTTCCCAGGGTGTCCGGTTTAGAGAGGTTTCACTGTATTTCAAAATGTCGAAACGCTTAAAATCCTATACCGTATGTGTTAAACCTGTGGTTGTATTAAATAACTGCCCTTATCAGAGACCGATGATAAACGCCACAAAGCGCGAACTTTAAGCTGGTTCGCTATACAGCTAAGATAATTGTTTCAAATAACAACGCGTGCATATTAAGCAATACTCGGGTGTTCATAAACATAACTTCTTACAGGCGTGGGGATTCCACGAACGTGACTGTGCTTTTATTATACCGTCGTTTCACAAGATGCGTACATTAGTGTCTCCATTTTTAGTTCTATATCACACGGGTTGAGATTATACATTACAGTGCGTGTGCAAGTATTTTGGATTTAACAACTAACGTTAACGATACTGCCATTATTCCGGAATAGGTAACATACACAGGTAGAACGGTATATGGTTTGAATGATACAATACTTTTGTTTGTAATTATTCTATTTACTGAAATGTCTATGTGATAGGTACATTTCTACTGTCTGTTTCACGAAACCTGCCCAAATGTTACGGCCATATAAACATGCAAAAACAATATTTGTTTCGATAATATTAAATTAAAGGAAAATTTAAGCATGAGCCTTCTTTCTATTTCGTGAAAGTTGTCAAATATTGATTTTATTGCGAAAAAACAATTTCCCCATGTTAAATCCCCATATACATCTTTTAATTTCGGAAATACTGGACCGATTTTTAAAATTTAACTTTTGTTTTCTTAGGTAGATCATTTCCAAGCTATTTAGCCAGGTTTTGGAGTCGATTTCCAAACTGTTTCGTTTTCTGACTCCTCCCACAGCTCCTCCAGCTCCTTTTCGCCCATGTTAAATTCCCATAGACAAATTAATTTTTCGTAATAAAATCAAAATTTGACAAAATTTCACGAAATAAAAAGAAGGTTCATTATTAAATTTTGATAAAATTTAATATTATCTAAAAAAGTACTGTTTTTGCATTGTTTATATAGCCGTAACATTTTGGCAGGTTTCGTGAAACAGACAGTAGGTTTCATTCAGCGCGTCGTGATAACTTGTTGGTCTATTCGATAGCCGGGAATAGTGTGACAATTCTTTATACTTACTCTATCAGGACAGCGAATATGACGTTAAATGTAACATTACTTATAGCAGTGGTGATGACTGTGAGTCAGATAGGAACGATACATATCACGACACCATCACCACAGACATCAATAACAGCGGCAACAACAGCGGCAACAACAACTACACACGTGTCAGCACCGAATACATCAACAGCAGCGTCAGGACTGCAAACGCCAACAACATCACCAACATCCCAGACATCAACAGCAGCGCCAGGTATATGTCATTTGTAATTCAGCTATTCGTATTTTCCTCACCCAGGGCGATGGGAAACCCGAGGGTAATTGGAACAGTTAAACGTGGTCTAACGTATAATTCCTCCCTATCGGAATTAGACGTGTGTCTAATTACCTGGGTGCCGTTTCAATAAACTTCGTATGACTAAAATGTACGCAAGTGCACAATTATGATAGTCTGTTAATCACACATTAACAATGTTTTCTTGTAAACAATGATTGGATTTAAATTTATTGAGCAGAGCATTGGCTGCAGCCTATGCTCAATAAATGTAAATCCATCAATTGAAATTTATAGACGATCCTAAATGTGCACGTACTAACATCTTAGTCGTACGAAAGTTAGTGAAACTGTCCCCGGGTGTGAAAGCAACGGCATTCCATAGAGCCAATAGTAAATACAGACGTGTAGGTATTTAATTTTTATATCTCACCAGATGAATGTGTTGGCTATCCAGTTTAAAAAAATGTACGCAAGTGCACAATTATGATAGTCTGTTAATCACACATTAACAATGTTTTCTTGTAAACAATGATTGGATTTAAATTTATTGAGCAGAGCATTGGCTGCAGCCTATGCTCAATACATGTAAATCCATCAATTGAAATTTATAGACGATCCTAAATGTGCACGTACTAACATCTTAGTCGTACGAAAGTTAGTGAAACTGTCCCCGGGTGTGAAAGCAACGGCATTCCATAGAGCCAATAGTAAATACAGACGTGTAGGCATTTAATTTTTATATCTCACCAGATGAATGTGTTGGCTATCCAGTTTATCATAGAAATGTGTTGGCTATCCAGTTTATCATAGTCTAATTCACCCCGAATTCTTCCTCCCCACCCCACCACCCCCAGACACACAGACGCAACAATGAACGGCCAAGCACATTTCCTGATATCGAACATAAGAACGGTGTACGTGTACCTTATGTACCTTATCAGAATCGTTTCTAACCATGATACGTACTCACCCCCGCAGGGGGCGTAGAATTCTTTCTTTTTATTAATTCATTCCCACGAAGTAACAATTCGTTCCCTCAATTTAACAAATCTTTCCGGACTGTTTCCTGATCACACACATGATTTCTTTATTATAATTAGAAAACGATGTTTTCGTTGATTTAAACGTGCCACATTTAAACCAACGGAACAATCGATTTCTAATTAAAAGCAACGGAAACGAGGTCAAAGCGATGCGCTGAAAGAAGCACGTTTAAATTGTTGAAGCTGGGTATTTAGACGAACTTATCGTTTTCGAATACAGAAAAACAACACGATATTCGTTTATATTTATAACGCTGTACAAAACAATCGTTTTCACTTCGTCATGCTTGTTTCCATTGGGAACCTTCATTAAATCTTTGATGTATACACAGCAAAATCTGTCACATATTCAATTCATATAAAGCAAATTAATATGATGATCATTTGTAAAACATATTAAAAACGTATGAATTGCATATGAAATTTATATGAAAGCAGCCGATATGAAATTCATATGATGTTCATATGAATTTCATATAAATACTTTTCATAAGAATAATGTGCATATGAATTGCATATTGGCTCACTTTGTATCATTTGCATATGAAATTTTCCTATAAAATTCATATGAAAAACATATGAAATTCATATGACACACATTTTGTAGTGTATTTCATGTAGCCAGTACGGTCTAGTCATTCGTACACTGATACGTATGGTACATATTCAATCGCTCAAACAAATATTTATTTAATTTATTGCGACCATCGAATCTTATACATGTACTTGTATTGCGCAAGCCTGATAACGATATGTACAGTACTGTACTCTTTGTGAGGCCTATCTATACTTGGCATACGAGACACGCCATGTGATTTTGTACCTTCGGACATCTGCGTAATTTCATCAATTACGTTTACAAAATTTACAATATGGCGTCAAACGTTGTACCTTCGGACATCTGCGTAAATTCATAAAGTACGCCTACACAATTTACAACATTTTCCGTAAATGGCGTCAAGCGTTGACACAACTTTTAGAGTACATGCGGAATTATATTCCGCATGCACTCTGAAAGTTGTGTCAACTTTTGACTTCATTTATGAAAAATATTGTAAATTCTGTAAACGTATTTAATGAAATTACGCAGCTGTCCGAAGGTACAAACTGGCATGTCGTGTCTCATATATGAACGGCCATACCAGCACACAGTGTGGCGTGTTGGATGGTCGACCAGTGCAGCAGTACTTCACTGTATACTTTAGCATGTATAAAGTACCGCACAGGTCGAATTACACATGTTTCAACACCGGATGTGCTACTCTTGCCAATCTTTTATTTTTATTTCGAAATACGTGAACTTGAATATTGTGCTTAAACACAATAAGCTTGATTGGCTTAGCAAGACCTGTTTTGTAACTCAGGCTCATCAAATCACACTGCTTCATTGCGAGTTGAGATTGCCCAAATATGTTCAGCAACTTTGACGCCTGGGCAAGATTAACGTTGGTGGTTGTGTATTCCTAATACTTCATGCTGGTGCGTGTATTTGTAATGATGTAATTAGGATGGTTAGTTTCACTAAATGGGATTTAGTGACACGAACCATTCTAGTAGTATATAAGAGTCAAAAAGATACCATCTCCTGATGGAAGCCCCCCGCTACGCGCGGTGCCTCCCATCAGGAGGTGGTATCATTGTTGACTCTTATATACTACTTGGTTTTTTCCCCACTGTTCGGCAGGTATGTATGAGAAGAGTGGAACATATTTTTCATCAACACGAGACCATATGCTTCCTCGAGCGGTCGGATAGGAACGCCTTTGTCATGCTTGTTTACCATAGCGATTTCGTTTGTAAAGATAGAAGTTGAAAAAAAAGAAAAAAGGTTTAGGTCTAGCCGAAATTCGAACGCACAACCCACGTTCCCATAGAGTGGCGACTTAGCCCACACGACCACGAAGGCTGTTATGAAATATAAACACTACCTAGTGTTGCGCAATAATCGATAAGGTGAAATACACCCTATTAGAGATAAGAAATCCCTATGTTATACTCAGTATATACAGTAATCTGTCATACCTACCAACAATTTACACCCTATTAGAGATAAGAAATCCATACGTTATACTCAGTATAATACAGCAATCTGTCATAAATATCAACTGACACCCTATTAGAGATAAGAAATACATAAGTTATACTCAGTATAATACAACAATTTGTCATACATTTATTAAAAATAAAATAACAACTGACACCCTATTAGAGATAAGAATCCATTGGTTATACTCAGTATAATGTCTACCATAGCTATAGCAGATATGATAAGTGACGCGCGAGCCGTCGTCTACGAGGAGAGGCTGTGGCTTGCGGTTTCGACCGGACGTCTGCCTTCCGACCCAGAAAAGGCTCCGAGAAATTGAAGAACGAGACGACGGCCAGTCTGCGTGCCACCGATTACGCGCAGCGTGTAAAAGAAGATCTCAGCGCGCGCAGAAAACCACTATGCAAGGCGTACTACAATAATATTTATCAAGGGTTGGTGGGGAGACCTCCTAAGAGTAGGAGAGAGCTCGCCAGAGATTTGGTGGAGGAGGGTCCCAATATTCTCGCCGAATATGCCGAAGCTAGGGAAACTGTTGATAGGGGTAGGAGGAAGATAGTATGGACATTCGAGAGGGGGGTAGACGGGGAGATCGCTATTCGCATAATGAATAAATTTCGCCCAGCGATGACCACGGCATGTTATCTGAGGTATTCGTGCTCGTATCGTATTAGGAACATAGAGACCGACGCTACTATGATATATCACAAACAATCAAAGGGCAGTCCGTGGATAAACGAGATCGCCAAAGCTGAGAGTTGGATATCCGATAGAGAGAGAGAGGTCGAATGGACATCGACAAAGTCGATAGACCAAACACAAACTGGATCTTCGTTCGTTGGTTATCGATCGCGGTGAAGATGATCATCGATGCACAACAACTTCTCATGGGAGCTGGAAAACTCCCCGATTGGTTAAGACCCGACCGCTGTTGTGAGAAGGCACGAGCTCTGGCTCGCGAATACCTCGGGCACGATAACGGACCGGGTAGTAAGGGAATCCCCCTGGATGATATTAAGAAGGTAGAAGAGCTCTTCAAACTGGGCATTCGCGTTTACGAGCCCACCGCCGACGGAGTGTGGTACATAATGAAGTCTCCGGCAAACTACGACGCGGTTGGGGAGAAGATCATGACGATATGAATGTTTGGAGTTCACTCGTTACTCATAACGAACCTCCGCTAGATGACGAACGAGTACGGGTGCTCCGGATGTCAACAACGGTTCACAACGTCGTGTAACATGCACAGGCACGCGACCACCTGCATGGGTGGGAAGACCGTGGTGATATGTCCAGATAAGAGGGTAGAGAGACCGCAGTCGGCCTACGAGAAGGCGTTCTATCCCAAGGGGTAAGCGAGTGCGATGTCGATTCGATGGTTGAGCAGAGAAGAGGAGAGGGTGAGAAAGCACATACATCACGCGAGATTCGGTCACGGGGCGAGAGGTGGATGGCCTGCGATCCGGTAGAATACTACTGTCACGAAATCAAGACCGTGTTTCAGTTTCACGGATGCCACTGGCACGGGTGTCCGACACATTGCGTGAGAGGTAACGCTAGATCGCTGTTCGAGAGGACGAAAATTCAAGACGCTAAGATAAAGGAGGCGGGTTACGAGCTGGTGGTGATGTGGGAGTGCGAATGGTTGAAGGAGGCCCATTATCAACCACCACCGCGCGAGGAGGACACGACTCTGTACCCTCACCAGATAGTCTACGACTTCGAGGCGTATATCGACAAGTCGAAAATCACGCGACCCACCAGAGACCTGACCTCCGAGGTCGAGCACGTCCCTATGTCGGTGTCGTTGGGGGATACGATGCACGAGGGGATGACCCACATCTACGAACGAAACCCCAACACTCTGGTCGAGAAGTTCGTGACCGAGCTGCAGAGGAGAGGTAAAGCCATCAGGGAGGCGGTTAGGAAGAGGTATCTGCCGACCGACATAGAGATACTGTCGAAACCTCAGAGAGAGAAGATCGTCTCGTGGATCGACCAAGCCCCGGTGGTGGGGTTCAACTGCAGCAGGTACGACCTGAATCTCATCAAGCGGTACCTTGTCGAGAAGTTGGCGGCCACAGTGAATAAGGTGATGGTCGGAAAGAGGGCCAGCACGACGATGTTTCTGTTTACCCCGGAGTTGAGATTTCTCGATATCATACAATATCTGGGACCCGGTACCAGTTATGACCGGTGGGTTAAGGCGTACGACTGTAAAACGGTAAAGTCTCACTTCCCGTACGAGTGGTTCGATTCACCAGAAAAACTCGACCATCTGGGGCTGCCCGACTATCCCGAGTGGTACTCGAAGTTGAAGGGTGAGTCCCTACTGTCGCTGTCCGAGTGGAAAGGGTGCAAGAAGGTATTCCGAGAAAAAGGGATGAAGACGTTCCAGGAATGGTTGTAACACTACAACGACTTGGATGTCGGACCGTTCCTGGAGGCACTGACTAAAATGACGGAGTTCTACAGGGGAAGAGGCGTGGACATACTCAAGGACGCTGTGTCTCTGCCTGGTGTTTCCTTTCAGTACCTGCTCCGCGGGTCGATCGATGGGAAGGCGGACACGCCCGAGCTGTGGGCGCCGAAGGATGAGACTTACGCGATGATGAAGGAGGGATTGGTCGGTGGTCCGTCCATAGTGTTCTCCAGATACGCAGAGGCTGGCAGGTCGATGATCAGGGGTCAGGTAGGGAGTCGGGAGGAGAAGATGTGCAAGGCGGTGCTGTGTTACGACGCCAATGCGCTGTATCTGTCTACCCTGTCGAAAGACATGTCGTGCGGGGAGGAGACGATATGGGCGTGTGACGACCCGGAAAGGCGTCGTATATAGACTGTTTTGTGAGGAAAGTCAGGAATGGCAAGTGGTTCGGATTTGCAGAGTTGGATATAGAGGTTCCTGAAACGTTGCGAGACAAGTTCTGTGAAATGTCGCCGCTGTTCGTTAATCGAGAAGTCGACGAGACCGAGGTTCCTCAGCACATGAAGGACTATATGACCAGGACCGGGATCGAAAAAAGGGTCGAAGGACAGAGAAAGCTCGTTGGGGCACTGTCCGCCAAGAAGATGATCATATACTCCCCGCTGCTAAAGTGGTATATGGAGCACGGTTTGGTCGTCAAGGCGGTGCATAGGGTGATAGACTACACGCCCGGCAAACCGTTTAAATGGTTCGTTAAAGAGGTCACCGCCGCCAGACGAAAGGGAGAAGTCGACAAGAGCAAGGCGGTGTTGGCGGAGATATTCAAACTGGTTGGCAACGCGTGTTGTGGCAAGCTGATAGAGGCTCAAAAGAGACACATGAACACCACTTATACGAAGGATGAAAAGACTGTCGACCGGGCACTGACGTCGGTGTGGTTCGAAGACCTGGAGGAGATTGGGGAGGCTTACGAGATATCGAGCAGGAAGACTCGAGTGGTGATCAACAGACCGTTTCAGTGTGGCATAGCGGTCTACCAGTTGGCCATGCTCCGGATGCTGGAGTTCTACTACGACTTCTTGGACAAGTACGTGGATCGCGGAGATTTCGAACTTATACAGATGGACACTGATAACATGTACTTCACGCTGTCGGAGAAGACGCTGGCGAAGGTGGTGAGAAAAAAGATGAAGAGAAAGTTCAACAAGGAGAATGCCGAGTGGTTGGCGTGGGACGCGTGGAGCAACAGAACTCCGGCACTGTTCAAGCTGGAATTCGAGGGAGATAGAGTCATCGCGCTGTGCAGCAAGTGTTACTACGTCAGTGGTGACGAACAAACTAAGCACTCGGCCAAGGGGATGTCGAGGAGATCTAACGATCTGACTTGGGGGAGGTACAAGAGTGCTCTCGAAGGGGGTAGAGACATGGCGGATAACAGGGGATTCCGAATGGTTAACGGTGTGATGAAGACGCACAAGCAGGAGAAGTTGGGGTTGTCGGCGTATTACGACAAGAGGAGAGTGATGGAAGACGGGGTACACACCGAGCCTATAGGATTGGTAAAAAAAAAAAAAAACCTGAAAAAAGGGGAGAATACTAAAGACTCTGACGAGAGTCTAACCGACAATGACGATGGACGGACAGGTGGTAGCTGGCTGTCAGAAGGCACCGCGAGAAGTTCTTCGCGAAGAAACCCGCACGATGGACCATCATCCAAATAGTAGAGCACGGGTTCATCGGGTTTGGTAATAGATCGATCTAGATGATATACATTGAGAGACCACACGGGATCAGTCGTGCGGCGGCGGCCACCTTCGAGCTCTCCCGATGGAAGTCGTTTCTCCGCTAAACCAACGGGTCGTCCGCGCGAGACGGCGGAGGGCTTGTGCGACACCTTTTTAGACTTGATGGCATCTACGGGCTTTTTACCGATCAATCTGGTCACCTCGCCGTTCAGTGCGGAGACCGTGGCGGGCAGCCTGGTCACCCACTCGGTCGATCGCGAATGAGGGTCTACAAGGTCTTTGGCATATTGGTGTCCGAACAGCCTCTCAGGGTTCAATTGAACCTCTCCACGATCCCCTCGTCCCGGTGGATGTTGACGCGGCCGCGTCTGACAGAAAGTTGTGTTTAGCCAATAGATGGGAGACCGCGCCCATGAACTCTCGACCGGGATCGACCTGGAGAAGATTCGACCATTTGAGAGGACTCCTCTTATATATTCGGGAAAGAGCCTCGGCCACCTCCTTAGACTCTTTAGTGGCCAGCGGCTCAGCCCCCTTATACCGACTTGCTACGTCAACGATTGTCAGTGCGTACTTGTACGTCTTGCGACCGACGCGATCGTGAGGAAGAAACAGGAGGTCTGCTTGGTGGACCTCGTTCGACACCGGCACGTCGAATTTCGGGCGCGGAATATTGTGAGGCGCGGATAAATAGATTTGCCAGATGGCCTGCCTCTTGAGCCATTCCTTGGCTGCGTTTTCGGAAACCTTGGTCGCCGCCGCGAGGTTCTTGATGGCCGCGAGTCCCTTCCAGTAGCCACTGGGGCTGTAATATGTGTTTGCTAGCTTGCGCTTTAAGCGAACCGATAGTTTGGTATCAAGTTTGCGCGTGTCCATCGTATGCAAGGTATTCTAGTAGGTCGAACAGTCTCCAACACGCCCTCGCCAGATCGTCCGGTAACTGCGTCGTCGATACTAAACCTTTGTTGGAAGTTTCGCTGCAGCTCCATCGCAATTGGAGTTGCCGCTCCTGAGCTGGAGCGGGAACTCGGCGGAATCTAACATCCGCTTTGCGAAAATGGTGGCCGCTTTTTCGTCCTCGCGCCACGTCTCTAGAGAGTCTTGGGCCAGACTGATCAGCCCCTTTGCGCCAGCTAAACGGTGTTTAAGGGCCGTGTAGCCTACATCGTTCAGAGCAAAATAAAGTTCGTCAACTAACATCGTTCTATATATATATATTATTTAAAAAAGCTTTTTTCTTTTTATTGCTTATTGCTTTTGCTTATTGCTTTTTCAATATAGTAGTTGACGAGACCCACCACACCCATTCCCACGACGATGAACGCGATCTCGCGGTCTTTTTGGGCCTCTGACGGTACATAGAAATCTGAAAGTTGGGGCTCGAGATCCAGCGGCGCGATAATTTTCTGCGGATATACCTGCGTGTATTCGCGCATGGGTTCTTCAACGTTCCGGAAAGTTTGCTCGGCGTGACTCTCGTGGCGAAGCTCTTCGTTGATCCAGTCCACACGGTTGGATCGATTTTCCGCCCATGCTTCCTTTACGCTATTGAGTTGTTCTGTAGCTAAATCGTGACGCTTACGGTCACAACCAGAGTCTGCTCCTATTAACAAGAATAAATAGTTGCTACCGCCGAACGCCGCAGCGCTCAAGACTGCACCAAACAGCATTAGTCCGATCGTAGCCAATTATTTCCACATATTAGCAGGTAGAATTCCAGCTTTAATTAGAAAATCTCGGGTCGAAATTGCGGACGCTACATTCAAGGTCACGAGACCTACGTCTCTCGCAGTCATGTCCAATTTGGGAGAGGGCCCTCCGAAGGCCATCTTTGATAGTCGAGCAAACCCGATACTGAGACCCGATATCACCATGACGTGATAAACCGCATTCACTATCATTTTACCTTCGTTTTCAGCCATTATATTTATTGCATATAAAAGGGATCGTGATTAATGTTTAAATAGGGCGCAATCGGTTTCGTAACTTCCTTTCGGAACCGCCTCCAACAGTGTTGGGGGTTGTCTCGAAAGATATTTCCGCACACACACGGTGCCCACAACTGCCAGACCACCACGAACAACCCACGGGGTGATCCAGATAGGAGCTACAGCAATCGGGGATTGCACTTCCAACTCCAATTGCGATTGGGGCTCAAGAGCCGGAACAGCAATCCCCGATTGCAACGACTGTTTGGCCTCTCGAAGCTCGGCTAGTATTTTATCTTTTCGGGTGGCAGCCGCTGCCCGCCCAGCTGCCTGTCTTTTTGGGTTTTTGTGTCGTGTAATCGGATTCAACAGTGTTGAACCTAATTCATGAATTGGAACTGGAGGATCAATCGGAGTTGGAAGTGCAATCGGGGATTGTGGTTCCGTCACACTCGCAGGTGCTTGCCGTTCCTGGTCCAACAGGGTTGGAGTGCGTCTTGTGTCATCATTTACTGAGCTTATAGTTCGTGGGCATATATGTCCAAATTGACAATGCTTAGCTGTGGTCAACGCTGTTGTCAGCGGAGCTAAGTACATTCCAAACTTGTGATAAATTGAGCAGCAGGCTGTTTGTTCTAAGAGTGTGTCCTACAAAAGGGTCAGTCTCTAGATCACCAATGAACCCCGCGGTGTAAGATATAGGGAGAATTGCACTGACAGTGGTAGCGTACAAATGAATAGCCGATCCAAGAGTTTTCGTTTCGTCATCTCTGCCCCCAATTTAGATTCGTATCGCGGAGACATTTTATCAATCTCGACATCTGACATCTTGTCCACCTGACAAACTGAGAGACGCCGACCGAAATACCGCTCCGATTGTCCCCCAGCAACCAGCGCAGCTAACCGCTCGAATCGCGTCGTGTTTTCATTTTCTTTCAGGAAAGATACCGTATCAGCAGTCATGCCATCTTTCAGGAAATATATCGTGTCGGTCCAGTTGTGTCGGCAGTCGACACGACTGTCTCTTCCATTAGCTGATCGAGAAGTTCGTCGCAGTTCATTATTTTATTTCTAATAACTAGCACTATTCTGACTAGCATCATAAGTCTAACATATTGCCAAGCGCACCACCCGATACTTATGATCACCGTTATGCTCGCAACAAAGCTCGGAGCGGAGCAACAAATTGATTCCCACATTGTTAACCATTGTTCAGCATTTGTTAAACATTTGTTAAGTATTTGTCAAGCATTGTTCAGCAATTGCTCAGCATTGGTAATCATTTGCTCAGCAGTTACTAACGAGCGTTAAGCAATTGCTCAGTAATTAATTGATAACTTCTTAAGCAGTTGGTTGATCAGACTTTAGCAGAAGCTTGGCGTGCTTAGTTTCCGAAAGTATCTGTCGAACCTGCAGGCGCTCCTCGCGCGTTGTGATAACGTCGTTCTCTCGAAGACAGTCATCGACTGAGTCTCGGTCCTTGCAGTGAAAGAGGGCGACCAATTTCGTTTGCTCGCGCAGATCCTTGAGGACGGCGTTGTACTTCTGAGTGGAGATCCATACGCTTTGCCCCGCATGGCGGCCAGAAAATGTGAACTCGGACAGCATGTCCTTTTTTTCGGTCATCGCCGCCTTGGACGAGCAGTCGTCAATCACGTATAGGGTGGGCTCGCCCTGGAATCGTTGGTAGAATCCGCGCAACCGATCGTGAAGCCTATCACCGGGGTCAATTACGTATACCTCAGGGTCGGTCCATATCCACGGGCGTCGCTGATAAGTCTCGTTGTGCCACACAGTGGGACACAGGATCACAATGTGTCGAAAGATATCGCGGTAGGACCCCTCGAGCAAGTCGAGGATGAAAACCGGTTTTCCGCATCCTGTCTGCCCACATATTATGGCAGAGTGGCATCACAAACTTTATTTTTATTAAATCTTTAGATTTAGTAGAGTGCTGATACGTATCGACCATCTTCGATGTTGAGTTGTGCGTCTGTGCTTATATATAAATACACGTTCAATGCGACAGCTCCATCCGCCTCTTTGGTAATCTGGATTGTCACACCCTCGCTAGCGTTCTCAACTTGGCGTCCACTAACGTGCATTTGGTCTTCGTTGCTGACTCGCATGTCTAGACATAAAGCGTATTTGGTTGTCAGGAACTGCGCAAGGGAGACGTCCGAGAGCTGCAGGTCTTTGGCAACCGCGGCAACATCCGGGGAGCGCTTAGAGCCGGCAGCAAACTGCTTTCTGGCTTAGTCCCACTGCTGGTGTGCGCGAAGGCCCTGGCTGTAGAGTTGATTGGGGACTCCCTTGATCGTCACCTCTACCTTCGTGATTTTGGGGTTATATAATTTATCGATTTTTCTAGCCCCGAGCGCGAACCGATCCTCCTCGATCAGATTTCATCGAGCGGGCGGGTACGTTGACGTTAATATTCCACAATGTGTAGCTTTTTTTTTTCATCATCTTGCGGTGGCGAAAAACTCCGTCGTAAAGTATGGCAACGCACCCGGTGTACTGGATTCTGATCAATCGCGCGAGTTCGGGCTTCGTGACCATGTCGTACTCCAACGAAACATTGTCGATCGTATACGTCGATGCCATGTCGGTCGCTATGAGAACTCGGCCGTAGTCGTTGAACGTCAGTTCGTATTCGAGGCGGTCAGCCAAAGCACTCTGATAGTAGGGCATGTGACTCTCCAGCAACTCAAAGTCGAGCGGGATGTAGAAGCGGTTGCCGTAAGCGGCCGCGATCGCGTTGTCACTCGCGTCGTTATCTACCTTGTTACCAGCACCTATTCTAAGTCTGGTTACGTTCTTATTTTTGCTGGTGTCAATACCCTGATAGACCTCATTTTCGCGCTCTTGCGCCGTCTTCCACAGGTCCTGGTAACAATGGTAGACGTCGCTATCGTCGATCGACATCACCTCATTACCAGAAATCTTTATCATGGTCTTCTTGACGATGGCGCGACCTAGGTTCTGAACGAGGTTCGGTCCACGTCTATCGACGTCATCGAAATAGTGAAAGCGAGGCGAACAGTCCCCGGCACAATGACGTCGATAGCTCCGAGGTTGGGGAAGTGGGCCAACAGTTGCTGGTTCTGGTCGATCGTCGATGGGTTGTTCGTAATAACGACGCTCTGTCTCACGCCTTTCGCCCCAAGGGGCTCCCGCAGTCTGCGGTATGGATTGAGTTTGCGGCCGTATTGACTCGAAGACATAGTTTCGATGAAACTAAATACTCTATTAAACCCGTATGGTTTTTTCTTTAATACATCGTTAAAAATGGATGTTGAAAATACGGAAGAATCCGGTCGCGGCCGAGACGATGACATCGATGAGGATGACATCGATGATAATAACGAAACGTCCGTCATAGAGACTCCCGTCATAAAGACTCTAGTTACAATCCAATCATCAACAATGTCGAGGGAAGAATTGGGGGGAATAGGTGGCGCTACCGGTGGTCAAAGTCGGGAATTACTCGAGCTAGCTGTAAACGACTACTACATCAGTTTGGCAGAAAAAGGTCTGGTCCCATCTGTCGGTCGCAACTACTCCAAATTCGAAGTGGACCAGGATGGTAGGTTGCGACTAAAAGCATCAAATGTCCCAATCATCAACATGATAACCGGAAAACCCCTAAAGCTGAGCTCCATTGTCGGAAAAAAGGGCGGTGGCGAAATCATAAGGAGCGAACTAGGATTCGTAGATTGGAAGAGGGGTAAACAAAGTATGTCGGCCCTCGCTGTAGAGACCCTGCAGTCTACAGACGAAATTATGACGAAGACGGCCACCGCGATAGAAACTGCCGAGCTCAGCGAGCTCCCTTGAGTAGCCAACAACGCTATTAGCACAGTGCAAACCACGTTCAGCGGCGAAACACTCAACCCCAACCAAAGGTCAAACAATGACCTACCGTTACCTGTTCGCGAAATCCTGGGACTCAATAAGGCTCTACAAACGTCCCGGTGCCAATTGGTCCTTAACCTCTCCAGACTCACGGCACTGGATGAACATATCGCGCTAGAAGAAAGAAAACTTGTGGAAGCCCATGGCGATAGAGAATTTACCGAGCTGATAATCGAACGCCTACGGTCGTTGCGTGATGAAAGAGAATCTCGCTTGGAGGCTGCATCGGATTGCCGTGAGGCGCTCCGCACCCAAATAAGTCGGATCCGCGAAACAATCTCGAGGGTTCTGCACGAGGCGACGACACTCGGTGAGCGACTTCGCACTCTGTTCAGAGAGCAGGGCGTCACAATAGTAAGCATCCTCGCAGTTCTCGGCATGACTATAACAACCATAGTTGTAACTATCGAGCTGCTTGTAGGTGGTGTGGCGGCTGCATCCGCGCCATCATCCGCGCCATCCGGCGGCGCTAAGGAGTGGGCAAAAAAGCATCTAAAAGCCCTAGCCAATCTCGTAGCTAAATTAGCCGGAAAGGCGGCTGCCGCACTGCCTGGGTTCATCGGGAGTGTCGTCTCCTACTTGTTATCTATATTATCAAAAACAGCCGGATGGCTCGCCAAAAATACTTGGGCTTTAATCGTGGCGGTAGCCGTTCTTCTACTATTCTCCGCCCGAGAGTTTCTAAAACCAAAGCACAAATAGTCCGATCACCACGAGGGCTACGAAAAGTCCTAATTTCTCCTCCTCTGCGTTGTACTTTCCGCTCCAGTTCCAATTCTTCCAATTTCACCCAATTTGCGATTGGTGTTGATGATTGGATTGGGTGAACTGGTGGAACCCAATTCGTGAATTCGGGGTGCATCCAATTCTTCCAATCGCGATTGGATTGGGGGTACGGGGTTGGGTGTATCCAATTCGTGGATTGGTGGTACGGGGGTGGGTGTATCCAATTCGTGAATTGGGGGTTTTATGAAAAAAAATTCAAATCTATTTGAATTTACAACCTCAACTCCCAATCGAGATTGGATGAGCCCGACCGCCTTGGGGGTGCGTTTGATAATATCCGTGTTCACGTTACCATTGTGGCCGATTTTTTGATTGGCGGTGGCGATTACGATCTGATTATTGTAACCGTCCGGGTCGCCTCGTAGTATCATATTGCTTGGCGCCATATAAAGACCTATTCCAAATACATAGTCTACTGGGGTGCTGGCATTCTGCAAAACGTCTTGATACCGTTTGATCGCCGCCGGGAGGTCCACCGGAGATGAGATGGCGTCCTCGACATTGATCAAGAACTGTTTTTGCACGTCAAACGCCTTCCCGTCTCCTATTATAGAACATCGCGCTTGCGCCTGTGCGCCGAGGATGGCCCAGACGTATGTGCGTATGTGCGAATGGAGTCGTTGAGGCGGATAACTCCACCCCTGGTGAACCCCTTCCCTCTATCCAAAATGAAAGTCCCCAAGCCGATATCGGCATACTGGTGCTGTTCTATGTTGTCGACGTGACGTATGTACGGCAAAATTACAGTGTATTGGTGGATCTGTCATAGTGTTGGAATCGAAAATTCCCCCATTGCGGGTTACGATATTGTTGTTTAGGAATATATCACCTAACCCACCATTTTTAGTAATTGTTTTCTGTTTGCAGTCGGTATTTTTAGAAATCTGAAATTCGGCACATATTCTTTCGTAGGCTTTGTGGTCGTACGGGTTGTATAGAGGGTCCCATTTATCCTCTTGGGGTGTTTTCACTTGCATCTCTTTGAGAATCATCCTAACAGTGTAGTAGATGTGAAAATTATAAGCACTTTCACTGAAAGCGCTCTCATTATGCTTCATGTGGTTTATGTAAGAGACACCACACCCGGCTGTGGCACACCACACGGCAAAATTGAACTGGTTCTGCCAAAACTGCATCGGTGTTGCTTTCCACAAGTCTACGGTTTCTTGGGTATTAATTTTGGGCATCCTATAATTATCAAATATGTTTGAACAAGTTTTATCAAATCCGGTGTCTTCGTTTACTCTTAGTGTTACGTTTATTAGCTTTCAAATTAAGTAGTAAATTCCTACCGTTAAATAGTACACACCTCCCCCATCGTACTTTGCCTTTGCATTGAAGCTAAATACCTTGATATCCAACGACATTTGAATCGGAGTTTATAATGTTTGTTACCATCACTAATTTTCAAAAAGAGAGTTGTGAACTTCAGAAGTCAATCGACAACTGCTGCGGAAAACGCCGGGTAGGCCTCAGATCACCTTCACGGTTGGTGGCGAAACTTGGGGGAGCGCGAAGGGTTTTACTATGTGAAGGATGGACAACAAGTAAGTGTACAGCTACCTCCCGGTCTGTGGGGAGCAAGACAGCTCATAGACTTTTTTTCCACAGAGCTTGGCGACGAAGCCAACCTCACAGTATCGAAGGCTACCGGGCTCGCAACATTAACAGCCCCCGACTGTGCTGTGATAACTATATCAGACCCATTATGCATTCGCCTCTGTTTCAGCCGCCCACTTAAAAATATTGTTTCCCCTCGGGGCCAAATATTTGTTGGAGATGTGCCTGTACAACTTGTTGGATGGAGCCCCCATCACACTACTTAAAACAGTGCCCGCCAGTGATTGTTATTTTGGGGAGCCTGTGACATTAGCCTTTCCATCCCCCGAGATGAAAGTTTTGGAATCTGGACACATCCACGAATTTAAGGTCTCTATTCTCGACGATCAGGCTAAAGAGTTGAATAACTATTATCCGATATCGGTCGTTCTCGAAATTTCAAATTAATTAAAATAATTAAACTCATGTTCGTAATAGAATTTATAACAACCAACATTATGAGTATATACGGGCAAGATAGTTCTTCCAATCCCAATCGCGATTGGTTGTCCCCATCGAAATACAAGGATGGTTCAGGTGGTGTATTCACTCCCACAGAGAGTGATTTTTTAACTACCGGGAAAACCGTAGCACTGGTTGATGACACTGTGGCTTCAGCTAAAAAGTACATTCGTAGAAGTATAACACAACTGAGAACGGACGTCCTAACATCTATAGCACAAGTTCACCAAGAGGTCCGGAGGGGGATTGAGGAAGTCCGCACGGGTATTGAGAAAGTCCGATCAGATACACAGACGGACCTTACCGAAGCCTATGTGATATTGCGGTCTCAGGACCAGACAGAACTTACTGAACTAGGCGGAAAAATAACCGAATTTCGTGAAGAGGCCCATACACAGCTTATGGAAGTTTCCGATAAACTGAAACGTGTTCGTAAAGACGCGAACAAAGCACTTGAGGATACCTCTGAAAAGGTTCGTGTTGAGGCCCATACCGCTATCGAGGAGCTTGCCGCATTGTTGGACACATCTGTAGAGCAGTTTAAGTTATTACACCTCATAAAACCCATCATAACAGTTTGGGCTGAGAAGCGGGGCGCATTGAATTAGGGGATCTATGAATATTCGTTTGGTGCCAAAGCGAGCAATATATATGGGGGATACGTCATGACATCTCCAAGTACGGTTCGACGAATGGCGGTCTGTTCGGTTAATGCTAAGGGTATACCTGTGGGCGCGGTCATGGTAAATCTCGTACTGGATGGGGAAGAACGGGCGGTTGGACTCACTAAGCTCGCTGGACAGAGTTCAGGGGTGGTTTTGTTCGCCCGTGACGATCCAATTAGACTTTCCGAAAATCGCTGACCCAGCGAGTTCTTCCACTATTGTGACTTTATTGATTGAATTAAATTTGTAAAATTTAAATATGAACGAATCACCGCTTCCGAGCACGCTAAAAGGTTTTGGCGAAAGAAGTTCAGATTTTACGTTCGAAAATATCGTCGAGATGCAGCAGATTCTAAAACAAGAGGGGGCAACTCGGAGGGTAAATGCTAAACAATATAGACGAGCTGCAAATATAGCGGAGTGGGTGAGCACCTTGTTATCGTCCGTTTCTATACTAGGTGGGGCCGGAACCGCTGCATTGTTATCTAGAATCGTGGCAATTCCTATTGCCGCGGGTCTGAGTGGTGTAGCCATTGGGGCGGGACTGCTGTGTATGGCGTTCAGAGTAATGGGAAGAAAATTCGAAAATAAAAGTAGAAAGCACGACAGAATATCGGTTCTCGCGAGGTCTAAGAACAATAGCATCGACGTTATCGTGTCAAGATTGAGAATACTGATTGCGATAAATTTAGGTTAAACTTGGGAGATAAAGTGGGGGGAAAAGTTACAACACCACCGTGAGTATGTCACCCACCGACCACCATACATTTCTATAAACGCAAACTGTCCGTACCAGGAAGTAATCGTGTTACGGCGCGACGCAATCACCTCTCTTATTTATCCTGTCAACACAGTGCGTATGTACCGTGAAACACGGTGCCGTGAAACATTTTTGATATCCTGTCAATACGACCTAATCACAGCGTATGAATATGTGTGGTGGCTGGGGTTATTTGTTTGCATTTTAAAGCCATTTGTAGGTGTTGACCGGATAAATAGAATTGTAGGCTAGTGCCGTGAATGGGAAAAATATCTGGCGAGGCACGGAAACGGGATGTGCTCGGCAGAGCCTCGCCCATCCCGTTTCCTAAGCCTTGCCAGATATTTTTCCTATTCACGGCACTAACCTACTATTATATATATAGCGTCTCTCGATAGCTTGTCGCCTATGGTTAAACCAATACACGCCAATCGCAATTGGAGAAATACACCGGCGACTGTTGTGTGTGTTTAAATCAATACACACCGTGGCCTCGATAAGGTGAAATACACCCGGCTGTTCATAACCGTGTAATTGGAACATTGTCGTCTGCTGATAGACAATATCGAGCGTGTTTATTCACTGAGCGCTGTATCTGTTAAACTTTATAGGCAAACAGCGTTCGGATAGGAACGCCATTGCTAATGTAAACAAACGGTATGACAACGGTGGTCGGATAGGAACGGTGTGTTAAACATTGAGAAAATATCGGTTATATCTTTATAACTGACTTTCTGATTTGAATTATTACTAAACGATAATGCTTGTGAGCACGTAATTCCTTGCGAACCAGTCGATGCGTAGCCTGAGTACCACCGCATGGTGGACATAGCAGAGACTCGGATCTGGTCCCTACCCCACAATGCCGACATGGGCGAGGTGAAACGGAACCTTTTCGCATTCATGCCCGGTGATGCTTGCAATACTCGTAAATACCGGTACGATGACATCTCTCGTGACTACCTGTCTTCAACCACGCACACTTAACTAGAACCATTAAATGATGTATATATACTGAGTATAACTTATGGATTTCTTATCTCTAATAGGGTGTATTTCACCTTATCGATTATTGCGCAACACTAGGTAGTGTTTATATTTCATAACAACCTTCGTGGTCGTTTGGGCTAAGGCGCCACTCTATGGAGATGTGAGTTGTGAGTTCGAATATCGGCTAGACCTAAAACTTTTTTTTGTTTGTTTTAACTTCTATCTTTACAACCGAAATCGCAATGGTAAACAAGCATGACAACGGCGTTCCTATCCGACCGCTCGAGGAAGTATATGGTCTCGTGTTGATGAAACATATGTTCCACTCTTCTCATACATACCCGCCACAATGTGGAAAAAACCAAGTAGTATGTAAGAGTCAACAATGATACCACCTCCTGATGGGAGGCACCGCGCGTAGCGGGGGGCTTCCATCAGGAGGTGGTACCTTTTTGACTCTTATATACTACTATTCTCATTAAATGATTAAAAATATTATAGCCATTTCTTCTGAATGATTACTGTACAAAATAATATAGCCACGCTCACTGAACGATTACACAATAATATAGCCAGTCTAAACGATGATAAAATCATATAACCAGTTTCATTAAACGATTAGAAAACCATATAACCATTCTCATTACAAGATTGCAAACTAACACAGTCATTTCATTTAACGGTTGCAAAATAATATAACAATTCCCATGAGACGATTACACCATAATCGTCAACTTCCATGTACGTGCTGGTTTTTAACGACTCTTGTTCACATTAGTGTCATTTACAACGCTTGGGACACATTTTCGAATGTGAAATGCAGGAAACTGCGTTCCCACGAAATAACATTTCGTTCCCTCAATTCGTTCCCACGAATTAATCAGTCGTTCCCGCAAATTTAACAATTCATTCCCACGAAATGTGGGTTCAAATTATTAATTCGTGGGAACAAATAGTTATATCGTGGGAACGAGTTGTTAATTCGTGGGAACGAATTAATAAAACAAAAGTCCGCAGGACACAGACAGCTATCGGAGGGTTCGACAACAGGGACACACTCGAGCACATCGCTGTTGTTATCAGTATTGGTATTCGAATTATACCCGATATCCTGTGTATCACGAGTGTGTGTTTGTCCATTGCTCAACACCACTTCACCAGTCCAACGTGTGGGTATGCGGGAAAAGTTCCGGGTACCGCCATTTCACCAGTCTAACGTGGGGTATGCGAGAAAAGTTCCGGGTACCGCCACTTCACCAGTCCAACGTGTGGGTATGCGAGAAAAGTTCCGGGTACCGCCACTTCAGCAGCCCAACATGTTGGTATGCGAGAAAAGTTTTTGGTACCGCCACTTCACCAGTACAACGTGTGGGTATGCGAGAAAAGTTCCGGGTAGCGCCACTTCAACAGCCCAACGTGTTGGTATGCGAGAAATGTTCCGGGTACCGCCACTTCAACAGCCCAACGTGTGGGTATGCGAGAAAAGTTCCGGGTACCGCCACTTCACTTGTAATTTCATTTACAAAATTTACAATATTTTTTACAAATAAAGTCAAAAGTTCACAAAAATTTCAGAGTACATGCGGAATAATATTATAAGTTTTGTAAACGTATTTCATGAAATTACGCAGAAGGTACAACATCCGAAGGTATAAAATCACATTGTGTGTCTCATATGTTGCTGTGACTGGGGAAATGGAGCTTATGTGATTTGTGGCCAGTGTAGCTCCTGATAAAATCACCTCACTATATATATACATGTACATGTCATTGCTTGTTAGAAGCATGACAGGTGTTTCCTGTGTGAAATAGCGAACAGTGCAGATCCTGATCAGACTGTGCGAATGCACAGGCTGATCTGGGTCTACACTGGACGCAAAACTCATAAGCCCCCTTTCCCAAATCACAGCCACATTTATACATCCATGCTGCTACATTCGCAGATCCGTGTTTGAGCGTCAATTGTGAAAACGGGGGATCGTGCCAACCGACAACATCGGGCACTAAATGCAGTTGCATGCCGGGATACACGGGAGATAACTGCACCGTGGGTAAGTCACACTCCATGTACATGTAGACAAGCATGTGCAACCAAGATGTTTGTCAAATGATTTAAAACCATAACTAACCAGAACTGTTAACGAAAATCCATACATCAGAATGAATGGGTTGTGGTCTAGGGGTTAGAACACCTGACGTCCAATCCGAAGGTTGTGGGTTCAAACCTCGCATAGGGCATCGAAAAATACTTTACCACTAATTTGTCGGATGAAACTTTAAACTGTGGTCCCGTCTCTACGGACATTTCGTTGTAACTCCCGGGTTAAACTCGTGCAACCAGAGTAACAGAGGAACAAGCAAAGTCGTTAGTCGAGTCCAACTGGAGTTGGAACACTAGTAATCCACTACACTGCATGGGTTCAAATCGAGTTACTCGAGTAAGGTTCAAATGTGAAATTCTTCAACTCGAGTTGGAACTCTGATTTTTCCATTGGTACTGCTGTTACTAGAGTTGCTACCCGTGAGTTACAATGAAAAAGGCCTACATGACCTTAGAATTTCCTTTCTGGCACCACTGCTATGATCATTATATATAACATATTTGAAACCTATTTCAAGAATATCTCCATGTTCGATATGTTACGTTGTCCACGAACTTTTGGACCAGCCCTCATATGTACATGCACAAATAAGTCACGTGGTCAGATAAACCTCTCTTAAACGGACACCCCGGGAGGTCCAGGGTGTCCGGTTTAGAGAGGCTACACTGTAAATAAGGAATTTGATCATTCTGAGCAATAATTGTGTGCTATGCGATCATGAACAGGCATCATCACCTGAGATAAATGACATTAAACTCATCACAAATAATAATTGAGATGGGTACTTGGTGTCCCGTTTAGAGAGGTAGCACCGCACACTAACACTTGCTGCATTGTGTGCAATTAGATGTATAACTTATTAAGCAAGTCAATTTACTAGTTCTCATATATGTTTTCCAAAATATATATCATTTCAAGAATATCTCCATGTTCGATATGTTAAGTTGTTTACAAATGGCGTTTGGTCAACTTATTAAGCCATATGTCACCATGAGAAATAGATTGAGTTACAACTACATATATATAAGCTATACAGTGAAACCTCTCTAAACCGAACACCCTGGGAGGTCCCCAGAGTGTCCAGATTCGAGAGGTTTCACTGTAAATCAGGCATTTGATCATTCTGAGCCATAGGTGTGTGCTATGTGATCATGAACAGGCATTATCACCTTAGATAAATGACCGAGAAACACATCAAAATATGATCACAGATGTGTCAGGTTTACAGAGGTTCAACCGTACACTAATGCAATCATTGACTAGCAGGGTGTCCGATTTAGAGAGGTTTCACTGTATGACAAACGTAAACATTTTACTACAATGCTCCTATGTGTCATGTAGTGCAGTGTTGCTATTGTTAGATATTGATGAATGTGTTCCCATATTCTGAACCTACAGTAGATCCTCTTTAAACCGAACACCCTGGGAACACCAGGGTGTTCGGTTTAGACAGGGTCTTCTGTACGATTATCTTGTTACATGCAGTGTTACCATTGTCAGATATTAATGAGTGTGAGTCGAACCCCTGTGGCAATGGAACCTGCGTCAATCTCGTGAACAACTACACATGCTCCTGTGAGCCGGGCTGGACGGGACGTAACTGTGACGGAGGTACGTATTTAATATATGGAAGAGTTATCTACCATGTCCGTGCCACCAATTGTATTGCATATTACTGTTGGGCCGTAAAAATGCAGGAAATAATGAAATATATTGGCAACATATACTTTAATTGTAGATTTGTGTTGTCTTTCTGAATCAAACCTGAATACAATTGGGGTGTTCCCATATTCCGAACCTACAGTAGATCCTCTTTAAACCGGACACCCTGGGAACCTCCCAGGATGTCTGGTTTAGAGAGGGTATTCTGTATGATTATCTTGCTACAAGCATTGTTGCTATTGTCATATATTGATGACTGTCAGTCGAGCCCCTGTGGCCATGGATCCTGCCTGGATCTCGTGAACAACTACACATGCTCCTGTGAGCCGGAATGGACGGGGAGTAACTGCGATATCGGTAAGTGCAATGACTCACATGTGCATAGTGCATGGGCCATGGCCGTATGTAATTTCGTCTGATTGGGGATTTGTTGATGTTTACATTATTGGAAAGTATTTTGAATCGCGAATCTGAAAATGGATGTTGAGGTTTGCAGACATCGCGTTTTGTCGCCATTTTTGGACATTCAAAATTACAGCCATTTTTTTCAAATATGTTTCATATTACTTGTCTATCAGGAAATATGTAAATAAGAATAGGTATAAACTATAATACACGCTTAATACATTGTACACCTAGGAATCTTGCTAATACACTCTGTTATGGCAAGCCAAATGCACAATAATTCCTTAAACCATGGTTTGGAGCTCAAACCCTGGTTTAGGCTCCTCAAACCCTAGTTTGGGCTCGCCAAATGCACAATAATTCCCTAAACCCCAGTTTGAGAGTCCAAACCATGGTTTAGGCTCTCAAACCCCAGTTTGAGCAATTATTGTGCATTTGGCCAGAAACTGCCGTTTGAGGTCGTAATCGAATTAAAAGCCTAAACCCTAGTTTGGACCCAAACCGTGGTTTAAGGAAAAAACTGCCAATCGTGATCCCAAACGGTAGTTTTCTTAAACCCTGGTTTGAGCAATTATTGTACACTTGGCGGCAGAAACCACCGTTTGGACTCTCAAACTAGGGTTTTTGGTAGCTTAAACCACGGTTTGAGCTCAAACCCCAGTTTAGACTGCTATGGCAAGCCAAATGCACAATAATTCCTTAAACCATGGTTTGGAGCTCAAACCCTAGTTTAGGCTCCTCAAACCCTAGTTTGGGCTTAAACTGCCATTTGAGATCCCAAATGGTAGTTTTCTTAAACCCTGGTTTGAGCAATTATTGTGCACTTGGCGGCAGAAACCACCGTTTGGACTCTCAAACTAGGGTTTCTGATAGCTTAAACCACGGTTTGAGCTCAAACCCCAGTTTAGACTGCCCAAACCCTAGTTTAGGCTCGCCAAATGCACAATAATTCCCTAAACCCCAGTTTGAGAGTCTAAACCAGGGTTTAGGCTCTCAAACCCCAGTTTGAGCAATTCTTGTGCATTTGGCCAGAAACTGCCGTTTGAGGTCGTAATCGAATAAAAAGCCTAAACCCTAGTTTGGACCAAAAACCACAGTTTAAGAAAAAACTGCCAATCGTGATCCCAAACGTAGTTTTTCTTAAACCTGGTTTGAGCAATTATTGTGCACTTGGCGGCAGAAACCACCGTTTGGACGCTCAAACTAGGGTTTGGGTTTCTGATAGCTTAAACCACGGTTTGAGCTCAAACCCCAGTTTAGACTGCCCAAACCCTAGTTTAGGCTCGCCAAATGCACAATAATTCCTTAAACCCCAGTTTGAGAGTCTAAACCAGGGTTTAGTCTCTTAAACCCCAGTTTGAGCAATTATTGTGCATTTGGCCAGAAACTGCCGTTTGAGGTCGTAATCGAATAAAAAGCCTAAACCCTAGTTTGGACCCAAACCACAGTTTAAGAAAAAAACTGCCAATCGTGATCCCAAACGGTAGTTTTCTTAAACCCTGGTTTGAGCAATTATTGTGCACTTGGCGGCAGAAACCACCGTTTGGGCTCTCAAACTAGGGTTTCTGATAGCTTAAACCACGGTTTGAGCTCAAACCCCAGTTTAGACTGCCCAAACCCTAGTTTAGGCTCGCCAAATGCACAATAATTCCCTAAACCCCAGTTTGAGAGCCTAAACCATGGTTTAGGCTCCCAAACCCCAGTTTGAGCAATTATTGTGCATTTGGCCAGAAACTGCCGTTTGAGGTCGTAATCGGTAGTTAATTAAATAAACCGTGGTTTCTGTTACCCGTCACACCCCGAGTTACGATTGGTTAAAGTGATTACAAAGCCTGGTTATCATTGGCTGATCGCTTAAAATATGTTTTTGGCATCCGTCACACCCCGAGTTACGATTGGTTCATCGATCTCAAAGCCTAGTTACCATTGGATGATCGATTTAGTCTACGTTTATCGGTGGCATGGAAATGCACGGCGTCACTAACTGGCGTAATGGTCGATTATTTGGATAAAGGTGAAAATACGGCGTAATGGTGGAAAGAAAATCGGCGTAATTATCTGAGAGAGGTGAATGCACATCCATCCATCCATCCATCTTTTATTTTCTTTATTGATTTAAAAGACTGACCCAAAACCAATTGCGTATAGTACACGGGATATGTGTAATGTGGTATGTGGCTCTTACTAGTAATGTGACCAGAAACACATATTACTTATGTCTCTGATGTCACATATAACATAATAATCCAAATAATTCATTGATTTGAATTTCAAGTTATCAGTTCTACTTATTTTTGCTGACCTACAAAATTAAATAGGAATAGAGCTGAATTAACTTCAATTTCATGTTAACGTTCCTAAAAATTACTTGATTTTGCTTAATTTAACTTGCGAAATCTCCTTCATCATCGTAACCTACCGATCATAAATAAATTTGAAGCCATCTGAATTTATAGCATAATTAATTGAAGTAACGTGAAGTTCAAGTTACAATTCATAAAAATTACTTATTTTTGCTGACCTCGAAAATTTTTAACTTGCGATATCTCATATCATACCGACCGAGGATAATTCAATGTGTATACACCTGAAATTATAGAATAAATAATTGAATTAGCTTGAAGTTCAAGTTAGCATTCTGCAAAATTACTTATTTTACCAGACCGCCAGAAAATTTACTGAACTTGCGATATCTCATATCATACCGACCGATGTTAATTAAATGTGTATACACCTGAAATTATAGAATAATTAATTGAATTAGCTTGAAGTTCAAGTTAGCATTAAAATAAAAATTACTTATTTTTCCAGACCGCCAAAAAATTTAACTTGCGATATCTCATATCATACCGACCGAGGATAATAAAATGTTAATACACCTGAAATCCTAATTAATCGAAGTAACTTGAAGTTCAAGTTAGCATTCCTAAAAATTACTTATTTTTCCTGACCGCGAACAAATTTAACTTGCGATATCTCATATCATACCGACCAAGGATAATTCAATGTGCATACACCTGAAATTATAGATAATTAATTGAATTAGCTTGAAGTTCAAGTTAGCATTCCTAAAAATTACTTATTTTTCCAGACCGCCAAAACATTTAACTTGCGATATCTCATATCATACCGACCGATGTTAATTAAATGTGTATACACCTGAAATTATAGCATAATTAATTGAATTAGCTTGAAGTTCAAGTTATCATTTCGCAAAATTACTTATTTTTCCTGACCGCAAACAAATTTAACTTGCGATATCTCATATCATACCGACCGAGGATAATTCAATGTGCATACACCTGAAATTATAGATAATTAAATTGAATTAGCTTGAAGTTCAAGTTAGCATTCCTAAAAATTACTTATTTTTCCAGACCGCCAAAAAATTTAACTTGCGATATCTCATATCATACCGACCGATGTTAATTAAATGTGTATACACCTGAAATTATAGCATAATTAATTGAATTAGCTTGAAGTTCAAGTTATCATTTCGCAAAATTACTTATTTTTCCTGACCGCGAACAAATTTAACTTGCGATATCTCATATCATACCGACCGAGGATAATTCATGTGCATACACCTGAAATTATAGATAATTAAATTGAATTAGCTTGAAGTTCAAGTTAGCATTCCTAAAAATTACTTATTTTTCCAGACCGCCAAAAAATTTAACTTGCGATATCTCATATCATACCGACCGATGTTAATTAAATGTGTATACACCTGAAATTATAGCATAATTAATTGAATTAGCTTGAAGTTCAAGTTAGCATTCCTAAAAATTACTTATTTTTCCAGACCGCCAAAAAATTTAACTTGCGATATCTCATATCATACCGACCGAGGATAATAAAATGTTAATACACCTGAAATCATAATTAATCGAAGTAACTTGAAGTTCAAGTTAGCATTCCTAAAAATTACTTATTTTTCCTGACCGCGAACAAATTTAACTTGCGATATCTCATATCATACCGACCGAGGATAATTCAATGTGCATACACCTGAAATTATAGATAATTAATTGAATTAGCTTGAATTAGCATTCCTAAAAATTACTTATTTTTCCAGACCGCCAACTAATTTAACTTGCGATATCTCATATCATACCGACCGATGTTAATTAAATGTGTATACACCTGAAATTATAGCATAATTAATTGAATTAGCTTGAAGGTCAAGTTATCATTCCTAAAAATTACTTATTTTTCTTGACCTCGAAAAAATTTAACTTCCGATATCTCATATCATAACGACCGATGTTAATTAAATGTGTATACACCTGAAATTAAAGCATAATTAATTGAATTAGCTTGAAGTTCAAGTTAGCATTCCTAAAAATTACTTATTTTTCCTGACCTCGACAAAATTTAACTTGCGATATCTCATATCATAACGACCGAGGATAATTCAATGTGCATACACCTCAAATTATAGAATAAATAATTGAATTAGCTTGAAGTTCTGGTTAGCCTTCCTAAAAATTACTTATTTTTCCTGACCTCGACAAAATTTAACTTGCGATATCTCATATCATAACGACCGAGGATAATTCAATGTGCATACACCTGAAATTATAGAATAAATAATTGAATTAGCTTGAAGTTCAAGTTAGCATTCCTAAAAATTACTTATTTTTCCTGACCTCGAAAATATTTAACTTGCGATATCTCATATCATAACGACCAAGGATAATTCAATGTGCATACACCTGAAATTATAGAATAAATAATTGAATTAGCTTGAAGTTCAAGTTAGCATTCCGCAAAATTTCTTATTTTACCAGACCGCCAAAAAATTTAACTTGCGATATCTCATAGCATACCGACCGATGTTAATTAAATGTGTATACACCTGAAATTATAGCATAATTAATTGAATTAGCTTGAAGTTCAAGTTAGCATTCCTAAAAATTACTTATTTTTCCAGACCGCCAAAAAATTTAACTTGCGATATCTCATATCATACCGACCGAGGATAATAAAATGTTAATACACCTGAAATTATAGCATAATTAATCGAAGTAACTTGAAGTTCAAGTTAGCACTCATAAAAATTACTTATTTTTCCTGATCGCGAAAAAATTTAACTTGCTACATCTCATATCATACCGAGCGAGCAGATTTAAATTGGAATACACCTGAATTTATAGCATAATTAATTGAATTAACTTGAATTTGAAGTTAGCAGTCCCAAAAATTACTTAATTTTGCTGACCGGCACAAACTGTGACTCGCAAAATTTCGATCGTTACATACTGACCGAGCATATACATTTGAATACAGTTGATTAATTAATTTAATCAACTTGAATTTCAAGTTAGCATTCCCAAACATTACTTATTTTTGCTGATCGCCAAAAAATTTAACTTGAACTTGCGAAATCTCATATCATACCACGGATCATAAATAAATTTGAATACACCTGAATTTATAGCATAATTAATTGAAGTAACTTGAAGTTCAAGTTAGCATTCCTAAAAATGACATATTTTTGGTGACCGCGAAACAATTTAACTTGCGATAAATCATATCATACCGACCGAGCATAATTAAATTTGAATAGAGCTGAATTTATAGCATAATTAATTGAATTAACTTGAATTTCAAAGTTCGCGTTCCTAAAAATTAATTATTTTTGCTGACTGCCAAAACATATAACTTGCGAAATCTCATATCATACCGACCGAGCATAATTCAATTTGAATACATCGAAATTTATTGCATAATTAATTGAATTAACTTGAATTTCAAGTTAGAATTCCTAAAAATTACTTATTTTTGCTGACAGCCAACAAATTTAACTTTCGGCATCTCATATCGTAGCGACCGATAATAATTTAATTTGAATACACCTAAATTTATAGCATATATATAATTAATGGAATTAGCTTGAATTTCAAGTTAGCATTCCTAACAATTACTCATATTTTGGTTGACCTCCAAAAAATAAAATTTAACTCAGGCTTGCGGAATCTCATATCATACCGACCGAGCATAATTAAATTGGAATACAGCTGAATTTAAATTCATAGAATAATTAATTGAATTAACTTATTTGATTTCAAGTTAGCAGTCCCAAAAATTACTTAATTTTGCAGACCGCCAAAAAATGGAACTCGCAAAATCTCATTACATACCGACCGAGCATAATTAAATTTGAATACAGCTGAATAATTAATTCCATTAACTTGAATTTCAAGTTAGCATTCCCAAAAATTAGTTATTTTTGCTTACTGCCAATTTTTTTAACTCAGTTGCAAAATCTGATATTATACCGACCGAGTATAATTAAATTTGAACACATTTAATTTTGACTAGCCGAATATCGAATGGCGGCCAACAAAATATTTTATTGTGAAGTCTCAAATCTTACAAACCGAGCATAAGTCTTGCAAAATATCGCATTCATAAAAATGATTTATGTCGGCCGACAAAATATTAATTTGTGAACACTCAAATCTTAAAAAAAATATTATTTTTTTTTAAAAATTATCGCATTCATAACTCAGTGGTTTGTTGCAGAGAGTAATTAAGCATTTGTTTATTTGATATTGGAAAACTGCTGAATTTACATGAAAAATGAGGTTTTTTTTCTGACCACAAAAAAATATAACTTGTGAAGTATCCTAGTATATATTATATAGTATTATATATTATATAGTATTATATTTCCAGAAGATTGAATTATCTTATTCAACTTGTCTAAAACTCTAATTAAGCAACAGTTTAAACTAATTAGGCAACAACTGAATTTCATTAGTCGAAGACACTAGTTATGCATCAATTTAATGTCTATTGGCTAAATATTCATAAAAAATGAATTATTTCCTATGCCAGCCGACAACTATTTCATTTGTGAAGTCTCAAATCTTACAAACCAAGCATAATTTATGTAAAATATCGCATTCATAAAAATTAATTATTTATGTCGGCGTACAAAATATTCTTTTTGTAAGTCTCAGATCTTACAAACCAAGTATAATTTTAATGATCTTCTGGTTTGTTGCAGAGAGTAATTAAGCATCTATTTAATATATATTTGCAATTACCGCTGAATTTACATAAAAAAAACATGTCTGCTCACCGCCAAAAAATGTAACTTGTGAAGTCTCATAGCATATCGACAGAGCATAATAATTGGATTATCTTATTCAGCTTGTTGAAAACTCTAATTACAAACCGAGCATAATTTTTTGCAAAATATTGCCATAATTAAATTAATTTATGTCAGTCAAAAATATTTAATTTACTCTTATAAGTAGAATCCCCACTGTATCCAGACTGATTAGGGACTACACTGATGTACATAGTGTCGGTAGTCTAATCAGCCTTGGTAAATAAGCAAGCTGATCAGGGACTACTAGTACATGTGCTGCAGTGCATGGTGTAGGTTGTCTGGTCAACCTAGTTAGATATGGAGGCTGATCAGGGGACTACGTTGGTTATACATAGTGTCGGTAGTCTGATCAACATAGCTAGTATGCCGCGTGAATCAGGACTACACTGATGTACATAGTGTCGATAGCTGATCAGCCTAACTAGATGTGCCGCCTGATCAGGGACTACACTGATATATATATGTCGGTAGCCTGATCAACCTAGCTAAGATATGTCGCCTGATCAGGCACTACGCTCGTATACTATATGAATGTAGGACAAAACCCCCTTTGACATAACGCCCTTCGTGTGAAAATGACAACATGGACAAAATCCCCTTCATGATTTTGATAGGGTGGACATAACCCCCTTCATGATGTATACGGGGTGGACATAACCCCCTTCATGATTTTTACAGGGTGGACAAAACCCCCTTCATTAATTCCCGGGATGAATTTAACATTTGTGTGCTGTTTATTATTATTGATGATATTATTTTAATAAAATTTAAAAAAAAATCATAATATACAACAAACAAATATTCATATATTGGCTAATATATAGTGTCGGTAGCCTGATCAACCTAGCTAGATATGGCGCCTGATCAGGGACTACACCGGTGTACGGATTACCGATAGTCTGATCAACCTAGGTAGATATGTCGGCTGCTCAGGGATTCACCGGTGTACAGATTACTGATAGTCTGATCAACCCAACTGGATATGCCGGGTGCTCTGGGACCGTTGTACAGATTAATGATAGTCTGATCAACCCAACTGGATATGCCGGCTGCTCTGGGACTACACTGGTGTACAGATTACTGATAGTCTGATCAACCTAGCTAGTTATGCCGGCTGCTCAGGGACTACACTGGTGTACAGACTACTGATAGTTCTGATCAACCTAGCCAGATATGCCGGCTGCTCTGGACTACATGTACACTGGTGTACAGATTACTGATAGTCTGACCAACCCAACTAGATATGCCGGTAGCTCATGGACTATACTGGTGTATAGATTATCGATAGTATGAACAACTCAGCTAGACATGCTGCCGCCTGATCAGGGACTACACCGGTGTACATATTACCGATATTCTAGTCAACCTAGCTAGATATGCCTGCTGCTCAGGGAATACACCGGTGTACAGATTACCGATAATCTGGTCAACGTAGCTAGATATGCCGCCTGCTCAGACTACACCGGTGTACAGATTACCGATAGTATAATAAACCTAGCTAGATATGCTGGCTGCTCAGGGACTACACTGGTGTACAGATTACCGACAAACTGAACAACTAAGCTAGATATGCCGCCTGATCAGGGAGTACACCGGTGTACAGATAACCTATCTAGATATGCCGGCTGCTCAGGGAATACACCGGTGTACAGATTACTGATAATTTGATCAACCCAACTGGATATGCCGGCTGCTCAGGGACTACACTAGTGTACAGATTACCGATAGTCTGGTCAACCTAGCTAGATATGCCTGCTGCTCAGGGACTACACTGGTGTACAGATTACTGATAGTATAATGAACCTAGCTAGATATGCTGGCTGCTCAGGGACTACACTGGTGTACAGATTACCGACAAACTGAACAACTAAGCTAGATATGCCGCCTGATCAGGGAGTACACCGGTGTACAGATAACCGCTGCTCAGGGAATACACCAGTGTACAGATTACTGATAGTTTGATCAGCCCAACTGGATATGCCGGCTGCTCAGGGACTACACTAGTGTACATATTACTGGTAGTCTGATCAACCCAGCTGGATATGCCGGCTGCTCAGGGACTAGACCGGTGTACAGATTACTGATAGTCCGATCAACCTAGCTAGATCAACCTAGCCACTGGCTGCTCAGGGACTACACTGTTGTACATATTGGCGATAGTGTGGTCATCCCAAGTTGATGAGCATGCTGATCAGGCACTACACTGGTTTACAATTTGGTGATATTCTCAGCAGCCTGTGTGTATATGCCAGTTGATCAGGGACTATACTGATCTATCGATTGTCGATATTCTGATCAGCGTGGATTGATAATTACTGCGTTTATGACATTTTAATCCATTGTTTGCACCAAGGTGTGATACCCGGATGTTTATTGTAAATTGGTGATTTATACAACTAGTACCTTACGATATAGCCCACCAGTATAGCCCAATATCACACTGCGCTTCGCGGCTGTCTGATCAGGCCATACGCTGGTGATCGTTGAGTCAATACAGCATTTGCTCTGTTTATTAGTAACAATCTGCTGAATGTAAAATAATTATTATGACTGCAAACATATATGTTCTAAGGTCACTCTTCTTAACTGACGTCACAGTTTCGCACCTATAGTATGCAGCTGCC
Source organism: Conchocele bisecta (assembly GCA_029237695.1). Classification (NCBI taxonomy): domain Eukaryota; kingdom Metazoa; phylum Mollusca; class Bivalvia; order Lucinida; family Thyasiridae; genus Conchocele; species Conchocele bisecta. The sequence continues at coordinate 60,370,279 of CM055270.1, read as the reverse complement.
GTTCATAAATTGGGAAAATATGCTGATTATGACAGGCAAGAGAGCAAGAAAACATGTTCATATTCGTCTTATGATAAGACAACATTATTTTTGCAATTATTAAAATATCCTTTGTTAATTTTTGTCACCATTTCAGAATTCAATTGTTGTTGTAGACGCGCGAAAACGCGTCAGCTAATGAAAACCTGACTTTCCAAATTATCCGATCAATGATAACAACGCTTACAGCGGGAAGGAATTTCTGTCAGCCAATCAAAACTAGACATTGAGAAATGTTTCGTCCAATGAAAACCATACATTGAGCCTAAACCCTGGTTTAAGCTCAAACCGTGGTTTAAGCTATCAGAAACCCTAGTTTGAGAGCCCAAACGGTGGTTTCTGCCGCCAAGTGCACAATAATTGCTCAAACCAGGGTTTAAGAAAACTACCGTTTGGGATCACGATTGGCAGTTTTTTTCTTAAACTGTGGTTTGGGTCCAAACTAGGGTTTAGGCTTTTTATTTGATTACGACCTCAAACGGCAGTTTCTGGCCAAATGCACAATAATTGCTCAAACTGGGGTTTGAGAGCCTAAACCATGGTTTAGACTCTCAAACTGGGGTTTAGGGAATTATTGTGCATTTGGCGAGCCTAAACAAGGGTTTGGGCAGTCCAAACCGGGGTTTGAGCTCAAACCATGGTTTAAGCTATCAGAAACCCTAGTTTGAGCGTCTAAACGGTGGTTTCTGCCGCCAAGTGCACAATAATTGCTCAAACCAGGGTTTAAGAAAACTACCGTTTGGGATCACGATTGGCAATGTTTTTCTTAAACTGTGGTTTGGGTCCAAACTAGGGTTTAGGCTTTTTATTCGATTACGACCTCAAACGGCAGTTTCTGGCCAAATGCACAATAATTGCTCAAACTGGGGTTTGAGAGCCTAAACCATGGTTTAGACTCTCAAACTGGGGTTTAAGGAATTATTGTGCATTTGGCGAGCCTAAACTAGGGTTTGGGCAGTCTAAATTGGGGTTTGAGCTCAAACCGTGGTTTAAGCTATCAGAAACCCTAGTTTGAGCGTCCAAACGGTGGTTTCTACCGCCAAGTGCACAATAATTGCTCAAACCAGGGTTTAAGAAAACTACCGTTTGGGATCACGATTGGCAGTTTTTTTCTTATCTGCTGTTTGGGTGGTCCAAACTAGGGTTTAGGCTTTTTATTCGATTACGACCTCAAACGGCAGTTTTCTGGCCAAATGCACAATAATTGCTCAAACTGGGGTTTGAGAGCCTAAACCCTGGTTTAGACTCTCAAACTGGGTTTAGGGAATTATTGTGCATTTGGCGAGCCCAAACTAGGGTTTGAGGAGCCTAAACTAGGGTTTGAGCTCCAAACCATGGTTTAAGGAATTATTGTGCATTTGGCTTGCCATAGACTGCCCAAACCCTGGTTTAGGCTCGCCAAATGCACAATAATTCCCTAAACCCCAGTTTGAGAGTCTAAACCATGGTTTAGGCTCTCAAACCCCAGTTTGAGCAATTGTTATTGTGCATTTTGGCCAGAAACTGCCGTTTGAGGTCGTAATCGAATTAAAAGCCTAAACCCTAGTTTGGACCCAAACCGTGGTTTAAGGAAAAAACTGCCGATCGTGATCCCAAACGGTAGTTTTCTTAAACCCTGGTTTGAGCAATTATTGTGCACTTGGCGGCAGAAACCACCGTTTGGACTCTCAAACTAGGGTTTCTGGTAGCTTAAACCACGGTTTGAGCTCAAACCCCAGTTTAGACTGCCCAAACCCTGGTTTAGGCTCGCCAAGTGCACAATAATTCCCTAAACCCCAGTTTGAGAGTCTAAACCATGGTTTAGGCTCTCAAACCCCAGTTTGAGCAATTATTGTGCATTTGGCCAGAAACTGCCGTTTGAGGTCGTAATCGATAGTTAATACGAAATCGGCCTAAACGGTGGTTTCTGCTACCCTTCACACCCCGAGTTACGATTGGTTAAGCGACGTCACACCCCCCAGTTACACCCCGAGTTACGATTGGTTAAGCGATCTGAAAGCCTAGTTATCATTGGCTTATCGATTTAGCCTACGGTTATCGGTGGCAGATGATTTGGATAATGGTGAAAATGGGGCGTATTGGGAGAAACTCGGCGTAATGATCGGAGGTGAATGCACATCCATTCATATCTTTTGTTTTCTTTATTGAATTAAAATGTGTCTGGGAGTATAAATTTGATATGCTACTGTGGCGTACAGGCTGACCCTAAGTCAATTGCGCGTAGTACGTGTGATTTGTGTAATGTGGTTCGTACTTTTAATGTGACATAGAATAATCCTAAATTAAGGCATAAAACCATTTACCATTTCCACCGACTTGCGGTGCTTAACCCATCACATCATGCACGCAATACGCCCCCCCCCCCATCACCCCTCCCTCCCCTATCCCGTCTCCACCCACACCGGACGTATTTCAGAGGAGTGTAGGGCATAATCCCCCCGGACATAATCCCCCCATGTTTTTTTACACAGGAGGACAAAATCCCCAAAACCCCCGTCTAAAATGCAGGTAGGACAAAATCCCCCCCCCCGTCTAAAATGTAGGTAGGACATAATCACCCCCGTCCAAAATCACAGGTAGGACATAATCCCCCCCACCCCCCCGTCCGCAAAAACATGTGTAAATATGTGAGAGTCAGAGCACAACAAACATGAAACAAGCACATATTCAGCACAATTCAGCCACAATTCAGCACAATATTAACCAAGCACATATACTTCAATAGTTATGTTCTATAATAAGGATTTATCCACGAGAAACAGCTAACCATAATCTCACATTTCATCACAAGCAAATGAATAATGTTCACATTAATAATTCAGCATACGTATATGCATACGATTAATAAATGAGTGATTAACATGATGTGAAAGAGCATCAATGAAACCAATTTGAAAACCGATCATATTTAAATTAGCCTGATTAAAGAGATCAGAGAAACCAATTTGAGAACTAATCAAGTGATCAATTATCAATTTAAGGAATATTAATGTTCAAAACATCAGTTGAATAATCAGGAAACCACAATAGCATAAAGAAATCAATGATTCAAAAAATGAAGATCAAAGTGACCGTAAAATAAAAGCGGAGGGGGGGGGGGGTGGGGGGGGGGGGGGCTTATGTCCTACCTGGGTTTTTTATATGGGGGGGGGGTGATTTTGTCCTACCTTGAATCTGAATGGGGGGATTATGTCCTACCTGTAATTTAGACGGGGGGGGATTTTGTCCTCCTGTGTCACAAAGCATGGGGGGGGGGGGGTGGGGGGGGGGTTATGTCCGGGGGGGGGGATTATGTCCGTATCCCATTTCAGAGTGCTTCGGGGTGGATGTCAATATGTTGAGTTTTACACCGTGTGCCATTGAGATTTGAAATGCTACATACGTTGAATGTCAACTTATTAATTCACACATGCTTATCAATTGTCAAGTGGTGTGTATTCACACCCGTTAGACAAACAATAAAGATCGACAATTTCGAGATTGCGTGAGAAAACATTGCTTACGGTTTGCGAGGTGACGTTCACCAGCGTAATCAGTGTGTTCTGTTTACGCTTTTAAATGTAAAAATGAGAAAAATATGAATGATACCACGTACTATTAAAATACTATTATATTGTCGAGAAAATAAAACGTATGTTAACTAATGATGTTTGCGTTATCTCCCGATGAGATCAATGAATACATGGAAATACAAATATACGGCAGTACCTCATTGCACTGTAATACAATTCGCAATATCAGGAGCAATTAGACAGTTGTGCATATAAGCGGGAGGCATACGGACAAAATCCCCCCGGACATACCCCCACAACTAACCCCGCCCCCTCCCCCGTGAAAGTGCAGTATAAATAGTAAAAATACTAAATACCAGCTTTAAATCACTCTGAATAAGATGAGAAATGTCCTCATGTTTGTTCAATGTTTGCTACGTTTACGCTAAAATTAATGCAAATAAATACTGCAGTTCGTATATCCGCTTCGTAAAATTCCTGATAATTATTGTATCTATCGTTTCAATTACTTGGATTAGAGCGTACTTTAAAAATGATTAGAGATGAAAACTGAAACCCAATCGAGTAATCGATGATCCACTTAACGCGTGATTATATGCACATCAAAGTGATCCGGAAATAAACAGTAAAATGGTTTCATAATTAAAGCAATTACTTACTAAAAACCAATCAAGTATTTCAAATTATATGAGGATGATTATAGAATGAAAATTGAAATACCATCAAATAATTATGATCCATTCAACTGAACCATATCAAAGTGACCCGTATTTTGACTGTGGGTCGTATTGTTTTACCTTGAATTTCGATGGGGTTCAATTATGTCCAACTTTGATTCTAGACAGTGGGTGAGGGAATAATGTCCTCCTGCTGCATGTTTAACCGAGTGGGTAATGGGATTATATTATCAGGTGTCCCAAAAAAACAACAACACATGGGTGTTTGGTATAAAACTCCGTTTTTAATTTCAGTAACCGGCGACGTCATTTTTACAGTTGTGTTTTTTAAATATTGCTAGTAAACAGACCGATTTTTATGATATATACCGCACCAAATACAATAACTTAAATGTATATGGGTGTTCTAAAATTTCTTTCCAATACCTTATAACTATGACGAAGAATATAGTGTATTTTATTTGGTACGTTCACATGCTGTAGATATTTATTTACATTTAAATAAACGTAACCTATTCTAGGTCAAAATTTAAAAAAAAAAAACCAATTCCGCCTTTCCTGATCTATGTTTCATAAATATCCGTCATTCCATTAGACAACTATTAATGTAAGCCTACTGTGCATACGTCTAAAACACGTCGTGCCGTTCGGAACCAACGTGATCCCACACCTTGCAATATGTATACGTAATAATACGTAGACAACGTGCAGTATGTTTAAGGTGAAATAGTTGCACATACAATATATAAATTTAATTCAAACTCGTACATTAATACCGATGAAATAATGTTCGTGCACATTGCACCCAGCCACGTTTGGCTTATGACATGTCAATCACTTTTGTGTTCGTTTTAGTGTATGGGAAGTACAACGTTAACATATGCGAACAATGTATGCTCTGTTGGTGTCAAGTCACATTTATGCCTATTAATGTATACATATGTAATAAAGGACACTCGGTATTCATCCATTATTCATACCATTTCTCCGGTGGGGGGTGGGGGTGGTGGGGGAGCATATTTCAACAGTTGACATAGATATATAATTTAATTGGAAACCGTGTAGCTGTTGATCACGACATTGATTAAGACTGGCATATGGAATGGAGAACAATATAGCCATTAGCCATGTTGTGATTATGGAGGCATTTATTTAACATTTGGATCACTGGATGGCAGAACCGGGCGTATTGCCTAAGATAGTAGCGTAGATGCCGGTGAGCATAGAGTCAGACCAGTGATCATGACGTTCGTGAATCGCCTGGCTGTCACAGACTTCATACACCCATCAAAATGTGAATGTATTCCATACTGTATGAGTGTATGGTTTGCTGATCACGTTCTACTCAGTCCAACGGTTACATAAAACCTGTCTCGTCAAATGACTGCAAGCATGGCACCTGTATCAACACCGATGGTGGTCACACTTGCACGTGCCAGACAGGATTCACCGGGAACGGCGTCCAGTGTAATGGTAAGATGCCAATATACCAGCTACACGATTTCTGCGTTATACACTGCTTCAACTTATATATAATTATATATACATATACATATATTTTCTTTACCTACATTTTGCAACCCCCATCCGTACTGGTGAACTATGGGATTCGACCCCGTTAACATGTGGCCGATTTCACCAACATTGCAAAGTATACTTTTCCTGAAATGCATTATTTCATATAGAACTAACGGCTGCATATATTTGATGAAAGTATGCAAAATTATTATACTGAATTTATTACATTATCACAGCCGAAATGGCTGTGATAATGTCATAAATTAAATACAATAACAATTAATAAATTTATCCTAAAAATGAAAATTTCTCCGTCAAAGTATACTTTGCTAGAAAAGTATACTTTGCAATGTTGGTGAAATAGGCTACTGGTCTAAAATAACATTAGTTGTTGACAGACCGTTACACTTTATTTAATAAATCAATACAATATATTTCCGCTGTATAGTCAATGTAATCTTAAAGTAATGGAATTGGAGGTATATATACTAAAAACTAGCAATTCAATGTATTGTGCATTTAAAATGACCGGTCAGTTGGCATTTCATTTACATACTTAGTTTGGACTGTTCTGTTATATTTCCGGTTGGATAGTTAGATAGATTAACGTGATTTGTTTCATCAGCGCGGATGTCGCTATAATCGATTACTCATCCTTGAACAATACTTGCAATTGGTGCATGTACAGTGGCGGATCTGGAGGGGGTTCCGGTGTTGCAACCCCCCTCCACAGCCCCGTTCAGCCACGGAGTTTACATAGGTCACAGTTTACCACCAGGTGGAGTCTGAATTTAAATGCCGTAAAACACAGGAACGTGCATTTGGAAGAGCTCGAAAATAGGACGACCTGCTAGTTGCGAACGGTAACACTTACAATTACTCTACGGACGGTACGAGAGTAGATTGCAAGAGGTACCTTCGCAACTAGACACCCCCACCCCCGCCGTTCACCAAATGCTGGATCCGCCCCTGCGTTGGTATAGTATTCATGCTAAACCACGAATTTCTCTGGCTATTTGTCTTCACATACACGTTGTAAGTTACTGTCGGTTTCAGGAAACCTGCCGAAATTTTACGACTATATAAAAAATGTAAAAACTTTATTTTTTTGATAATAAATTTTATCAAAATTTAAGACTGAACCTTCTTTTTATTTTGTGTTATTGATTTTATTACCATAATTGATTTGTCTATCTGAACTTAACATGGGGAAAAGGAGGTGGAGGAGCTGTGGGGTCAAAAATAAAATATAATGGAAATTGACTCCGAAACCTAGTTAGATAGCTTGGAAATGATCTAACTAAGAAACAAAAGTTAAATTTTGAAAATCGGTTCACTATTTCTGTTTTGTTTTTCTTTGTTGTTTGTTGGGGTTTAACGGCATATCAACAGCTAAGGTCATTTAAGGCCGACACTATTTCTGAAATTAAAACAATTTCGCCGTGTTAAATCCCCATAGACATCTTCACCGTGTGAAAATGTCTATGTGGATTTAACATGGGAAAATTGCTTTTTCTTTCGTAATACATTAACATCAATATTGGACCAAATTTCACAAAATAAAAAGAAGGTTTATTCGTGAAACAGACAGTAATGAGAAACGTCTCTAAGAGATAATTTTTCAGGACTGAGCACGATTCAGTATCCAACTACTAGATAATTTGCTGATTTTTCGCTTGAAAACAGAACAAATTCTCAAACAGTTCTGTAACATTTTGTAAACATTCTAACCACGTAGTCTATATCGTATTCAATACCTCACAGGGTGTCCGGTTTAGAGATGGTCTACTGTACTATTATCTTGCTACATACATTGTTGCTATTGTCAGATATTGATGACTGTGAACCGAGCCGCTGTGGCCATGGATCCTGCCTGGATCACGTAAACAACTACACATGCTCCTGTGAGCCGGGATGGACGGGGAGTAACTGCGGTATCGGTAAGTGCAATAACTCACATGTACATGTATTACTTGTCTATCAGGAAATATGTAAATAAGAATAGGTATAAACTATAATACACGCTTAATACACCTAGGAATTTTGCTAATACACACTGTTTATATTAGGTAAGTTTATGATCATATTTGTTGTCTCGTATTGTAGAATGTTCTCTCAATAACAATATAGCGAAGTATGAACGTTAACTCCCAGCAGATTATTGCTATATTTTAGTGTGCGAAACGTTATTCCTCAAATGTTTACCGTTGACTGTGACAGTGGTGTAGCTGTATAGTGCAACCTATTGCCTATAACGCGGAAAACATGCACCTAAGTTATGACTATCCTGTACAGTGAAACCTCTCTAAACAGGACACCCTGGGAGGTCCCCAGGACGTCCGGCTTAGAGAGGTTCCACTGTAAAGCAGGCATTTGATCAGTCTGCGCCATAGTCACGAACAGACATTATCACCTGAGAAAAATGACCGAGAAACTCATCAACATATGATCAAATATCTATCTGGTTTACAGAGGGTCCACTGTATTTGGTTCCTCGTTTAAAACGACAGAAGTTTGGGCCAACGTACAGAGACTATCAAATGTAGCTTAACGCGTTTGATGCGCCACATTTCATAAAATTCAGTTACATAATAAGGACAAAATAAAAGAAGATGTTCTTTGAATCGGTGGACTTCTGGAAGTTTCAGTACTTGTTGTTGTTGTTTTAACCACGTGATTATACACCTTGGTATTCATGCTAAACCACGCATTTCTCTGGATATTTGTCTTCACACAGACGTTGCAAGTCTGTTTCACGAAACCTGCCCAAAGTTTACGACTATCTAAAAAAGTGCAAAAACAATATTTTTTGGGATAATATATTTTATCAAAATTTGAGAATAAGCTTTCTTTTTGTTTCGTGTTATTGATTTTATTACGAAAATTGATTTGTCTAGAAATTAGAAAAATTTCGCCGTGTTAAATCCCTAATATTTTGTTCGTAATAACATCAATGTTGGACCAAATTTCACATAATAAAAAGGTTTATGACTGAACATGATTCTGTATCCTAGAGAATTTACTGATTTTTCGCTTGAGAACAGAACAACTTCTTAAACAGTTCTGTAACATTTTGTAAACATTCTCACCACGTAATCTATATCGTATTCGATACCAAGCTGTTTGATTGGCTGATACTTAGCATTGCTCAACATCGACCAATCAAACATCTTGATTGCGAGCTTGTGACCTGAGCACATGATCTTTTTAGATATGAATGAATGTTTGAACACGTCCCTCTGCCAGCACAACGGTTACTGCTTCAACACGAATGGCGGTTATACGTGTTTCTGTGGCGACGGTTGGACAGGTCCGAATTGCGACACTGGTAAGTTCAATTGTTCTTGATATAGAGACTACCAGGTTATTGTATTGTATTACGTCAACACAGTGCGTATGTGCTGTGAAACACGGTGTAGTGAAACACGGTGCCGTGAAACATTGTTGATATCCTGCGACCTATATGGGGTTACCTTTTTGCATTTGAAAGCCATTTGTAGGTGTTGACGGGATAAATAGAATAGTAGGTAAGTGCCGTGAATGGGAAAAATATCTGGCGCGGCACGGAAACGGGATGTGCTCGGCAGAGCCTCGCCCATCCCGTTTCCTAAGCCTTCCCAGATAGTTTTTCCATTCACGGCAATAACCTACTATTCTCTATTTATATGGCTGTATAAGCCCAGCATATGAAACGAGACTTAACTTATGAATGGAAACTAAATGACTAGCGCGCTAGTGTGTGTCGGTTGGGAAGGGTGTGTGGGTGCAGTGGGCTGTCAACATTGTTTAGTCTTCCAACTTGTAGTATGCAATTTCCTGTCGATCTCTTACTTGTGTTTCTTTGATTGTAGCTATGGCGCCTGACACCAGATACTGATCTGATGAATGCAGATAATATCGTGTTTCAGTCACACAAGTGCAGTCACAAAGTCATACCTGTGTAATTATTCTAAAAATACCAAGTCTACAGTGTGGCGTGGCACCAGATTAGGCAGCAAGCTTTATGGTGAACCAGCATGTACTAGAAGTCCGCAAACCATAAACCAACAACTTGGCTTACGGGTAAAATTTGTCGTATGCTATTATATTATTTACCTGTCCTTTTATGTCACGTCAGTGTGAATATACATGTATCAGTGTGTATTTGAAACGGAGACTTGGGTGGCGTAATATACAAAATACATATCTCGCTAAACATATATGAATGATAAATGGGAACAACATGCATCACAAATAAAAAATCAACTAATACTTTTTCAATAATACTAGTTCGTGTCCGTGAGTTTCATACGATATTAGACTTATGTAGATGTTCCCTTATTGGAGCTGCAAAGTCGATGGAAATCAAACAAGAAATCTAGCTAAAAAAAATAAAGTTACCTACACAAATATTCCATATCCACGTTTAATGTATATGTATATAAGTATCATCCCAGCAACGAACCGAGAAATACTGCAGTAGTTTGCGAATAACAAACACAATTTGATGGCAGGTGTGTAATGTTAACATGTGTATATGAAAACACCTCATTGTGCCTATTATTTCCTAACTACAACGTAATGTGTAATGTTCATGCTAACAAGACAAGCACCAATATATAATAAACATGTAGATATAAATTATTTTTGTAAGTAACTTTTTTTATACATTTATTTCCTTAGTAAACATCTTTGGATAAAACAAGTTCGCACAGGTTGTTGCATTTTGTATCCATATGCAGACGTCCCATATGTAAACATAAGGAATGGCATATATCCGTTCTGTGCACATGTACTGTGTATTGCGTTAAATAAATCAAGAGCCCAGCTACACGTACCAGTTTATATGTATACATTTGTAACTTTATTATTATCGTAAGTAGGTACATGTAGTACGCTGACCGAATCGCTACAAATAAAATGTGCAATAGCAAATCATGTTCATTTCACGCGACAACTCTATGGCACGCCGTGTTACTACTTATTCCCGAAACAAGATAATTATCTATTACTTTGAATGGTCAAACAGATATATTAATATAAAAGAGATATCTTATTCTTATTGAACCAATGGAAATCGTATTCAAATCTTACATTGAGATATCTCTATTGTAATACAAGATAGCTATTCATGGAACAATATATAGTCTATTTGGTTAAATAATATACCTAATTCACAAATCTAGATATCTTTTGAGATATTTCGTTTCGGGAATAAATAGTACTACATGTAGATGGCCGCGGCCCGCATGTCGCACCCTACGAGTGATGGATAGGGAATACAAATGCAAATCTGGACGCACGTATGGACGCCAAAGTGCCACTATATGTCACGCAATATCAAGATAATCCAACTTAAGTTTGCAAAGATATTGGTACTTCACCGTAAAAACAACTTTTACCACAAATATTTCAAAGACTTTAACATTAATGTCTAAGTAATTTGGCCTTTACCCTGGGCATGAAGATGACATGGATGGGCTACAGAATAAAAATATGGATGAAGGTTAAGACATTTAAAGCCAATCCAACTTGCAATCTGTTGCAGAGATATTTGGTACCCGACCTTGTAATTTGACATTGACCTTGGGTATCAAGGCCGCTTGGATGTGCTATAGAATGGAAATATGGATGATGAGAAAAGTATACAAAGTTTCAAGTAAATCCGACTTATGCTTGCAGAGATAAGGGGTACCAGGCAAATTTAACCCAAATATTTGAAAAATAACATTAACGCAAATCTCTAAGTGATTTGACCTTGACCTTGGACATCAGGGTCGCATGGGTGTGGTATAAATATGGATGATGAGTAATAGGTATATGAATTTCAAGTCAATCCGACTAACGGTTGCACAGATAAGGGGTACCCGAAAACTTTAATGCAAACCCGCACACACGGACGTACGGACGAACGTACGCCGACTATGTCGCGCTATCCGCAAGCGGGCGCGACAAAAACGGTGTGCCATGCAAATCACTATACGGTACACACTCATATATACACATTATCCCTGTCTGTACCCAACCTAGACTGAGCACTACTCAGCTGACTGGCACGTGCAACAGCGTAGCTTGAAAAATGCAGACACAGGTCAATGTCGTAACAAGACAAATATATAGAAAACAGAGATCAGTGTTCTAGAAATTCGAATATGTTACATGGTAGTCAGCGTTGAGAACGGTTATGAGTGGAGTAATAAAACATATTCATAAATGGCAGTGTATACCCATTTTCAAACCACTCCCCCTCAGTATCTCATACATAAGTACATGCACGGCGGAAGTATGCACAACATCGACCAACACTGTAGACGCTTATCTTATACCATAAACGCATATGCTGATTATATGCGTCACATCGTCATGCTCGTTCATTTTGTTTAGGGGAGTACTTTGAAAATGGCAGTCTTTACCCATTTTCAAACCATTCCCCCTCAGTATCTCATACATGAGTACATGCACGGCGGAAGTATGCACAACATCGACCAACACTGTAGACGCTTATCTTATACCATAAACGCATATGCTGATTATATGCGTCACATCGTCATGCTCGTTCATTTTGTTTAGGGGAGTACTTTGAAAATGGCAGTGTTTACCAATTTTCAAACCACTCCCCCTCAGTATCTCATACATGAGTACATGCACGGCGGAAGTATGCACAACATCGACCAACACTGTAGACGCTTATCTTATACCATAAACGCATATGCTGATTATATGCGTCACATCGTCATGCTCGTTCATTTTGTTTAGGGGAGTACTTTGAAAATGGCAGTGTTTACCCATTTTCAAACCATTCCCCCTCAGTATCTCATACATGAGTACATGCACGGCGGAAGTATGCACAACATCGACCAACACTGTAGACGCTTATCTTATACCATAAACGCGTATGCTGATTATATGCGTCACATCGTCATGCTCGTTCATTTTGTTTAGGGGAGTAATTTGAAAATGGCAGTGTTTACCAATTTTCAAACCACTCCCCCTCAGTATCTCATACATGAGTACATGCACGGCGAAAGTATGCACAACATCGACCAACACTGTAGACGCTTATCTTATACCATAAACGCATATGCTGATTATATGCGTCACATCGTCATGCTCGTTCATTTTGTTTAGGGGAGTACTTTGAAAATGGCAGTCTTTACCCATTTTCAAACCATTCCCCCTCAGTATCTCATACATGAGTACATGCACGGCGGAAGTATGCACAACATCGACCAACACTGTAGACGCTTATCTTATACCATAAACGCGTATGCTAATTATATGCGTCACATCGTCATGCTCGTTCATTTTGTTTAGGGGAGTACTTTGAAAATGGCAGTGTATACCAATTTTCAAACCACTCCCCCTCAGTATCTCATATATGAGTACATGCACGGCGGAAGTATGCACAACATCGACCAACACTGTAGACGCGTATCTTATACCATAAACGCGTAGGCTCCTTCTATGCGTCACATCGTCATGCTCGTTCATTTTGTTTAGGGGAGTACTTTGAAAATGGCAGTGTATACCCATTTTCAAACCACTCCCCCTCAGTATCTCATACATGAGTACATGCACGGCGGAAGTATGCACAACATCGACCAACACTGTAGACGCGTATCTTAAACCATAAACGTGTAGGCTGATTCTATGCGTCACATCGTCATGCTCGTTCATTTTGTTTATGGGAGTACTTTTAAAATGGCAGTGTTTACCCATTTGCAAACCACTCCCCCTCAATATCTCATACATGAGTACATGCACGATGGAAGTATGCACAGCAATGATCAACGCTGTAGACGCTTTTCTTATACCATAAACGCGTTGGCTGATTCTATGCGTCACATCGTCATGCTCGGTCTTTTTGTTTAGGAGAGTTCTTTGAAAATGGCCGTGCATACCCATTTCCAAACCACTCCCCCCTCAGAATATATCAGGACATATGATGAAAGTTGCACTTAATGCCCAACCATGTAGACACAGACCCTATATACTGAACGCGTATACAAACTGCGTAGATTTATCGAAACTTTCGGGGAGTACTTGAAAGTACTCCCGTCAGTGTATCCCGGGGAGTACTTTGAAAATGGGCCGACTAGCCATTTTCAAAGTACTCCCCGGGATACACTGACGGGAGTACTGTGTATACCGTCTGTGTATCGAGGGGACTACTTTTATCTGGGGGAGTACTTTGAAAATGCGATACCGGGATACACGGGAGATAACTCGCATAGGGCATCGACAAATACTTTACCACTAATTTGTCTGATGAAACTTTAAACTGTGGTCCGGTCTCTACGGACATTTTTCGTTGTAACTCCCGGGTGAAACTCGTGCAAATGTGAAATTCTTCAACTCGAGTTGGAACTCTGATTTTTCCATTGTTTTAACTTATATCTTTACAAACGAAATCGCAATGGTAAACAAGCATGACAAAGGCGTTCCTATCCGACCGCTCGAGGAAGTATATGGTCTCGTGTTGATGAAACATATGTTCCACTCTTCTCATACATACCCGCTGAACAGTGGGGAAAAAACCAAGTAGTATATAAGAGTTAACAATGATATCACCTCCTGATGGGAGGCACCGCGCGTAACAGATCATATAATCATATAACCAGTTTCATTAAACGATTAGAAAACCATATAACCATTCTCATTACAAGATTGCAAACTAACACAGTCATTTCATTGAACGGTTGCAAAATAATATAACAATTCCCATGAGACGATTACACCATAATCGCCAGCTTCCATGTACGTGCTGGTTTTTAACGATTCTTGTTCCCATTAGTGTCATTTACAACGCTTGGGACACATTTTCGAATGAGAAATGCAGGAAACTGCGTTCCCACGAAATAACAGTTCGTTCCCTCAATTCGTTCCCACGAATTAATCATTCGTTCCCGCAATTTAACAATTCATTCCCACGAAATAATAATTCGTTTCCACGGGAACGAATTATTAATTCGTGGGAACGAATAGTTATATCGTGGGAACGAGTTGTTAATTCTTGGGAACGAATTATTATATCGTGGGAACGAATTGTTAATTCGAGGGAACGAATTGTTATATGGTGGCAACGAATTGTTAATTCGAGGGAACGAATTGTTAAATTGATAGAACGAATTGTTATTTCGTGGGAACGAATTAATGAAACAAAAGTCCGTAGGACACAGACAGCTGTCGGAGGGTTCGACAACAGGTGCACACCCGAGCACATCGCTGTTGTTATCAGTACTGGTATACGAATTATACCCGATATCCTGTGTATCACGAGTGTGTGTTTGTCCATTGCTCAACCCCACTTCACCAGTCCAACGTGTGGGTATGCGGGAAAAGTTCCGGATACCGCCACTTCACCAGTCCAACGTGTGGGTATGCGAGAAAAGTTCCGGGTACCGCCACTTTACCAGTCCAACGTGTGGGTATGCGAGAAAAGTTCCGGGTACCGCCACTTCAACAGCCCAACGTGTTGGTATGCGATAAAAGTTTTTGGTACCGCCACTTTACCAGTACAACTTGTGGGTATGCGAGAAATGTTCCGGGTAGCGCCACTTCAACAGCCCAACGTGTGGGTATGCGAGAAAAGTTCCGGGTAGCGCCACTTCAACAGCCCAACGTGTTGGTATGCGAGAAAAGTTCCGGGTAGCCTACCACAATTACATGTACCTGTATTATATGTATATATTTCTATAAACCTCTACGAAACAAAAATTGATATGAGACACGCGTAATTTCATTAAATACGTTTACAAAATTTACTATATTTTTTACAAAAATTTCAGAGTACATGCGGAATAATATTGTAAGTTTTGTAAACGTATTTCATGAAATTACGCAGAAGGTTCAAAATCCGAAGGTATAAAATCACATGGCGTGTCTCATATGTGGCTGTGACTGGGGAAATGGAGATTATGTGATTTGTGGCCAGTGTAGCTCCTGATAAAATCACCTCACTATATATATACATGTACATGTCATTGCTTGTTAGAAGCATGACAGGTGTTTCCTGTGTGAAATAGCGAACAGTGCAGATCCTGATCAGACTGTGCGGACGCACAGGCTGATCTGGGTCTACACTGGACGCAAAACTCATAAGCCCCATTTCCCAAATCACAGCCACATTTATACATCCATGCTGCTACATTCACAGATCCGTGTTTGAGCGTCAATTGTGAAAACGGGGGATCGTGCCAACCGACAACATCGGGCACTAAATGCAGTTGCATGTCGGGATACACGGGAGATAACTGCACCGTGGGTAAGTCACAGTCCATGTACATGTAGACAAACATGTGCAACCAAGTTGTTTGTCAAATGATTTAAAACCATAACTAACCAGAACTGTTCACGAAAATCCATACATCCGAATGAATGGGTTGTGATCTAGGGGTTAGAACACCTGACGTCCAGTCCGAAGGTTGTGCGTTCAAACCTCGCATAAGGCATCGAAAAATACTTTACCACTAATTTGTCGGATGAAACTTTGAACTCTGGTCCCGTCTCTACGGACATTTTTCGTTGTAACTCCCGGGTTAAACTCGTGCAACCAGAGTAACAGAGGAACAAGCAAAGTCGTTAGTCGAGTCCAACTGGAGTTGGAACACTAGTAATCCACTACACTGCATGGGTTCAAATCGAGTTACTCGAGTAAGGTTCAAATGTGAAATTCTTCAACTCGAGTTGGAACTCTGATTTTTCCATTGGTACTGCTGTTACTCGAGTTGCTACCCGCGAGTTACAATGAAAAACGCCTACATGACCTTAGCTGTTGCTGGGACGTTAAACCCATTCACTTTACATACCTCTGATGCACAGGGGACTGAATTCAAAATCGCATGTCAGTATCTTGTCTAGTAACATTTATATTAGAAACTACATCAGCATGTGAATTTCCTTTCTGGCACCACTGCTATGATCATTATATATAACATATTTGAAACCTATTTCAAGAATATCTCCATGTTCGATATGTTACGTTGTCCACGAACTTTTGGACCAGCCCTCATATGTACATGCACAAATAAGTCACGTGATCAGATAAACCTCTCTTAAACGGACACCCTGGGAGGTCCAGGGTGTCCGGTTTAGAGAGGCTACACTGTAAATAAGGTATTTGATCATTCTGAGCAATAATTGTGTGCTCTGCGATCATGAACAGGCATTATCACCTGAGATAAATGACATTAAACCCATCAAAAATAATATTTCAGATGCGTCCTTAGTGTCCCGTTTAGAGAGGTAGCACCGCACACTAACACTTGCTGCATTGTGGGCAATTAGATGTATAACTTATTAAGCGTACTAGTTCTCATATACATTTTTCAAAATATATATGGGCCGCGCTCTGTGAAAACCAGCCTTAATGACAACGTCATGAAAGGCTGAAAATGACGTCGCAAAGTTACGCATAAATTTACCAACGTCACGTCGGATTTTGACGCTTGGAATTGTTGCGTCATTGAAATAAGTTGTCCTATATATAGCTGTACGCTTTACGGCTCACACATATGTTAATGTTGGATATGTGTGGCAGAATTGTAGTTGTTTTCATAGTGGTTCAGATAGTTGTCTTTTTTTACTTCGGTTTCCTTCAAGGAAATACGTAGTAATTTTGTTGATTATTTTTTATACAAATGGGCAAATTGCATTTATGATTTTTATCATATATTATATGGACGACTTGTGAAATGACATTTGAAACTAAATAACCATACGACCGGTATTTTTAGATAACACATAACAAAATCAGTAATATGTAATCATAATGCTAATATTTCTTTTAAACTTTATTTATATATTTATATAACAATTACAAACACACGCGAGAACAATTGTAGTCGGCGTAGTTGGAGGCGTCTGCATGTTTCTTAATTTGGGTTGACACCGGAATACTCAAAGAAAACAAACTTATCCTGTCTGGCGACCACCATCAGATATACATGTACTTACAACTTGAAGATCGAACCCGGGGCGCATGTGTGCGCTCTTTACTAATTATGCTATACGGTCCCGTTCAAATTAGAGCGGGGTCGGGTGTTTTCGGCCGTCTAAGACGGAACCATACACGCTGTACAAACCCAGTTCCGATTTTGGGATTTAGTTATGGGCATTCCATTCACGTGGGAAGGTGAGCCATCATATGACGCCATTATTTGGCGCCACAGGGCGCCACAGTGTGCTGTCGAGGTGGTTATATAGCCTATGCTGCTTATATTTATGATATCTACCCGTTTGCAAAGTTTCAGGTTTGTTTCCAAAAGTGCACAAACATGTCCTTATCCCACTGCACTATTAATGATTAGACTGCATTACGCATTTTGATGAGTCACGCTAACTTTCATGTAAACGTGACAAGGTATAAGTTAGATGATGTATTCGAGTCGAATATGGTTTGTTAACAGTGCATTGGGGAAATTTAGGGGCATGACATGACAGAACCGTATTACTCTGCTTGCAGTTACTGCTTAACCAACCCGGCCTGCACATATGCGCAATCTGATCAGTGTCTACATTATTCGGTGATCTGATATAGAGCCGTCTGGGCGTGGGCTTATACATTTTTCTGACCGCATTCAAATTCGTATTGTGTCGTGTGTGCCGAGGCTGAACACAGCTCAACTCGGCATCGACCAGTCATTATTTTCTGATTTAGATTGAAAAAGAACAGAATACATGTACTCATATTTATGTTTAAACACGACGGAAATTATAGTCATTATTGGTACATCGTATGTGGTAAACTAACCGGAATGTTTTTCACAAACAGAACATTCGGGTTGGCGGTAAACATTAAGGCGGAACAGCATCTACACTGGTCACACATACACACTGTGGATCGTATATTAGTGGATTACTGCGATTTGCGAATGCGCAGGTTATCCTGACATGTATAATAGGCGTTAATCTCAAGCATATAGCACACGATAGACAGTGCATCTCCGTGAATTATCACATGGGGGAAGTGGATCAGACAGGTCCAGACAGTGATCTCACCATGTTACCGCTCTGCTGAGGAAAAAGGATTTCGCCGCATCCGTGCAATAACTTACAATATGTAGACGCACATAAATTATGTAAATCTGCATTCATGCATTCATGACTTAATTATGTGTTACGTAGGTTTACATATTGCATGATCATATTTATGAAAGGTCTTGGTTTACAGATGTCGTTGTATGGAAAGCCATTTAATTCGTATTGGCAATACTTTCTGCACTGTTTGTAGCAAATTTAAAACTCACGTGGAAATGAACATGCGCAATATAATATATCAAACTGCCGGTATTTTTATCAGAACATTTTGTAACAATTATACAATCATGTACATGTATGTCGCATCGCCACATTTTCCCGACATTGACAGGTTTATGTATATATATTTTTGTTTTCAAATGGTAAACCCATTATCAAAAATTAAAACCCACACACATTTAAAAGTAATGGAGAATTTTGCCCTGAATGTTGTGTTGGCCACTTTTGATTTTAACAATTATACATTCCATTTTCTAAATAAATGTCGCGCGGGCATCATTCACGCAGATAACGCACATATGAAGGAATCTACAAAGTACGGTTGATAAATGCGTACATTTATAAAATTTGAAGAAACTTATATACAACAATCAGTACCGGCAGTAAATTCATAGACAGGATCGAGACGGGTAGCCCACACAATAACGTTTTTAAGCGGATACACCTAACAATATCTGCCCTCTCGGAGTGGGGGTCAGCGCAGGATTAACCCCATAGACCTCCTACCTGCTAGTACGGGGTACATGTACATAAGACCGTCCGCTACACAGGAAAACGTTCCTCCCGCTTTCTGAGATGTAAATTTAATTCCGAGAGTCGGGTATGGACAGTCGATTTTTCATTTGTTTAAAACTCCCCGGGGGTGTCCGACTACCCTCTAAACACCATCGGACGCTGAAGTCATTGATATGTGCAGCCATAGGCTTATCCAAATTTTAACCAAATTCAGGTCATTCATTTCTACAGAAAAAATTGCATTTGTTTCAATCACAGATTGTTTAATTTCAAACACCAGGAATGTCGTTTAGTTGTTTGTGTTTGGTCTTTGGTGAGTGACGTAATATCTACATCAATAAATGACGTCACACTTAACTGTTACGTAAATAACGTCAATTAGATTCTGAACTAAATTCTCAAATAATTACAATGTATCTTTCTGACGGTACATGCATATGCATAATCAGTGATAGTTTGCGATAGTAGCAAATTACGAAGTCACAGGTCGGCTAATTATAGATTTAAAATCGATAGTGGTGCGTTTGATTTGTTCACTACATGTACATATCATAGTTTTATTCTGTTCAATGTTTGATAGTATAGATCAGCAAATACAGTTTACAGCAAGCACAGTCAATTAGTCTATGAACACGCATTTCTACTGTAGGCTGTTGTTTTTCATTGTACAAACGTCAGCGTTTCATTAACGTCATTTTCTCGATGACGTTACTTTTTTTTCATTGCGTGATTCACATGGTGCTACGAAAAGTGAGATAAAACAAAAAGCTATGAAACATATTTGTATTTTCTTTTCTGCACATTGTCCGCATCAAACTATGTAAAAAAGTGCAAATTGAAAATTTTGTCATTAAGGCTGATTTTCACAGAGCGTGGCCCATATCATTTCAAGAATATCTCCATGTTCGATACATTGGCCACGAACCTCTGTATCATATGTACAGTGGGGTCAGCGTGTAAGTGCACACACGAACGAACACGACAGGTTGGTTCCAACCTGTCGTACATGCACAAATGCATGTACATGCACAAATAAGCCACGTGGTCAGATAAAGATATATTCATGTATTGGCCAATAGTGTCATACTCACGTAGTGTTGTGATTGCCAATGTAAATATTTCAGAATATATATGAGAACTAGTAAATTTATTTGCTTAATAGGTTATACATTTAATTGTTCACGAGATCCAAAATCAAAATCATTATTAGCATAATTTAATATGAAATATTTGATGAATACCTACAAACAAATGGCGTTTGGTCAATTATTAAGCCATATGTCACCATGAGAAATAGATTGAGTTACAACTACATACATGTATATATAAGCTATACAGTGAAACCTCTCTAAACCGAACACCCTGGGAGGTCCCCAGGGTGTCCAGATTCGATAGGTTTCACTGTAAATCAGGCATTTGATCATTCTGAGCCATAGGTGTGTGCTATGGGGTCATGAACAGGCATTATCACCTTAGATAAATGACCGAGAAACTCATCAAAATATGATCACAGATGTGTCAGGTTTACAGAGATTCAACCGTACACTAATGCAGTCATTGACTAACAGGGTGTCCGGTTTAAAGAGGTTACACTGTATGACAAACGTAAACATTTTACTACAATGCTCCTATGTGTCATGTAGTGCATTGTTGCTATTGTTAGATATTGATGAATGTGAACCGAGCCCCTGTAGATCCTCTTTAAACCGGACACCATGGGAACGGTGTCCGGTTTAGAGAGGGGCGTCTGTACGATTATCTTGCCACATGCATTGTTGCCATTGTCAGAAATTGATGACTGTGAACCGAGCACCTGTGTTACCATGTTCCGAACCTACATTGTTACATGACTGCCGTTGTTCGACACCGCTCACATCCGTGTTCAAACGTACAGCGCGTGCTGATTGACCATGGCTGTAGACAATGCTCATTCTGGGGCCAAGCCAACACCTACGTAATGCATGGTCGCGCTGAACGGTCGCGCTGAAATTTCGAAATTGGGGCGATTAAATCACGCGATGTGTACTGTGGCCCCGGAATATGTATGTGTAAATCAGCTGTTCGAATGGAGCAGATTATCAAAGTACCGAAAGTACTGCATGTATGCTGAAATTGCATGATATTTCCGACATAAATGTTACAATAACGTTCGACTATGTTCAGCCGTTGGTAAACGTTTGCCGTGGCACTCGGGAACTGTTTGAACCCGCGGCCTACGACATTGGGGTTCAAACAGTTCCCTCGTGCCACGGCAAACGTTTACCCACGGCTGGACATAGCCGAACCTTATAGTAGATCCTCTTTAAACTGGACACCCTGGGACCCTCCCAGGGTGTCGGTTTAGAGATGGTATTCGGTACTATTATCTTGCTACATGCATCGTTGCTATTGTCAGATATTAATGACTGTGAACCGAGCCCCTGTGACCATGGAACCTGCCAGGATCTCGTGAACAACTACACATGCTCCTGTGAGCCGGGATGGACGGGACGTAACTGTGACGGAGGTACGTATTTAATATATGGAAGAGTTATCTGCCATGTCCGTGCCACCAATTATATTGCATATTACTGTTGGGCCCTTTATTTATGCAGAAAATAGTGAAACATATTGGCAAACAAATACTTTAATTGTAGGTGCGTGTTGTCTTTCTGAATCAAGCCTGAATACAATTGGGGTTAGTTAAACTAAGGTACATGCCCACGCAGCAGGTTACACTGTACTACAGCTTTTCATTTTCTGTCATGCCTTATATGAGCCATATGTCTTCCCACTAACGAGTTGTTTTTAATTACGGCGCGTGTTAATTGGTGTTAAATCGCATTTTATATTCCGCGACCAGAAAGGGTATTTTCCGACCTCGTGCTATTTTTACCAATACGCTTCACGTGACACGGTCAGTCATATCACATCTTGGACATGCGCAGTGAAGTATCGGAAGTTGAGAAGAAAAATCTCTATTCGAGTCCAAATCTAAATATCCACGTAACTCTTTCCATTTGGTGATCTGGTCGTCAATATTAACCACTCTCTCTCTCTCTGTACTGCCTGTCCCTCAGACATTTCGCCTTTCTTTTGGCCGACGCTGTGTCATACAATTTCCGTCCTGGAAGTTTCGACATGTTGATATTCTTGTTTACATATTGGGAAGCCTACTGGCGCGCGTAGCATACTGCGCATGCGCACCGCAAGCCGTGATGTGAAAGTCGTCGTCCCCGCACATTATCAAAATAGACTGTTACCGCCGCGCGTCGCTAACAGTAAATTTATAATTAATGAATGATTATATTTGGATAGCGGGCACTCGTAATTTTTAGAACTTGTGGAATAGTGACATAATTATACACTTATTTAATTCCTATAAAGAACATTTTGTGCCTACTGCGTGGGCATGTACCTTTAAGCGAAAAGTTATAATAACGAAAACCAACTGGCATTGTAAGCGCTAGTTTCCACTTACGAGTTGATCAAATAAAATCAATGACACTCCCATAATGCTTCTAGATCGTTTTCGGGTTACAGGAGACTTGTGCTATTCGGTCAGAAGCTTTACTGGAGCGGTCACACATCTTAAAGCCCCATTTCTCCAGTCAGAGCGACATAATTGCACTATGTCACGTACCGTGTGGCAAACGTACACATTTTACTACAATGCTCCTGTGTGTCATGTATGTATATTGTTGCTATTGTCAGAAATTGATGACTGTGAACCGAGCACCTGTGTTCCCATGTTCCGAACCTACATTGTTACATTACTGACGTTGTTCGACACCGCTCACATCCGTGTTTCAACGTACAGCGCGTGCTGATCGAACATGGCTACATATACAGTAGACAATGCTCATTCCGGGGCCAAGCCAACACCTACGTAATGCATGACGTTACTAGAACGCGCCGCTACGTCACCAAAATAGTTTACAATGGTCGCGCTGAAATTTCGAAATTGGCGCGGTTACATCATGCGACGTGCACTGTGGCCCCTGAATATGTATATGTAAATCAGCTGTTTGAATGGAGCACATTATCAAAGTACCGAAAGAACTGCATATATGCTCAAATTGCATGATATTTCCGACAGAAATATAACAATAACGTTCGACTATGTCCAGCCGTGGGTAAACGTTTGCCGTGGCACTCGGGAACTGTTTGAATCCGCGGCCTACGACATTGGGGTTCAAACAGTTCCCTCGTGCCACGGCAAACGTTTACCCACGACTGGACATAGTCGTACCTTATAGTAGAACCTCTTTAAACTGGACACCCTGGGAACCTCCCAGGGTGTCCGGTTTAGAGATGGTCTTCGTTACTATTATCTTGCTACATGCATCGTTGCTATTGTCAGATATTAATGACTGTGAACCGAGCCCCTGTGACCATGGAACCTGCATGAATCTCGTGAACAACTACACATGCTCCTGTGAGCCGGGATGGACAGGACGTAACTGTGACGGAGGTACATGCAACATGCGAACAGTATAATACTGGTATTTTATTTATAATATTGTGAGTAGCCGTAAATGTAAATGGTGTATTTACTATAAATATTCAGAGTGTTATGTGTATTAAATCTTTAGTATGTTATTGCTTTGTAGTACCCATGTTATATGACTTTAACATGACGCGTGAGTTTCATTTATAATACATATTGCAAATACAATATATTCTACTAATTGTCTATATCAAAGTTAGATGAGAAGGTGGTATCACTCTTGATTATAGCCAGTTTAAAATATATGTTATTTCTATGACCAACGGCTGCCATCTTGGTGGCCATCTTGGATTCCAGACCAGGTTTATATATCAAATTATAACAATAACAAAAGAAACGGAGTTTGGTTGCCAGATTTTGTTGAAAAAAAATAATATTACATTTGATTATAGCTCACTAGGTTAAACAGTTACTATTGTATAGCCAACCGCGGCCTTTTTGGGGGCCATCTTGGATGATTTCAACCAAGTTGTATCGTATTCATCAAATTGCAAAAGTAACATAATATTTCTATTTTATTCACCAGAGTTAGTTTTAAAAATAGTATTTCACTTGATTACAGCCCAAAATGTTAAACATTTTTCTATGGCCATCGGCAGCCCTATTGGCGGCCATCTTTGATAGGAAATCAACATTTGATGTAAATGTTGAATACATATATTATACAGTAATCATAAACATGTATTCTACTGAATGCAATGCAGTGGATCCAAACAACTGTATGCCGCCAGTTACTGATTCCGTTGGTTATTATGTCAGCACTGCATGTTGGATTATCGTGTTATGTATGTGCGAAGTTCTGCTCTATCAAAAACTGTACGGGTTCTTTTGTCGCTGATAATAGTAACAAGCAATAGCAAGCTTGTCCAAAAACTGAATAGCCTCAAATATAATTGACAAAACAATGACATATATCTACTATCAGTGTTAGATAGAATTGGTAATATATTCCTGATATACGTACGCTGACTATGACAAAGTTAAAACGACCCGATTTCTTTTCCATATATGACTACTTATATATTATTTTTTTAATGTTCTGGATCTGTTTTGCTGCCAAAGGATTATTGTTCGTGTTACAATGGTAAAGCGCAACAGCATCTATATATTTGTTGTTTATCATGCTTAACATATATTACTTTTTGACATTCATAATCAAATATCATAACTTAATACATGGCAATCACAGCCTTGTCTCCCCCACGAAAGTCAATGTCAGCAGAATGACACTGGGAGTGGATGGACACTGGCAGCCATCATTGTGAGGAAGCTATTGATGAGTTGTACTGTAGCCGATTTCATCAAAATTGCAAAATATACTTTTGTAGCAAAGTATACTTTGAGGGAGTAATCATTTATTTTCCCCGAAATGCATTATGTCATATAGAACTAACGACTGCACATATTTGATGATTAAAAGTATGCAGAATTATTATACTGAATTTATTACATTATCATAGCCAAAATGGCTGTGATAATTTAATAAATTCAGTATAATAAAAATTAATAATGTTATCCTTAAATTGAACATTTCTCCCTCAAAGTATATTTTGCTAGATCAGTATGCTTTGCCATGTTGGTGAAATAGGCTACTGATTCTACTAGCGTATCACGAGATATTTAACATTTCGAAATAATTATTGACGCCTACGTTGTCGTCGTTTCCGCCGTGGTTGTTGGAATTGTGGCCGCTATGTGTCAATTTCTACGTGAACGTGAATGACACGCACACACAAATCATTTTAATTATTTTCGTGTTTGAATAATTAATATAGAATTAATATAGTATGGATATATACTGGTGAATATGAATCACATCTCACATCCTTGTCAGAATGGTTACCACAACGTTCATATAGCACCCCGTCGGTGATACTGATAAATGCAGTAGCAAGCGAATCAAAACCATGAAGAGTCGTGCCCTTCAAGTGGTCAAATAAAACTTTTAAAAGTAAACTAAATAATTATTAAGGCCACAGTAGGTAATCTAATTAAAATAGGAAGGATGTTTCTCAATTGAGATTTATTCTACTGAAATGGCGAACCCCTAATAGTTGCTATTAGGAACAGAGCCGTATTGCAGCAATCTTAGAAGAAGGCGATCTGCTCGTATTTATAGTAAAACATAAGACGTATGAAAACATATTTATTAATTCGTTCCCAGGAAATAACAATTCGTTCCCTCAATTTAACAATTCGTTCCGACGAAAAAAAAACTTGTACCCTGCGGGGCTCCGTAAAAACCAGCCAAGGAAATGCACTAATACATGTAATACTATTTTCTAGTAATATTACTAAATATCTTATTTAGATGTTGATGCTCGAGTCTCTGTAGTCCTACGCATTTCATAGCCGCATGTTGAAGTGACGGGGGCCGTTTCACTAAACTTGGTACGACTAAAATGTTCGCAAGTGCAAATTTATGATTGTCTATAAATTACACATTAACACTGTGTTCTTGTAAACAATTATTGGATTTACATTTATTGAGCATAGGCTGCATATGCAGCCTATAGTAGGTGTCAGAAAGTGAAAAAATATGCATTTGCTGAAATTTTTGCTATAGTCTTAAATTTTGTATTTATTTTCATTCTGAGACACTGCAAAGTAAAAAACAAATTTGTACCATTTTTTTCCATCACTATCTTGGCCGCCATCTTGAATTCAAAATGGCCACCATTTGTGTCAATAATGCTGCATAGGTGTGTGTTTTTGCTACATAATTTGTTTATGATTGTTTTTATATTTGTAAAATATACGTTTTTGGATAGTGCATGGAAGTAAGTTATCAGAAAATAAATTTCGCTATGTTTTCCAATCCATAGAGGGCCGCCATCTTTGATTTCAAAATGGCCACCCAACAAATAGTGTGTTATAAAAGCCAGCAACGAGTAGTGCTAAAATATTTTCATAGTATGTCAAAATGGCCGCCAAAATAAGTTCATTTTGGTATTAGTTTTAAAAATACTGTGTTTCTTCATAACATGAGTGTACGTATTTGTATATGACTAACAGCACAAACACTACCTTTTTATGTATGTTATTATATATGCAATATAGTATTAAGTAACAAACATATGTAATATGGTATTGTTTTAAAAAATCAAGATGGCCGCCATATAAGCAGGTTTTTAGTTAATGTTACTGCATGTTCAAAAATTATTTTGCTGTTGTTTCAAGTGCATCTATATGTGTCATTAATAAATAATATATATATGTGCTATAACATATACTGGCACAAATGATTACAGATAGAAGAAATATAATATGGCTGCCAATATTTACTACATATATATCTGAAGTCAAATGATTGTGGTACTCATCATTACATATGTCGTCTCGTTGATTTTATGCTTGAAACATGAACTATATACCATTAACTAGAAATGTGGCTTGTCGGCACACGAATGCCCCGCGGTAGAGGACCATTGGAGCAATGCGTGTGTGAAATGTGAAGCAGATCCGAGGAAGGAAACAGAAAGTATAAGCAATTTACCCGAGCGTTAAGGTTTCGAACGCACCAAGTCTGTGACCTTGACGCTAAGGGGGCGGGACGAATTTGGACTTGTCACAGGGCGGTAGATGAACATTGGAGCAATGCGTGTGTGAAATGTGAAGCAGATCCGAGCAAGGAAATATAAATAAATTATAAGTCATTTACCCGAGTGTTAAGGTTTCGAACGCACCAAGTATGTGACCTTGACCCTGTGCTTGACCCGGTGGGACGAATGTGGATGTGTAACAGGGCGGTAGAGGACCATTGGAGCAATGCGTGTGTTAAATGTGAAGCAGATCAGAGCAAGGAACTATAAATTACAAGCCATTTACCCGAGTATTAAGGTTTAGGGACGGACGTACGTACGTACGGACGTACGGACGCCGGTAACACTATATGCCCCCCTAACCATTCGGTGGCGGAGGCATAATAATACGATAAGAACAATATTGAGCGATTTAAATCAATAAACAAGTAAGTAATCCAATATGGCCGCCACCATGTCGCCATTTTATAATTTCGTCGTGTTATTTATTGCAGCCACAGTCTCATATAATACAAATTGCAGAAATAAAACATACATAATGTAGATAATATGGCCGTCTATGGTACATACTCGAGGCTTTCACAACTACTGTGCTTGTTGCATAATACGCTCTTCGTTGTTATTAAACATTGAGTATATTAAGCAGAATATTCATGTATTTAATGGTCTTTACAGCCTGTCAACACCTACGGTCAGTTTAGGCTGGGTTAGCGGGTCGAATCCCATATTCCACCTATGCAAATAGATGGGGGTCCCGGAATCAGAACTGAATAGTTACAGGAAAATATATATTCAGCTCTGAAATTAGATTAATCTGATATAGTGTCTGGTCCTCACCATACCAGTCACTTAGCCCCACACCCATAAAAGTAATATAATTAGTACTAATCCTACTACATTTATAATGGTATTTAACTCTCAAGTAACAAGGAAGTCAGAAACGTACCTGAGCGCCACTGAAACCAGTGATATTGTGATTCGGGATGAAACCCGTTAAATTACCCTGCACGTGCTCCCAACCTACCGCCCTTAGAAGACGATTCAGACTTGCCATGAAATCATACAATGAAAACAGCTTACATTGGCTAGTTCTTGTATTCGACCAATTACTCAATGTGTTGCAATTATGTAACATTGTAGCATCCATCAGGTACAGGTGTTACCTTAATATTCTCACGTGGGCGTTGCTTGACAACACGTGTGTTTCGACTGCAATGTGTGTTATGTGACTTACATTTAACATATGGTAGTTGTACTAATAATACACCTGAATGATCGACAGTTTGATGGCAGGAGGTGATGATAGTTTATCTCTATAAAGTAAGCCATATAAAGAACGGCCAATGGCGCTGTTCATCAGTAGGAGGAGCTTGACCAATGGTATGTAAGGCTGGTTCATTGGGACAGCCGGGCACAACGTGATGTAGGGAATCACAGTAAATGTTAACTTTATGTAGAAACTTTAGATAGCTTAATAAACTCGTACAAATAATTTTAGATGGACTTGAGTTGTGTTATTTAAATCCCAGAAAGACTACAATTAGTGTTGTACATGTAGTCTCATGACACATTCGGTGCATATAACAGTGATAACGTACCAGGAGATATATGAATGCAATATCTCAATGTATGCCCAAATCTGTTGATGCCATCTACAGAGCTTTCGACGAAATTGTGATAGTTCGGTGTAACATTCCACTACGGTTATACAAGTGTGTACATATTCCACAGGATTACATAAGGAGTTAATGTTTGGAATGTAAGTAATAAGTAAGCGTATATATAATGCTTATATATTAAGTTAGCAGGTTTAGTAGTTTCGAAACGAAATGAAAAATTGAAATGATTTCTGAATAGAAGCTGTAAACAACAGCATCCCACTAGATAAGCCGTGTTTATGATTGTTTTGATATGTTGGAGGCGGATCCTAAACTCAGAACATAATATTTACATAAAAAAATAAATATTCAGCCCTGAAATTAGAATAACCAGGGTCACTTAGCCCCATCCCCTATACATAGGATTATTACTTTTGTTATTAGTCTTATAATTGGTATAACCAGTTTTATCGTATCAGAAATCCAAGAGTATATATGAGGGCCAAATCAGGGATTTTGGGATTCCGGTGAGGATGAACTCCATTGTTAAATTACCCTTTGTATGCTCCCAACTAGCAACCTGCAAAACGTAGTTTCATTTGGAACTGTCACACGAATCCCGCCCACCCCCACCATCCATACAGGTGAAATATGGGATTGAATCCAGCTAACCAGGCCTAAATTGACACATAGCTGTTGACAGGCCGTTAGACACCATTAAATAAATAAATAAATGTACTGTTAGTTTACCCATGGGCCAATTATAACTTATATGAAGTAATGAAAAGGCGACATCCATGTTTCATTGAATTTGTGAACGTGAATTGATATGAAAAGGTACACCAGCCTAACAATAAATCTGAATCAAGAACAAAGCTATCATTTTATAATTCATACTTTATACAATTTAAATTTGATCAAGTATTGGTTAGCGGGGCAACGTACGCCATTGCTTTACATGATACAAATGCTATAAATGTTCAAACGACAGCAAAGTATATATCAATGTTAATATGGCATAGTCATACACAAACTAGTATCATTTTCTGCTGTTTTAATAAATAATTGCTTTGCTTATGTAAATCACAGGTACCCAATTGGAGCACGTCAAAGTGTGCTAAATATGACGGCCATCTTGAATTTTAAAATGACAGGCATACGTAGTATTACATACAAATGTGGCTAATATATATATGTTTTTCAATCAACATCGTACATAACCAGCCACATTCTAGTCCAAACCGTTGCTAATATCTTACTGACATAATTGTTTGATTATAACGGTGGCCATTTTGAAATACAAATCTATATAAACAACACTCCACACATTTCACTTACTGCATGATTCTGTTGCTAATTGTCCATGTTAACAGTGAAATTGCTTGTATTCAATTGAAAATATCAAACATGTAATATTATGGCGGCCATTTTGAATTTTAAAATACTCACATATCTGTTATTGAATCACTATTTCATTTTTTAGATATATCCAATGAATAATTAGTTTAATTTGTGGTCGAAAATGGGCTTATTATCTATGTCACATACTCTGTCATAAAAACAGATTTCCGAAGACTATAGCAAAACTTTCAGCAGGTTCACATTTTGACACCGACTACTATGCTCAATACATGTAAATCAATGAATTGAAATGTCCAGAAGATCATAAATTTGCACTTACGAACATTTTAGTCGTACGCAGTTTCGTGAAACGGGCCCAGATCTATGTCTATAAATGCATTAAGAACCTAAAGATATCAGGCAGTGAAAAGTAATAAGTTAATGAATGTTATGTATTTACTCGCTGCTTTAACACATTATTGTGTATAGCATTTATTAACTTATTTATTTCTAAGATACGTATATGTATATTTATGCATTTATATACGTTGGTCCGTTACTTAAACTTGTGTTAAAAACAAAACAACCTGTCCCGATAAACCTGACATCAAAACAATAGTCTGACTTTTTCAACGACTGCATTGTTGTATCTCAGTGCCCCGTGCTGTCCAGCCCACACTTTGCGACAATCCGTTCGCACGTAATGCGTAACTATACCAACGAAATAACGTCACTACGGAGCAGTTGAAAAATCCAACATTTCATGAAATACCATTGTGCGGAGTACATGGTGCAGGACCAAATAAATGTCCGAATTATGTAATGGCACAGTTCCGACTTCGTTCGTTTGAAAACAAACGTATTATGTAACACGGATGACATTATAATATACGAAAACAAAAGGTAATCAAACATGCGCTAAGTATAGCAACTGTGTACATGGTACTCCATCGAAATTAACTAGAGCATTGGGTGAACATTGAATTGATGTGAAAATACTTGCATACAATGAAACAAGTTACAGTGCAATAAAAATCTACTTAACTAATTGACGCATCGGCGATTAATACGTTTATTTGGCTTGCGGACAGCGCTTCGAAATCAATAATAAACAATGTTATGAAATCATTACGTAACGTTAGACGACGTCAATCCGCTCCGTGCTGACGTAGATGCCTGCGAATAAATTACTACTTTAGAACATCTTGTGAGTTCTTCATGGAACCGATATGTTACTGTTTGCACAAATGAACCAGCTTTCTAATGACATATTTCACAACAGATTTGACCAAATGGTTCTTTAGATATAAGCAAAGTCCTAGAACTTTATGACTGCATCTCGTATAACATCATTATGATTAATGGAAGTTAATTAGCACCATATAAACATTTTTGTATCCAAAGACACACGCTCTATCTCATATTCAAGATGGCTGCCGGCTGCCATATTGAAATTATGAGCGACGATATATAAGTTGAGTTAAATTTCAATTAAGTTTATGATTCCAATTTCTAGTGTTATATGCTAGCTTCTAACAATCATGAAGAAATGAATATCAAATATAGTAGTTGTATCTCAATTCCAAGATGGCCGCCGGCGGCCATATTGGAAGAACAAAGCTCCACAGGTTCAGCTAAATTTCAATAAAAGTGATGATTTGCATTTCCTCTGTTATATACAAGGTTCTAAGCGTAATGGAGGAATGAATATCTAATATGGAAGTTGTATGTCAAATCCAAGATCACCGCCGATGCCATACTGGTAAAATGTTGCTGACAGCTTGTTTGGAAAAAGTGGCCGACAATATATAAGTGTAGCTAAATAGCAATACAAGTAATGATTTAAATTTCCTCTGTTATATTCAAGTTTCTAAGGGTCGTGGAGGAATGAATATCTAATACAGAAGCGTTATCTACCATTCAAGATAGCCGCCGGTTGCCATATTGGTTAAATTGATGACAATAGTATGTATTTAATGAATTAATGTTGTAATGTGACTCTCCTCTTAGATATAGAACTACATATGTGTCATACAACACTGAATAACATAATTAGTAAGTTGTATCTCGAATTCAAGATCGTCGCCATCAGCCAATTTTCAATTAAATCCGAGTTCGCTAACTGTTTGTCGTAGATGTTATTATAATCATCTCTTCCATCTGTAGACAGTTTTTACTTTAAATGAACTGAGGTATATAATAACATATGCAAACAAAACTGAATCTCAAATCCAAGATGGCTTCCTTCAATCATTCGGAAACAGATGAAAATAAAATAATACATATTTACAGTTTGTACATGTAATGTTTGGATCCGGTTGATTCCACAAACTATTTTTTTCAGGCACTTTTAACTGTTAGAATGTATTTAAGTACCATTCAAAAGTAGCACAAAAAATTGACAACTTAGTAAAAGTTATGAAAACAAAATTAGATGGCATGATGAAAACAATTGCAAGCTAGAAATGTAGGCACTTGTAATGCAAAAGACCTTTGAGGAAATGAAAAGGGGCTGCCGCCTACACATACACATACAGCCTAAAGCATTTGGCACTGGCCTTGTGAATGCTAACTTTAACAAAACGTTTTCTGTCAGCAGTACAGATCAACACACGACCGGAATGAATGACGAAAACAATGTACACTGCACCGTTCAGCAATATTTATGTATACCTTATAATAATAAAATATGCATATACCAATCACATATAATCGTATACAATATTATGATGTATGAGTAATATAAACAAGCACATTCTAATCATTTATAAGCACATAGTGTAATGGTGTAGTACTTTAAGTCGTACAATTCATATTATATTATGCATGACAATTTGTCATAATGCAAGCATATTCGTGTAATGTTCTATATATTCAGTATCTGTCTCGCAGAGGCAATTTTAATTCAGAGAAACCCAGATTCACTTAATAATCGCCGACATGAACACAACATAGCTATATTCGTCAATTTGCAGTGTCATTGAATGTTATTGGCGTCATGGTATCAAAGTTTAAACTCAGTCCATGATGTGTAGCAATGTTTCTATTATCAGGGGATAGTGTTATAGTCACCATTATACATAGTAGCGGATGAATTATATCTCGCTGTAGCTGGACTAATTATAAAAGACCGTAACGTGTACCATTATATCGTGATGTATACCAACCTACATTTCGTCTCGTCTGGTATTAGTTTTATTACATCATGTAATGTGTGCAATATATACAACATGTACATGGATTATTCCTGTATCTACAACACAATTCACTCGAGTGACTGTTTAGCTTCCGAGATCACATTATATTGCGATAGTCATACATGTATAAGTCGCTCAAACACCATACTGTATAAATCCGGTTCTTTAGACAGCCTGACAAAACTGTGCACTACATGTTTGTACTGTTCTGCTTGCTCATAAAATAAAACATGTGTTGCAATAAAATGAGCCACTCTCAAACAAAATATATATTCACATACACAATAGTGATTTTGCCATGTGCTGCATACAATAAGCACTTCAAGACACACGAAGCTCCTGCTCGCACGTCCTGGCCATAGTTCTCCATCCATATGACTGTTCTATTTATCTCTGAACATGCTCTCAACCCAACTATCACACGAACCCCCATAAATTAAATACTAGTATTCGAATATGCTCGACTCTTTTACATGTGTAATTCACATAATATCCATTTACAAAAGTGTAATAAATATGTTAGCCTGGTCACTTGCATGCAATCAATAATTAATCTACGGCCTTCACAAAACCAACTTACTCTGTGTCTGTATCTCATGCATGCAATACATATAATTATAATGCTCATCATAAAATAACATCTATCTAATGATTGATGCACACCGTTCATCTGCTCAGTTATTTTAATATCACTCATTTGAAAAAATGCATCATGTATTTGAAATACAAAGCATTGTACATATAGAGGAAACAGAATATACACATGGAATATATTGTCCAGCAAATTATGCGTGAAGGAATGTCATCCACTATGTTTTGTTAATTCGGTGATTCTGTTCCATATCTGTTCTCAATTTTACAGTTACAATTATTTTCAGCTTAAATTCCGGGATATCATTTTTAATGCATTTCAGTTGTAAAAATGATTCAAGAAATTAGTTTATGACATTCAACATAGGTAGAAAACCTGTATTATAACAGTGAAAAACGACAGATATTTTGCGAGCTTTGAATTGGCCATTTATTTCAAAATGACGGACAACAGCCATTTTGGATTTGTACTAAAACTTCCATATTTTGACATTTATTGTTCTATGATCCTTGAATGAAAGTTGAATTATAACGTTTAAATGAAATGTTGATGTATATTATCCGCCACATTTTCTAATATATCTTAAATTTGAGATACAACTTCTGTAGTTATTCATTATTCTATGACATTTAGAAATGTGCATATAACAAATAAAAAGAAATATAGCTAAATTTAGCAAAACTTATACATCATCGGCAACGTTTTTCAATATAGCCGATGGCGGCCATCTTGAATATGAGATACACTTCCATATTTTGATAGTCATTCTTCCATTACCATTATACGGGCGACGAAGTAGCCCGCTTTATGTTACGCGTATATGAAAACTTACCATTCAGTGAAACTAGGTTGAACATATGATTGAAAGTGTAAAATTTGTTTTACTGTAAACCAATCTGGAGCTGGGTGTTTTACGACAAGTGGTATTTTACTAATACGGGCGACGAATAATTCCGCCAGAAGTGCCAAATGCTTCTAAAACAAAATGTATATAACGTCGGCAAATCTACTGAATATAGCTTACGAAGTTACTGCATTTCAAAATATTTGTGTTGTCGTTGTACCTAGACTCGCTTACGAGAGTCCACAAGGATACACGAATCACTCGGAAACCCTCGCACCATTTCGTAAATCGAAAATAAATAATCCTTTGACGCAATTATTGTTTTACCATTAAACGCGAAAAGATGACGCAGTGGACAGAATGTACACCAATGAACATCTTCAAATTATCGAGAGAGACGCTTGAAAATATGCGTTTTAAATCATCTGAGTACAAATGCCTTAAATGCGAATTGGAATATTTTAGGGAAAAAAAAGAAAAACAATTTGCAACGAAATGGAGTTTCATTATGCCGTTATTATTTTAACACCTTTCTCTCTCCCACACCCATGTCTCTGTCTGTCTCTGTCTGTCTCTCTCTCTATATATTTCTCTCTCTCCCACATCCATGTCTGTCTCTGTCTGTGTGTGTCTCTCTCTCTATCTCTTTCTTTCTATCTCTCTCTGTCCCTCTCTCTCTCTCTGTCTGTCATTTTCTCTCTCTATCTTTATGTCTGTCTGTCTGTCTGTATGTCTCTCTCTCTCTCGCTCTCTGTCTTTCTATGTCTATCCGTGTGTCTCTTTCTCTATCATTACCTAGAAACCACAATATATCTCTCCCCCGCACCACCACCAACCTTGTCACAACATCATTATATAGAAACCATACTAGTTCTCTCTCTATCTTTCAACATCATTATATAGAAGCACATTATATCTATTTCAATATCATTAGATGGAAACCGCACATCTTGTGATTTTGTTTACAAGACAAAGTCAAGCGATCCATGCTACTCTGTGGACATGACTAACAGAAACAAGTATGCATTGTAACTGCTGTTTCAATCCGTCTGTTCGGTTATGTCACGGCCTGTGCTGTATTCACAGTCCATTACACAAGTACCTCTTACCAACAGCTGAAGTGAAATTGTATGTAAAAAGGACAAAACTAATACGAAAAATAGTCAAAGTGTGCTCAAAGACCACCAGGGATCGAGAAAATAATAGCATCACTGGAAGGACACACCTGGAGAATTTCTATAGCCGCCACGCTGCACTTAACTTCGCTGATGGCTATGGCTCGGAATGATCAAATGCCTGGTTTACAGTGAAACTTCTCTAAACAGGACACCATGGATTTTTTCAGCAATGCGATAAACGTGAACGATGCTGTTTTAATGTGTTATTATGAAAACAACTATTGTTTGATTAAAATCGAAATTGAAATATGTATTCAATTACCCGCCAATTACCCACTCTTTTCAGTTGGGGTCCCATCTATTAGGCACAAACTGTTATTTATAAGAATTAAATATAAATGTATAATAGTGTAACAATTCCACCAGTTTTAAACATTACGAGTAAATTACTGATAGAGACGCGCGGTTGTATTAGGCTGTTTTGATATGCAAATGAGGCAGGATATGTTTAAATTATTGATATCAATTAAATCTGTTACCTAATTAAATATTGTATCGACATGTTATAAAGTATGATCATTGTACATACAACTAAATAGAGAGAATAAATAGTTGTTTCAGTTAACCTTTTAAGGAAACACGGTTGTGATATACCAAACTGTTCGTGAATGTCTCTAGTTTATGAAACCACTTGATGTAATTCTGGGTTCCGTGGGCAGCGGCCTCAAATCCAAGAGGGCGTCCTAGATGGCAGCGAAAATAAGGATATTCCATTTTGTTTCATAGTTTTAGAGTCAAATTTGTATAGTAAGTGAAAACAAATGGTAGATAAGTACATGAGAAGAACCACTACATGTGAAGGCTATATCATTATATAAGCGAGTATGTAATTTTCATATAGCAAAAAATAGAATAAAATTTGAAATGTCGGTGAAATATGTAATCTGTAATATGTGAAAAATATATTTATACTAAGAAGGAACATAACTTTGTATAGGTATTGCACTTAATAACCTCCAATACCCCACCCACTAATATATACAAATACTGGCGGTGCAAGGTATTTGTCGTGCAATTTAAATGGGAATGCAGTAATTCCATCAATGACCATGATATACCAAACTGTTCTGCATGGTTTGTAGTGTATAAAACCTTCTCATAATATGCAGCAGTATGTAAGTATAGGAATTAAAGTCAAGATGGCGCCAAAGATGGCCGACACCAGGTTTATTTGTATCTTTAAAATAATAATTACATGTCCATATATTTGCCAATAGTGACAAATGGCAATCATTTATAATAGCCATAACCGGTAAAACATTAATGGCATCATAATATATATTCACATTGACATTCAGTACATGCCATTTGCAATTGTTTAGTACATGACAGACAAAACAATAAATCATGATAATGGGCAGCACAACAAACTCTACCCAACACATGTTTAATACATGAGTTATCTCTGTATCATATTTTGTGTTGATTGACGACTTGTTCATACAAATAATAGTGGGTTGGCTGGGCGTTTTTGCATCCCCGACATTAGAATTGAAAGTATTGTGTTCCACATACCAACATAATGTTAAAAAAGGAAATGCATAAAACATGCATTAAGCAAAGAAAATGGCGTAAAACGATAAAAGTTATTCAGCATAATTAGTTTTTTTGTCAGAGTCTGATTATAACAATATGATCTTAGTTATTCGTATAAGAAATGTCCCTTATTCTATGTTATACATTATAAGCTTACACTTGCAATTAAGTTCTACAAATGTATATTGGTATTTAGTGTTGTTTGTTTTATAAACGTCGTGACTGTTTACATATAAAAATTGTAATCCAATAACAGAGAACGTGCTGTACAATACTACTACTGGGACAGAAGCATACATCTTACCACAGAACGCTCCACTCTGGTTACATGTGTGTATGTAAATACATTATCTAATCATAAACGTATATGTAGTATTAACTCATTCAGCTATACGTATCTGAAATGGACAGTTCTATGTTAATTTTCAACACATCCACCATCACAAGATGATTTTCAGACAAGTCCATTTATTGCAAACTGAGACACAGCGGTCACAATTCCGGCATCGTAGGTGTCGTAGTGGTATGCGCTAGCAGTTTTGGATGTGCATTCAAATATTACATATCTATTGGTATGCTCGTCCGTTAATTCACCAAACTTCGTCAATATCTTATTCACATTGATGCCTATCATTCGGGTGACATTGGACTCCATCTGTGTGGCTGAGACACTTGCTGGCGTCGAATAGCTTGCTTTGTTTTTATCTATAAACAAACAACTTCTTGTTTGAAGAAATGCATTACTTGCTAAACAGGAGTTACAAACAGACTATGGCTATGAATATGACAAGGAAGTGAGACTCATGAAACTTGTTTTGATGTTGCAAACAATTTCTGCTCCCGAAATGTTAAATAACATGGTATACGAGTGTGAAGTGTGTGGTGATGAATGCACGTGTTTCGTAAATAGTCAACAATGCTAATCTGGCAACAAGCATGCATGTCGTATCTCCTGACAGGAGAAAACATCTCCCGCTTTTTCACCAATTCTACTTATTTTAACAAGTATTTTTCTGAATGCAAATTTTATGAAATTTCTCTGCCAATATCAAGCAATTTAAATACCGATATTCCATTTTCATACATACAATCTGGGTTTCAGAAAGTTGGCTTAATGATTAGTGTGTGCAATTAAGCTGACTATTGTGTCAATGTGCCATTTGCTTGTCCATATTGGCATTTGTCAGCGATACACTGGTATACAGTTGTTTCTGTCAAAATGTTCCGGGTTTATACGTGTACAAAGTGTTGTGCGTTGCGTATCCGTGGAGTTTCCGTTAGTTGCGTTTCAAACCGTGCGTCGTCTACGTGTAATACGTTTTCGGCCATGCGTTGCGTTTCCCCACTATTGCGCATGCGCGAAAGTCGAACAAACCGTGTTCAACGCATTGAGTTTCAAAAGCGTTTAATCCGTGTACAACGGTTGTAAACGTATACAACGGTTGTAAACAACGCATTGAGTTTCAAGAGCGTGTAATCCGTGTACAACGGTTGTAAACGTATACAACGATTGTAAACGTATACAACGCTAAGGTAAACCGTTTAAACGAGTTAACGCTTTCTTTGACGAACGGTTACACGCTTCTACATATACACAGTACCGTACAGATGAAACCGTGTTATACGTATAACACGTTTCCACGGGTTTTAACGCATTACACGTTTTGGTATGCCAACCGTGTATCGCGTAGAATGCGCATGCTCAGATCGTTCTTCGTGTGTGTATATATACTTTAGACAGGTCCCAAAATCCGCACCTGTGCACATAGATGTCCATTTGTAACCACTATATAGTAACCCTAACCCTAACCCAAAGGTGCGGATGTTGGGCCATATATGCTAGACTCACTGCATGGCTTCTAAAAGTTTCAGTTTTCTGGTTCTGGACCGATTTTTTAACTCTCAGACCGATTGAGATTTGAAAACTAGTCTTAAAAATCGGTCCGAGAAAAATTGCCAGTCGGCTGCTATTTCGCTATAAACCTTGTAAATTTACCGGTTTTGACCACCAAGTAATTTATGACACATATCCGCGGGCCATATCCGTGTTAAACCAGTGTGCAGCTCGCTGTGTATTCAGTTTCTCCAAATATCGATTAATCTTAACACACGCGTGGGACAGGTATATAGAGGATTAGTGACCGAAATAGACTGGCTTCAGCGGTAAAGATATGAGAGTTCCTAGACTCGCCATTTCTGATGATGTTAAAATAAAATAAAGAAACCATGCACTGTGTTCATCTGTGTTCGTAATATTTAACCCCAAGTAACTGACACGGACTATCGTCACGGGCTATTCCATATTAAGTTAGGAACTGTTACATTACGCTGTATTAGGGGTCATTTTTGTGTATATAAAATGTACATAGGAATGCCGCAGATCCTGATGAGCCGGCTCACGTGATCTACAATTCGCAAACATTTTGATAAACGACAAGGTACATCTGTCGTGTTAAAAGCGTGACTCATTAGGCATCAGGGATTAGGGGTCAATTGAAGTGCTAAATCACACCGCCGATGTACTTTGAACTCGATCTGAAGGTATGTATTCGCGATATTTTAAAAGAGACGAAACAAGGACGCCTCGAAGCGATCGGGGCCGAACAGGTATTCGCGTTAAAACGTGTAACCGTTGTACAGGTTTCAACGCTTTAATATAGCTACACGCTTCCAGGTAAAGCGTTGTACACGTTTCAACTCTTTCACCTCGCTACATATGTATACGTCAAAGCGTGTTATAAGCCTTGAAGCTAAACGTATTACACGCTCTAAAACTAAACGGTTTGACAATGTGTATTACACGTGTACGAACCGTATTATACGTTTAAACAATGTATTCAACGCTTTTAAACTAAACGGTTTGACAATGTGTATTACACGTGTACGAACCGTATTATACGTTTAAACAATGTATACAACGGTTTTAAACTAAACGGTTTGACAATGTGTATTACACGTGTACGAACCGTATTATACGTTTAAACAACGTATACAACGCTACAGCAAACCGTTGTGTTCGCGTTGCGTTCGCGTTGAGTTTGCAAGTGTTGTCTACGGTGGAACAAAAACGGAGAATGCACTGTAGTATTAATAGGATTTGTTTAATAGTTGATGAACTATACTATAGTACTATAAACTCTCCTGATTTTAGAGCTATATATTTTTTTGTAAATCTCCTGCCATGGAACTTTCATTTTATGACCGGTATGGCTGCAAGTGTAATGACAATCTTGGCGAATCCGATGACAAATCCATGTGCACTAATGTACACACAATTATGTTGATCATGTGATATGATATGGTACAGGTAACAGATTCCAATGAGGAAAATACATTGTCATGTTACTGATATCATATCGTGGAGTTGTCATTTCGACTTTTGTAAGGCATACGTAATTTGGACAATTCGAATACCATATAGGGAAAAACATGCTTATACAGTACATATAGTTGCGAACGGTAACTCTTGCAATCTACTCCCGTACCGTCCGTAGGCCGGTACAGGAGAATATTGCAAGAGTTACCTTCCCAACTTCAGTACACAAAGCAAAGTAATTCATAACCCAACAGTGGAAAACTGGTTTATTCTCTGATTTACGTGTGATCAGAGCTCCAGATAAGCTGCGTATTTGCTTAAATACCCAAATAAAATTGTCAAAAACACAATTGAAATCAGAAGTAGCGAGTATCAAAAAGCAATAAACAGACCACAACTATAGCATATTTTTCTTATTTTCCATGAAAACACATCTTTGTATTCCGTTATAATTGTCTCCAAGGAGACAATTCTAATGAAATACCAAGACATTTCGAACTAAACAATTCAATGATTTATGTCTGTTGATTGTGCATAGACATGCTTTTCCCTTGACAGTAAATTGGTAAAGTAGACAGTCCACATTACGTACACAGGTCAAATGTCAAAGTTCATGTCGTTTTTACTATACTACAAGTATAACTGCATCAAATTACCCAAATATGCTGACCCTGACTGGTCTGGGACGTCGATATAGTGTGGCACTGAGATGACGTGAAGTGCCACTGGTGTATTGTGCTCTATTGAATAAGGCGTTATTCTGTAAGTTCCCGGGCTTCAACTATGTGGTTTAGACTCCGTGGGTGGTGTACACGTCTCTCTGTCTTGGTAAATATAATAAGAGGTTCGCTGGTTTCGTTGTGTAGGGAGCAGATGTCCTCAGGAAGCTGAACAGTCTTCATGCGCGTGTGATGGAGGACGGTTTTGGTTGGTGCAGAGCTGCAAACTGTTGTGACTGTAATATCACTGCTGCTCAACAATACTATCATATATGACGGACAAGTTTATGTCAATAGCCGAAGCTGTAGTGTTGGTGGAATCAACATAATCTCGCTCAATTACATGAACAAGAAAGGAATATGTCGAACATAAAACCCAAACAGAAACAAGTATGTGTAAATTTAGGTTGCATTAGGCGCTGTTTCTTGTTATCGTATGCGTATACACATGCGTTGCTGGTGCGTTTACATTACTTTGTCATATTGATAATTTCTTATAAACTTCTTATACATGCATATTATTTGTACACGCATACCAAACAGACAGTACAGGTATTCATTTATGCATTTAACAAATCCAATAAAAGCAGAAAACGTTAAAACGAGACTTATACTCATTCGAATACAGCATTGAAGCAACAGGTATGTGCCATGTTGGGCATTTACGACACGTGCTAGCCATTTCTAGTCAATGTAATAAGTTAACATACAGTAACGCTTACCTTCAATTTCTTCCCAGACTCAGTATGTATGCCATTAGTCTAGCCATATCCCATAGAAAATAATTACAATCATGACATATCTCAGTTGCTGACATGTTCATATTGGTTATGGAAGTATTTATCTACAATTCATACCACAAGTTTACCATGCAAATTATAAGATCATGGCGGAAAATAAATATATCCCTTTGGCGGCCATCTTGGACGCCATTTTGAATTGAAGATCGTTTCCACAGAACCCACACTGGCACGAAACAGTTGCACTAGAGATAACTACAAACACTGCAAGACGTATTGTGAGATAATGTTATCGCCATACATCATGACACTACGTTACACTTACGATAACGTAGATGCATTTAATAGTGGGTGGGGTAACGGTAACCTTATAAAAGTTTCATATTTACCCAAGCTCAAACTTGATGAACATGAAACACACGTGTATGGTCATTTTTAAAGCTCCACAGACGATGTTAAGACCGCGAAATGATATAAAAGTGATTGAATATGATAATAAATCTTTGTATATTTCTCGGACTACACATTTTCACTATTTTTACATTTTTCATTTATTAAATCAAATATATCACTGAAATATCAATAGCATATGCATTTGGTTGGCTTACACACTATAATTCCACCATTCTGACCACTTTTAACATTTGCACCAAATTATGACAACAATCGAATATCCTTGTTTGGCGGCCATCTTGGACGCCATTTTGAAGTTAAGGCCTTTGCCCACGGGACTCAGAATGGCATCA
This sequence comes from Conchocele bisecta, assembly GCA_029237695.1. Classification (NCBI taxonomy): domain Eukaryota; kingdom Metazoa; phylum Mollusca; class Bivalvia; order Lucinida; family Thyasiridae; genus Conchocele; species Conchocele bisecta. Next base: position 60,326,943 of record CM055270.1, on the reverse strand, counting down.
AACGGTTTCATGAACTAGATGCTATGGCGAACATTTTGATATATCACAACCTATGTTCTAAATGACATTCCACCCCTTGTCAAATAGGCCTAAGTTGTGGTTCTGCTAATAATACTGTCAATTAACACGCCCGATAAATGAATGTGTATTTTGCCAGAAAAATATCATATATAAAGAATGGACAAAACATAAATGTCTCCCTATATTAAAACCGCAGATGTTTCATAGTGGTATCTCCTCAGGAAACCGGTACATTTTTCGACATGAAACATTTTAGGCCGGCGCGGAGTGCAGCTCCAGTGGGTTTAGAGAGATGTCACAGCATTTTATTAATTTCCAATTTTCAGCTGCGGTGTTAGCAGGTTTCACGCAAGATGTTGCCAGTGGAGTTGAAATAACTCAGCTACTGAGAGGAACATCTCCTTATGACTACACCAAGCTTACCATTCCCGAGGATTTTCCCGCTGGCGCATCTATCACGACATTTACAGCGAATGATGTCACGGGTGAGCCGATACATGACGAGAATGGATCTTGGATGATTGAAGGCACACTGGGTCACTTGTTTATCGAGTCCAATACCGGCATCGTTACTGCTGAAGGCCTGGATTATGAAACTGAGTCAATGCACGCAAACATAATTCTGTGAGTACAGGTTAGAACGCACCAAATAGTTTTACTATATAATTTAACCGAATCCTATTCAATAAGGCCATTCTCTCCTACTTATTACACCATTGGAATGGATGCTGTGGGGACGTATTTTTACATGACCTGCAACCCGCCTGCACTGGATCTGCATGAATAAAATATAGGTTCACGTACTCCTAATGTTACAGGGTTTCACATGGGTATTGTACAACACTCACCACATTGTCAACATTTGTCCCAGTAACCGTACGTTCATTTTATTTACAACCTCGAGCCGAGCATAAACAGAGATGATTGTGACTTTAAAGGTACAGCCCACTCAATAGGCACAACATGTTCTTTATATCAGAGACATCATCTGAGACAGTTTCTGGCAAATTAAACATTCATTCACCATTACCCCACGTATTGATTAGCATTATTATACATTTTATATCAGATGTAAATATTCACACTGATATCAGGGGCGATAACCGTGTTTCCTTAAAATTTTAATGAACATTACTATTTATTATCTGAGTTTATTGTTTTATGTGCAATTATCATACTTTATAATCTGTCGAAAATATTATTTGTTTCATGTGACGCATTTAATTAGTATAAATAATTAAAAACATTGCATGCTTCATTTGCATATGAAAATAGCCTGATACATGTACCACCGCGCGTCACTATCAGTAAAATAAATATTACTAAATTATTGTGTCTGTATAGCGGGCACTCGTACGTTTTAGAACTTGTGGAATAGTGACATAATTATACACTTATTTAATTCCTATAAAGAACAGTTTGTGCTTACTGAGTGAGCATGTACCTTTACCTCTAGCTTCACGTGTAACATCAAGTTCCACATGACAACAATTAACGCATAATAAGTCATCGTGTAATGTGCTACATATCTGAAGAATTAATTGCAAAATATGAAAGTTCAGTGATCTAAGTCAATATTATGACCTGACTGTATTAGTCTTATTTATCAGGATTTATTCTGAACTATATGCCGGTTTCACATAATTCAACTAACTTACCAATCATCACCTTTATCCAACACGTTATTTACATATTACTATGTAAATAAAATGCAATCAATGTAACCTATAGCAGATATCTGGTGAGCAGGGCCTGTTAATAGCGAAGTACACGTGGGACTCGTCTTTCTCACAGTGTCATCAGAAGTTAGACCGCATGCTCCTGTGATTAACTGAATGTTAATATTAGTACTCCTGTATAAATTGCCAAAATGTTAGAACAAACACTAAACCATAGAAATTCACACGAAATATCCGAAACTGCAATAAAACCAGATTCCAACCCACATGCAACTAATTAAATATTATCACTTCAAGCGAAAAAGATATGACATTCATGTAAAACTGTATTCAACGGCAGGTAAATGTAAACAAATATAAGACAAGATAATCTATTTACGTCACACCAATTGTAAAATACTACATAAAACGTAATATACATGTATATACATCGCACACTTGGCATTCTCAAAATAATTTTGACAGTCGATATGCAATATAGTTTGCTACAACTTAAATCAACTTTAAAATGGCGTCATTGTAACGTCATTGACAATGTTGACAAGGTCATGGCCGCCTGAAGATGTTATTGAAACCGGTCGTGGCCATAAAATAAAGAATTGCAACGTAAAACCAGTGCATCTTTATATATATATATAAAGAAAAAATATTTGAATTTATTTTTAAACATATATAATATATACATATAATGTATGTTTAAAAATAAATTCAAATAATAGCGTTTTGATAATTGCTCTCTTGCAACCTGAGCAACCCTGTATTAATTGTGATAATATTGTTACATCACATGCACGCACAATGACAGACGCAGTTGGAAATATCTAAAACAAATAATCATTTATCACTCTAGAACAGAGCAATGGTGAAATGATTAGCAATGACCTCTCATAAAAACAGCTGAATACCTCAATAAATGGTTTTGTGAAACACACTAACTTTTCTGTAATCGGTTTACGCTATTAGGAAAAATATAAGTTTTAATAAATGCATGGGTCATCACTACTGTACACACATATCATGACAAGTAAAGCATGTTTCTGCGTCTCAAGTTGTCAATTCTCATATGTACATTCTGAAACAAATTAATACCTTTATCTGGGTAGGACATGGTAGAGGAGTATGGCATCACATACAGGGCATGCGCATCTCTTATCACAGTAGAGCGAACATGCAGTTACAACATGGATTTCAGGTTCAATAACATTCTCGTCCGATATACAGCAATATAAACTGCCTCTGTTTTCCAAAGCGGTTCCTTCATATCGACCTGTCTCTATACGGATAGCGGCAATTCCGGAATTTTGCAAATGCACCCCTATGAAAAAGTGGTAGGTTTTCAAGAAGATAATTATGCTTCTGTACTGTATGCATTTTTAAACAGCCGATATGTTCTCAATTTTCTGTTTCCTGTCCAGAGCCATTGGACTACAGTTGCTCATTCCATGTATTGGCAAAGGATGTGCTTAATATATACATGTACTGCACATCACTGTTATAAAACAAATTCAATGGTTCATTTTCATTTACAAAATTAGGAATGCCAAGTTTTGAACTTTGAACCAACATGCTTTTTTTTTGACAGCCAAACGACCAGCGAAAAATTTGCTATGTAAACGGGCGTAATCCATCGATACATATATATTCCAATAGGTAAAAACACTTTTGCATTGCCTACCGATTGGCGGCATCCAACCCATATCACCATTTACTTCGATATTTAGTGCATTAACGCCCTACGCCCATGAAGAAACGGCATGCTCTATTGTACTTCAATCAGTTTACCGCTAACCACATGGAGTTGTTCATCAACAATGATATCCACTGATAGCTCTATTCACTACATATCTATACCTGTACGCCTCGTCATACTATACAATCGATGTGTATGTAAAATAGTCATTTCAATACGGGCAGTCATTGACCACTGTTGCGAAAAATGGTTGGGCAAGGAGTATCTAATAGTGAAGAAATAGTGTCTATATATGTATTAAAGGCCCAACAATCGGTGCCCTGGTACCGAATTTTGTAGGAGGGGCATATCCAATTACTGATAGCGTCCCTAGCCTGTCAGTTATACACTGGCTTTATAAATAGAATACATAAACAGCAGCACATGTTTTTCGTCTGCTCCCAATGTAGAACAGTGAGGGGGCTGCTGGATAGCCAGTGTAGGTGTTTCATACTGACCAGTATCTAGATATATGGTATGTTGGTTTGTTATCAAACGTGTGGTCCCATAAAACACACAAATGATACAATATATACCAGTCCCTATAATAGTGTCTGTATGTTTTAGTTGTGCATGAAAATGATTGAGAATTTACTAAAAGTGTTAAAACTTATATAGTATTTTGCTGCTAACTATTTCAAAGCAAAGAATATTCTGATGCTATTATATAAATTATTAAAAATAGAAACACGTAAAATTTAATGAAACACCTTTCCATGTGCTACACAATGACAAAATGGGGTTTATTGAGTGTTTGATCAGTTTAACTCACATTCAGATAGCACATGACTACATCATGATGCAGTTTACATCATTAATTAGAGCCACCATGAATGACCACCAAACTTAACAGTGTAGATCCTGATGAGGCTGCGAGGATGCACCAGCTGATCCGGGGATATGCATGTCGTAACGTGTCCACGTGTCCGTTATTTAGAGTGTGTCATGTACATATAGTGAAACCTATACTGTAGTTCTGGACATGAACAAGGTTCCTATCTCCGATGTATTTTGTAAGTACATGTAGTAACCAATATATAAGAATATGTGTTTGTAATAAGTCGGTATTTGATAAAAATGTGTAACTGTGTCATGTCATTCCACAGATAACCCCGTCCCAGTTAGACTGCATTGCAGCAGATATAATATATGTTGCCAGCTAATTAGAGACCAGTGTTGAAATAGCCATACTGGTATGTGTTAGGATGCAGGAAATAAGGCTGCTAGCAAACTTGAATTCATGTAGTCATGTAAATTCCATATCAGACTGCACATACATGCTGTTTTGTCACTGTGCATACTAACCCGAGTACATGTATATGCTGTTTATAATTAGTATATACTGCATTTTCACAGCCACTGTATCAAGTTCTAGGTGAAATATTTCTCTTGCTGGTCTATTAAACCATGGTTTTGTTTCATTCACCTTGTTATGTGCATACCAACCACACATTTAATTTGATATTACTGTCCAAAATCAAAGTTGTGCGGCTGGCACACTGTCTGATGTTGACCATATAGGCAGTTATAGCTGTTAGCGTTATCACTAAACACGTGGGGTTGTTTACAATGTCAGGTCATGAACTCAGCTCTATGCATGAATTACATATGTAACAGCTACGCTCCGCCCGGCAAGTTTGAATCAGTTGTCAGTTGAGTACGTTGTATTACTTCAAAAGCACATTTACATTTGTTTTCTTAAATCCAATTTTTTCTAAGCTTTCAAAGTTGTATTATCTATGTCTGTGTGAAATAGTGTACTTATTTGTTCAGTGGTATTTCTAAAATATCTGAAAATGTGTCCCTGAAGTGAAGCATGCATAACATTATCAAAAAGCCTGCCCAGCGCCATCTGGTGGCTTTTATATCCCAGTTGGGCCTTTAAGGTTCGCTAAAAACTTGGAAAATCTGCGAAGCAAGCATACAATGAACTGGGAGATGCATTTGGGGATACGGGGGTATCATACAGTACAGTTTGAGGTGGGTGCCGAAGTTTGCAGCTGGTGTAGAAACGTTCAAGGACTCTGCAATGTTAGTGCGCCAAACATCCTGTGGAAAATGTTTCTTCACAGATACAAAGCTTGCTTTTAAAATTCAAATACCAAAGCGTAAATATGTGACAGGAAAATCTACCGCGACGTTGTACAATAAACAGTTGAAAAATACCTTGCAAAACATCGCCCAAAACAGGAATTAGGCATGCACGGTTCTAACATGACAACGCTCCAGCACACACGTCAATAATTGTAAAGGGACTTGTGAAGTCCACGAAGATCAGTTTGCTCCCCAATCCATCATATTCGCCAGATTTAGCCCCATGCGATTTATTTTTGTTTCCATGGCTTAAAAAGTATTCTCTGGTCGCCGATGTTTACCCGACCAGCTCTCGGTTATGTTTGTCGGTGGCTCACGCGTGTGTGCGAATCAGAGTACATTGACACTTTCCAGAAGAGGATTGCTGGATTAAAATTATGAATTTTTCGCAATGGGGGCGTGGGCGGGGTGGGGGGCACCTTTTGAAGGGATGAAATAAATGAGACAGGTTCAATCCAATTTTAATTTCAAATTGAAGTGCATTACATTTGATACACCCCTCGTGCGTTTTGGGTTCTCTATCATGTTGCGACAAATCGATGACCATCCATCCCATTTCATGGTCCATGTAGCGATGTCGTGAACATGGATATTTTCCTATATATTGTAAGAATTGTTTACATTGTATATATCGGCTATCTAAAGCTTACACATATCTTTATCATGTGTTAGCCGCCATTTAAAAATGCCATACAACGCAGAAAATCTTCTTACTTTAGAACATGAAGCAAATAGTCAGCCTTGAACTATCTAACATGCAGCTGTTACAGTACAATAGCAGTCTTACAATCATAAACGGACTGAATTAGACCGACATAATTGGAACAAATAAAAAGCAGACAGATTGATGAACGGTGCTTTATTTACAAAGCTAACGCGTTTATAACAGTGACTATCGCATGAAATCCGTGTTATACCGTGCTGTAACCCATTTCATAAATGTGACAAAAAATACGTGTAATAACAACTGGAGTGAATTTTATTTATTGCTCGATCATGGCTGCTTTATAGAGCCGCTTTGTAGCGCCCCACATGCCAGAGAGTTGTGCCTCTTAGACATACCCTTACTGGAATGATTGTCTTTGTCTTCCCGCTCCAGGTAATATCACTTGCTGTAAAAAGCGATCATTCAGTGTCCGCTGGACTCCAGTTTGAAGAGACCAGGTGTGCAGAAACTCCACTTATCACCCGAAAGCCAATCATTCGGCATTGTTCAATGTGTACCCAGAGCTCGGGTTAAACTGCATCCTCTAGCATGTTGGTACCGAGCTCGAAGTGCAAAATAAACTCAAAGTCCTGTCGATCGACGGAGTCGTCTATGAAGTAATAGTATAACTCCAGCATCCGGAGCTCGGCCTTTTGTAGACCGCGTTGCCTATTTGGTAAGCCCTTATGATCGTAACCCGTGGCTTTGATGCCATATATCATATGCCGCAACCATATGCTCCATATATGTGAATCAGGCAGACGGAGAGAGCGATCAACGGATCTTTCATCGTTCGTGTACATTTTGTTGGAATGGCGTTCTCTAGCGTCAATCATATTCCCATATGCAGAGTTCCCTATGAGCATAGCTCTCTTTGTTAGTGGGGCTTTGCTGTTGTCTTGATCCTCCATCGTGCTAGCCTCGGTGACAGTGTCTACGAAACATCTGAAGGGGCGACCTGGTTCGCAGTCAAACGCTATATAAACGCCGTGACATTCAACACGTGCTGTATGTACCAGTGTAATAGAGGGGCGTACACTATGTGTTTCTTAGCAGACAGCATCCCAATCATTTCTTCTGGGTTTTGGTCCTATTGCGGTCTACCTGCTCGAGGTATTTATGCACACATAAGAGTGGGCCCTCCCGGTTCGTGAATAATGGTGGCATTTCCTCAAACGTTGGCCAAAGTGAGGACCCTCAATGTCACCCTCGGCGAATCCGAACCACTTGCCACTCAACAGCTTCCTATGGAGCTACCCCGTTGCTTTCTGTGGAGGGGGATTGAAGTGCCATACCATTTCTTCATCACACACAATTTCTTGCACTATGGTGGGCACGTACAAAGCGTCAGCATCATGGAATAGAATTTGAACGTCTAACATCCATTCTTTCCAATCCGATAGGGAGATGAGATAGGAGCCGCGTTGTTTGGAGTACCAGTCTGGATGGTCTGGTTCGTCTGGGTATGTTAGCTTTGCGCGTTGTCAAATCGCTCGTAGGGAAACCAGGACTTTGTTTGCTTACAGTGATGTGTATCAACCCACTTGGCATAACTAGTGTTAGGGTCTAGGTAGTACTTAATATCGAGGAACCTGAACTTCATTGCCAAGACGAAGACAGTCTGGTTGTTTTTCTTCCAGATAATATCCTTTTTTTTGGTCATCTCAGCTGGATGATCCACGAAATGTCTCTTGGTGTGGTTGGTGTCGTAATGCCCACAGTTGAATCCAACAACCGGGGCGTTATCACACCAGGTGTTAGCGAGTCTTGCTGCAGAACCTCCCGTCGGATATATAGGCGTCGCCGGGAAAGATCCGCCATGAACTCAGCCACCAAAGCTTCCGGTCTGGGTCTAAGTGTTTAATCATTTTTGCTGTCGCTATCCCCGATATAGACAGAGATGGGAATACGATGGGTGACATAGGTTTGATCCTCTATAGGATAAATGACCCCGCTCTTGTTGAGGTAGGCCTCAAAGTATTACACGATTGTGTGAGGGTATTCCACGTTATTGGTAACGGGAACCGCTGGTGGCTGTAACTGCTGAGCTCCTAGCTCACATTCACACATGCTGTTATCTCGGTTCTCTGACACGCTTGCTGCGCCCGGTATATCCCACTTTACAGTGGTGATGACATCCATGCCATTGACAGCCGTGAGACTGTAAGTCAGTCTAACTATCGTGGTTATATCCATCTACTGGGCACCTTGCAACCACTATATACCTAATTTATGTTACTGATATGTTAACCAGCGAATTGACATCCCACTTGTGTTACCTCTCGGTAGAACGTCCTTTCAGAGGCTGATTGCGTAACTGTAACCACCTTGCCAGGGCAGTGAATCATCCTCACTCCCTTCGTACATTTGTCGGCGTGACGGAGGCTGTATGCTTGAATGAATCGCTGCTGACCATGACCACATAATTAAACATTTGTGAGTTTACTTATGTCTTTGATGAAAACGGCGTGATCCTCATAGAGCCCTATGGTCATACGTGCGTTGCCCAGCTCATCTTAATGAGCGGACTGACGCTTCATAAGCCAATCGTCATCTTCCATGGGCTCGTACACGCGGATACCAATCTTGAAATATTCCTAAACCTTTTCTAGTGCATCTAAAGATGTATTGGACACGTCATCTACTATTCAATCAATCCCATATAATTGTCTCGCAATCTCTCTTGCCAATTGTGTGCTGCGGTTTTTTCGGGATTCTCGGGGAACATCCAGGCACCGGAACAGACATAGACATCTCTGAATGTGTCTAAGGAGAAAAATCCTTTTTTTTTTGTCTCACCTAATCTGGAAGCGTTCCAGTTCCCATGAGGGGTTGTCTATCAAGCACCTCCCTGGCCTCACAGACATCCATCGTACGAAAGACCACGTAGTGCTGGGACGGTCCATCTGCTCTACATCCATCCTGCTAATCTCCCGGTCAGTCACCCATCATTTCTCAGCGTCATCTAGCGTGTTAAGCCAGAGACTGACTGGAATATTTTTTGTGGAATAAGATGACATTCCCTGTTTCAACGTTTCGATGGCGGTATGTATTCAAATACCGTAGGTATGACACTGACTGAATGGTCGTGACTTTCTATACGATTCGCTGTGTGATAAGCTTTTCTACTCCTCGAACGAATGCCCATGTCACGAATCGTCCTCTTCTCTCCTCACCCTCATTTTCGTCGGCCCACTCATCGATAAGGATAATGCCTTCTTCCACTATGGCTTTCGTAAGTGATCTACCGAAGGGTTGCCGATGCAATCGTCTCGCAATCTTACTCAGTGGTGCTAGATTTTCGAGCGGTTTCCACTTTCTCCACTTCCCTTGCTTAAGCTGGGGTGCGCAGGATAGCGGTGACGTCGTCGTCCGTCGCCCAATTGTAGCAAACGTTCTGTATGGTGATCTTTAAAGGCAGAGAGCAAGCCGGGTTTTATTGTTTGATCAATTCTCTTCACAATGTACTCCGCTCGAGCTTCCGATATTTAACATCGATGTGACAGGAATGACGAACATCTTAGCCATAACGCGTAGCCCTTTAATTTTCGGCAGGGCTGCCATTTATGTGGTCGGTTTCTCTAAGAGTTTCTTTCTTCACGTAGGGGGCTTAACTAGTAACAATTAACGCATGTAACTCGTTCGGACACAGCCGATTGTTGCGCCCCACACCCCTTGTATGTTAGTTGTATCTGCTGCTTTACTGTACCCCTGAGTCTAGCTTCTGACCGTGTACGCACGCCGCACCATCTGCATGTATGTGGTATTCATCCTCCTTTTCCGATGCGGGATTGTGTAGCTGACAGTACTCAATTATGACCGCAACTATGTATTTCACCAACGATCAACTAACTATATACGTTGTAACTTCTCATAACATGTATATATCTAAGGAAATTGTGAATCCATAAATTGTGTACCTATATCTAAGGAATTATACTTTTCAGAAATAAAAATAATTATCACTTTTAATCCATAAGCTGTGTACCTATATCTAAGGAATTATACTTTTCTTAAAATATATTATGAACTTGTTAGGGTCATCAAGTGCAGTCTCGTCTCCCAGCGAGCCACATTTGAAATAATTTTTTCAAATTCGGTTGAAATATTCATACCGGGTGACATGTCTCCATGCAGCCACCAGAAGGGGAGGTGGTATCATTTTACTACCCATATACGAGTCCCATTGAAAATATTTTTGGGGTAATACCTTCGTTTCCGTGCGGGAACTTGAACTTCGGAGATATTTGTCAGTTAATGACATTTCTAGTTATTTCATTTGTTTTTAAATACGTTTGCTTAAACTTGAGTATTATGTCCTAGGGATCAAATTTATGCAATTAGGATGTTAATTATAATTTGTATTTACACAAACTACAATGCGTTGTACCTTTCCGCTTGTCGGTGTTTACACTTCTTCAGCTCATTTTGTCTGGACACTACTGGCCTACACACCAACCACATAATTATGTATTGTTTTATTGTGTTTTAATAGGTTTTACCTTACAGTTTGAAACACGGTGCTAGTTTGCGTCATATTCCTTCATTTTATTCTAGTTCACTTATCCGGGAAAAGAGCATACATAAATGAAAACATACTGCAGTTGTTCGTAATTGGGTTTGCTTGTTATTTGGCTAGTTAGAATATCACCCACAGAAAACAGGACAAATAAATCACAGGGAACTGAATAGAAGTTGGCACTAATAATGTAATAACTACTTTTATTGCATGACATGTAGTCGAGACGAATTTGGAGAGAACCTTTTAGTAGAGTTCTACTAATGTTTATATTTATTTGTCAATAATGTTGTACATATTCGAAATCCGCCGGATGCCACTTGGTCATCCTTAAGGGTTTTTCAAAATCCAATACGGCGTCCAAGATGGCGGCCAAACTTAGCATTGTTTTATTATTGTCAGAAAATACTGATTTCTTGAGGGAAATTTTCAAAATATTATTCCAAGAAAGATGCTGATTATTATTTATTATTGTCGGAGAAACGCTAATTATTTTGAGGAATGTCCACACTATAATTTTAAGAGTTATATAGAAATGTGTACCATGCTAATAATACTATTTAATTCCCCATACAAACAAGAACATGGTGTCCAAGATGGCAGCTAAATTTAGTAGAAGTATATTATGTCGCAAACAAGATTAATAGCGATGTTTTCTAACTTATGATATCCAAAAATACCGTGGTATATGAAATAGCATAACTACCAACATCATATAGATTTTAAGATGCTATGCCGTCCATTCGGCAGAAACATATATCGAAGTATAGCCGTAAACATGGTATAAGTCATTGTTTTTCTTATTCTGGACGACTTTCTTCTCCTTTGCAGAGCTCCAGATAAGCTGCGTATTTGCTTTAATACCCAATTAAAATTGCCAAAAACCAAATTGAAGTCAGAAGTAGTGAGTATCAAAAATCAATAAAAAAGTTGTGGTACCTTTATCATGCTGCAGAAAACAATAAACAGACAACAAATATAGCATATTTTTCTTATTTCCCATGCAAACACATCTTTGTATTTCATTAGAATTGATTGAGACCATTATAATGAAATGCAATCATGTTTTCATTTCGAAACAAACTATTCAATAATTGCTGTCTATTGATGTGCAAACAGTAGTGTGATTTTATTTTACCCAATTAAAAGTTTGAAATACCCAATTACTTCAGAAATGATCGACTGACACTACTCAATTACTAATTCCTTACCTGAAGCCCTGCCTTCGCCATCCGTGTCGGTTTCATCTAGCATTGTTTGTAGCCTTTTTAGCCTTTAAGAACCCGTTGGACACATGATCATCATATGATTTAAACATAATTGCTTCCTAAATACAACCAATCAGGGTTTCTGTTAGCATCGAGTAGATGAACGGAATGTTGTTTAACTGTTTGGTTGATCTTGAAAAGAACACAGTCGTTAGCAGAGTCTGCTAACGACTGTGTTCTTTTCATGATCAACCAAACAGTTAAACGACGCAATTAGCAAATCCAGGCAAACTAATATAAAGCCAGATTTGCTTGTCGTCGAGTTCGGATTTTCTTGTGTGGATAACTTTTCTATTTATTCATACTTTTTTTCGCAGAATGTTATACTTTCTTTGCAGAATGTCATAAATATACGGAATATCGTTTAGGATAAATATAGACTGCCAACATTGGTCTGAAATAGTAGCGAAGTAACATATTGTTATTGTAAAATGTGCCAAAAAAATAACCACGTAATAGGGTTTGGGTGGCATTGATTGAAATGATCATACAAACATTCCTCATTGATGCCAGAGTGGCATCCGGCGGATTCTGATGCGGCACACATTAAATAATCAGAATTCATCAACAAACGTTTAACTTAGTATTACCTCACGACAAGGTTTAGCCATCTTAGGGTTCCGATGTGCTGGCTAACAGACGTTCACAGATTAATAAACAGTGTGTGCACTAGTGTACTAAATATACAAATGAGATGGCTGCAGTAAACATGCTGGATGATCAGTAAAGCTTATGATTCATTGCACATGCAATAAATATAACCTACTATCTGTTTCACGAAACCTGCCCAAATTTTACGGCCATATAAACAATGCAAAAACAATATTGTTTTTGATAATATTAAACTTTATAAAACTTTAAGAATCGTAAAATTTCGTCAAATATTGTTTTTATTACGAAAAATGAGTTTCTATGGAAATTTCACATGCGGAAAAAACAGGCGGAGAACCAGGAGGGGGGAGTCGAAAAACGAAAAAATTTGAAATTGATTCTGAAATCTATCTAGATAGCTTGGAAATGATCTAACTAAGAAAACAAAAGTTACAAAATTCACATTTTGAAAATCTGTCCACTATTTCTGGAATTAGAACAAATTCCACATGTTACATCCCCATAGACATCTTCACTCGTGAAGATGTCTATGGGGAGTTAATATGTGGAAATTGTTATGAATTAATGTAATGAAATTTATTAAACCCGATGACTGATTCGTTTCTTATGAAATCGGTAAACTCGTTTAATAAATATCATATTATATCGCCACACATGTAAAACGTAAAATCCTCTCTTTAACCATAATCAGTCATACATAATTGTTGCGATGGTGTGTTCTCAAACAAAATTAAAAAGTAACTGGACCTTTCTTTCTACGCAGGTATTCAAATCCCACGTATGGTTCCACCGGAACGGTCACGCTCGAAATTAATGTACAGGATGTACCCGAAGGTATGTATTTTAACCAATAATAGGCTGAATACAATTATAGAAACAAAATCATACTTTATTTTACAGAAAATGTGCAATTAAGCCAGGTTTCAGAAAAAAGTTTCACTATTTAGTTTTTCTTCTCGAAAGTCTTTATATTTGTATGGAGAAATAAAAAAATAATACGATTTTTCTAACAACATTACTGTATCCATACACTGCTATTGGAATAGACAAGTATTATAAATAAGTTGCCGAACTTGGCTAATTACGACTAACTTATTTCAGAATTGGGGCATATACGTGTATGTACTTGTGGTTTGGCAGAATCTTTAATTTTTACGCTACGCAATGCTTAGTTATATGTAAATATATAACACGAGAGCTGGGACACTTTTATTTACAATGTTGAGTATGAATGGGTTGATCGATGATTCGTATATATCATTCTATTCGAACATCCAATTCTTAAACAATTAAAAAAACTACATGCATGTATATAATGGACACAAACTGTAAACACACGAAGATGTTGCAAAAATAGAGAATAGTAGGTTAGTGCCGTGAATGGGAAAAATATCTGGCAAGGTTTAGGAAACGGGATGGGCGAGGTTCTGCCGAGCACATCCCGTTTCCGTGACGCGCCAGATACCCATTCACGGCACTAACCTACTATTCTATTTATCCCGTCAACACCTACAAATGGCTTTAAAATGCAAACAAAAAATAACCCCAGCCACCGATACGCACTGTGTTGACGGGATAAAAGCTAAAGAATGTGTAAACAAAATGAAGTTTTGCAGATAGAAGATCGGACGATGTCGACAATGCATTACGTAGATAAAGACTAAACTGCTATCATTTTTTTTTCAATCATGTATTTATCATTCATTGTATGAAGGTGACGTCACTGGACTGATATATGACGAATATAATATTATTATATGGTGTTACTCCATCCTCAAGATTCAACTTTGTATGCCCCATCACGATAGTGGAGGGGGCATTTAGTGCTACCCTTGTCCGTCCGTCCGTCCGTCCGTCCGGGCCAATATCGGGGGTTTAGGAGCTTGGGGTAAGGGTTAGTAACAAATGATTCCTTTGTTCTATTCGGTAAGCTCCTAATTCCATTGATCTTTAGGAGCTAATCCTTTGATCTTTTAAAGAACAAATAGCTCATAGCTCCCAAGTGTTTGGATGTCCGTCCGTCCGTCCGTCCGTCCGTCCGTCGTCCGTGTCGTCCGTCCGTCCGTCCGTCCGGGACAACGTCCGGGGGTTTGAGAGCTTAGGGGCGTGGTTAGGAACAAATGATTCCTTTGTAATATTCCATAATCTCATAAACTCTATTGTTGTTTATGGGCTTTTTCTTTGTTCTTCAAACAATGGAAATCCGTCCTCCGTCCGTCCGTCACCAACCACATAAAACTCATAAAACTTTTAAACCGTAATAGCGACAGACCTGAAACTCGGTATGTAGCTGCCTTATGATCAGTGGATGCGCAAAGTTCATTTCAAGTCTTGATTCGATCCCCGATCATGGATTATCTCCCCCTTTTGGACTTAGAATTTGGCAGTTTTGTCTTGTGATTCGTACAACTTTTAAACCGTAAAAGCTACAGACATGAAGCTCGGTATGTAGCTTCCTTATGATGAGTAGATGTGCAAAGCTTATTTCAATTTTTGATTCGACCCCCGGTCATGGATTATCTCCCCTTTTTCGACTTATAATTTGGCAAGTTTGCCTTTCATGTATGACTCGTAAATTGTTTAAACCGTAATTGCTACATACATGAAGCTCGGTATGTAGCTTCCTTATGATGAGTAGATGCACAAAGTTTGTCTCCATTGTTGATTCGACACCCAGGTCATGGATTATCTCCGATTTTGGAATTTTACCTTGTTTATTATCAAAGGGATATGTGGAGCATCCGTGTTCTATGAACACATTTTCTAGTTTACTAAAGGTTATCCTTTAATTAGAGAGTTCAACCGTCTTCTTCCTCGTGAACCGCTTGACCGATGTTGGTCAAACTTCACAGGGATGATCTATGTGTGGGAGCATGTCAGACTCGTACATTTGGAGGTCGCCGGCTAATCCAAAATGACCGCAGTGGAAAAGTAGGTCAACTTCTTAAAAAATCTTCTCACGAACCGCCAGACAGATTTCAACGACACTCTTGGCGGGAATGATTGACAGTCGATGCTTTTTTCAGATTTTTAAAAATTCCGACACAGGCGTCAACAATGGGTGGGGTCCAGGAGGTCAACTAGGGGTATTTTCCTCAACGAATATGCATGGAAAAAATCTGTTAAAGAATATGTAATGGGATACGACGCGATGAAATGGCGAGAACGAACAGACGGCTCTCGTGTACTGGGTGAATTTTGCAACGTACACGGCTCTCTGTCAGTGTTTAACCTATGGACGTTAAGCCTAAAATATCGTCACCTCCTAAATGAGTGCAGATCTGCAGTGTATATAATTGGCAGATACTTCTCGGACCCGCGTCACAGTCAATGTCACAAGTGTGGATTCAGCTCAGACAATATAGTACTACACTATCTATATGAATGTAAATATTCTGAGATTGATAGACATATATTATGGCGCGAAATGCAAATAAAATGTGGCCATCAGTTATTCCATAAATTCACGTCATTAATCATTTACACGTAACTGAGTGTTATTTTCAGCAGCGATAGTAACCCACTGCAAGCAACAGATGCCGAACAGAAGCTAGTTTCATTGTTGTGTATGCGATACCTGCAATATAATCCAAATGCACGTGTAATCTATGAAGACGTGTGCGTCAATGGCAGTCGTTCATCCAACGTATCTATGAAGTATAGCCCTATTATGTTCGCATCAGATTGCTTGTACATGTGTAGGAGTCATCTGCATGCGGCACTTGTAATTGCTTTCGACTATTTGTGCTGAATGTATGACGGCCAGGGTTTATAATACGCTCTATAAATCTTGCGCACCGACGCCTCCATCGATATTAATAATTAATTACGGTATTAAAACGTTAGCCCGGCATTAAATGACCCTAGCTGTTGATAGGTCGTTAATCATCAATAAATCAAATCAAATATATGCCAAAACGGTTACCATTTTGTATGGTCAAATAATGTATTTTATTCGTGGTGATGAAAATTCTGAACATTCATTACTTTGTATCCGTGGAACAGTTTTAAACTACATGAATACTATGTATACTATAGTCTCTATCTCTCACAGTTTCTTTAAATTTAATAAATCATGATTGCCACCTATGCTGAATGATATCTGGCTCGACACTTGTCTTATTAGCTCTTTCACAAACACCACAACATACGAAACCCTTGAATTCCCGCAATGTTTAGTGGCATAGCTAGTAGGGGGAGGGGGGGGGGCAATGGGTACCAACACACACCCCCCCCCCCCTACAATGTGGTAAGGTGTGTATTGTTACTTTAACTTACGTTTATCTGAGTGGGGGAAAAAAAAATTAGCTATACTAATTAAATATGTGGAAAATTTATAACTTTAAAATCAGAGTAATGGGGAAAAGGAAAATTGGACGTACATGATTTAACAATATTTTATACTGAGGGAATGGACGTTCTCGCATTCCATTCCAAACTCAAATATTCACTATTCGCACCACCTCGACAAGCACCTGTCTATGCGCTGTAGCAAGTCGCAAAAGTAGGTTTGACTTGCAGACATTCGAAAGTGTACTTGTGTGTAATATTTGTCAGACTTTTTCAAGGCAAGGCATTCTTTTTTGGGGTAATATGACATATCGTAAATTTCACTCACAAGTTCATAGTAAAGTTGCCAGAGGGGTATACCCTGCACCAAATGGATTATATTTACTTAACATCTCAATAATACATATCAGGTGGATATCAAGCTGATATCCTTGAGCAATTCTAAAAATCCAAGATGGCCGCCAAGATGGCCACCAGTGACCATAAAATGTATAACATTTCAACCAATTTACATATAATCACAAGTGATACCACTTGTTTAAATGTATTTAGTATGAAACATCTAATTTTGAAAAGCTATTATTGTAATTGGAGGTAACTGAAAAGGTCGACTGTCAAGTCCAAGGTCGCTAGTACATATAAATTCATAGAAAATCTTAAAAAGATACAGTAATGTTGTGAATTAGCTACACGTTAGTTTGAGATTATGCTCACAAATGTATAAGTATGTGGAATGTGTACAGCGCTTGTTTTAACGCGGTTCCAGAACAAATGAGCGGAGATTCACGATGGAGTGGGAACATGTGAAATGTGGACAATGGAGCTTGTGTGCCACTACGGCCAAATTATGAGTCGGGGAGGGAGAGAGTCAAACAACACCATATACTAATTCACGCTGTTTATATAATTACTAACTACATATTTATAAGTTTCCCGTGCCTTAATCGCATAGTGGAAAACTAAACTAACTTCAAACATCCATTGCTCAGATATATATACTGGGAACAGTGTTACTCAGTGGGTATTGATCACCATGTAGACCCACCATAGGCCTTCCCATGTTACTTAGCAACGTCAAAGGTGAGGCTACCAGTCTGTGAGTCAGATATTACGCAGGTATATGCTACTTACTAAAGGTCCAAATAAGGTTGTGACCTTGTGCCTCTACCACGTGAATCACCTGATTCTTAGAAAGATATATTTATATTAACCTACATACCTGGCCGAATTATGTGGCAATAGTATAGTTACACACGCTTTGGGAGTTACCTACATATACATTACCTGGTACAAGTGTAGACCTATAGCTCAGACAGGTATATAGTATGCATGTACATGCGTGTTGCCTGGTTACCGTTGCATAACCATGATACATGGTTGCATTATACCGTATATATGTGTGAATTTTGTAACACTTGCACCTGTCACCACATCTATGCTCGATGATGAAGAGCATATCCGCACTACACCTAAGAGTGTCCTAAATACGGAACTTGCAGTAAAACGACCAAACAAATGTTGAGTGAAGAGTGCTGCGTTTTTCGATGGCTGCACAGTGCTCTGGGATGTGGATTGACCTTGGTGTGAGGTGGTGTGAGGAATCTTACACATAATTATTAAGGATGATGTTGCATGAAAATTAACAGCAAAATAAAGAAATGTGCGAAATGTTAAGTTTGTAAGATGCCTAAAGCAAAAATGAATGACTTTGACCTCAGGATGCCAGTATGGTGGATGATTTGTTTGCAGAATGATGCAGAATGGCATTACATGTAGAAATATATCAGCCAAATATTAAAAACATTACATAAAGAGTAAAATAAATGATAGATAATTAAAGAAATGTTAAGTTGTATAAGATAACAAAGAAATACGTGAACGACATTGATCTTGCGATGAAGGTGGGGTGGGGATTATTTTGCAGAAATATGTATGATGCTGTTAGGAAGACATCAGCCATATGTGAACACATTCCATGAAAAATAAGAGAGGCATCAGATGTGTAGCTCATTTTTCACATATATGACGCATGGCAAGTAAGAAAACCTTCCATGAACACAAATTACAATTAATTTACAAAATGTTAACAAATAAGAAAATTACGAAATGTTCAGTTTATAAGAGAACACAGACATAAGTGAATAACACTGTCCTTTTGGTTAAGATGAGTGGGACAGTTTGTGCAGAATGGTGCAGGATGATGTTAGGAAGACATCAGCCAAATATGAAAACAACCAATGAAGGCTGAGAGAAATGAGAAGAAAAGTACGAAATGTTAAGTTTATAAAAGAACAACGTCATCAGCCTGGAAGAAAACAAGAAACCTGTAAATTATTCCCATCATTTGTTGTGGCACACGCTCTGGTGGGATGTGACACGGTTTCGTTGCAAGTCAGTTTGGCACTGGAAAGGTAATAGCGCTGAAAGGTCCCAAAACAGGTAACTTGTCTTACCTATGAAACATTGAGCATGTAATGTAACTTTGACAATAATTGAGATACAGCTGATTTTTATCCAATACATTTAGAGTGTCATTTAAGATATGTGACCTCAATATCAATACAATTGAAGTCATACTATATGAATGAATAACCACGAAAAGGCTGTTATACAGAATTCTGCTTTTGATATGACTGGTGCCAACAATTGACATATTGATTAAATGGTGTTTAATTCCCGTTCTTCAACAGCGAGGTATGCAAATGGAGTAGTAGCAACAAGCAAGAGATGCTTTGCATTAAGAAAAATACTACATTTCATTTGCTGCATGTAGGTGCCCTGAATGTTAATGTGTTCGGTGATAGCTCGTTGCCCGAAGAGAAATACCATAAGCTGCGGGCAGACGCGAAGTCCGTCATGTGGGCATGCTATAAAACTATGTACGGGTTCAAGGAGGTCTGATCAAAATGAGACAGTCAACTCATGAGCGTTCCCAGCTATGATCCTTTCACCCAACCGATGTAGCTTTTATGGAAAATGCCCTATGTGATCACCTGGCAGTGACAATCGGGACATAGCCTCATGGAAGATCCACCTTTCATAAACTACCCCCATTTGGTAATTGATGGTACCATTCTTCTTCCGCGTATAGTACCTCCATTTGCCCTGCTGACTTACTGAAACTATTAAGATGTGTCTGCATCAATGAAATGTCATTACGCACAAAGAGGTATAGCTACAGGGGAAATTGACTTAGTATCACCATTTTCTGTCACTGCAGAGGAGAGCGTGACTGCTACCAGTCCTGACTGAGACTACATACACCGTACATTTACATTCTTATAAAAATGTCGCTTCCAAACTCTATGTCAGACTTGTGGACTAGGGATGATTATTATTGGGATGAACAAGTTATTCTGTGAGTATCGGTGGATAAATTTTATCTTGGGAATTAAAGGTGTACATGTACGTATTTAATATATGGAAGAGTTATCTACCATGTCCGTGCCACCAATTGTATTGCATATTACTGTTGGGCCCTTTCTTTATGCAGAAAATAATGAAACATATTGGCAAACAAATACTTTAATTGTAGATGCGTGTTGTCTTTCTGAATCAAGCCTGAACACAATTGGGGTTAGTTAAACGAAAAATCATAATAACGAAAACTAACTGGCATTGCAAGCGGTAGTTTCCACTTAAGAGTTGATCAAATAAAATCAATGAAACACCCGTAATGCTTCTAACAAGGAATTTAGATCGTTATCGGGTTACCGGAGACTTGTGCTATTCGGTCAGAAGCTTCACTGGAGCGGTCACACATATTAAAGCTCCATTTCTCCAGTCAGTGATACATATGTGCACTATGTCACGTACCGTGGAACGCACACATTGTACTACAATGCTTCTGTTTGTCATAAATGTGTATTGTTGCTATTGTCAGAAATTGATGACTGTGAACAGAGCACCTGTGTTCCCATGTTCCGAACCTACATTGTTACATGACTGACGTTGTTCTACACAGCTCATATCCGTGTTCAATTGTACAGCGCGTGCTGATCGACCATGGCTGTAGACAATGCTGATTCCGGGGCCAAGCCAAGACCTACGTAATGCATATGTCTCATGACGTTACTAGAACGCGCCGTTACCTCACCAGACTAGTTTTCAACGGTCGCGCTGAAATTTCGAAATTGGAGCGATTAAATCCCGCGACGTGTACTGTGGCCCCGGAATATGTATGTGTAAATCAGCTGTTTGAATGGAGCAGATTATCAAAGTACCGAAAGTACTGCATATATGCTCAAATTGCATGATATTTCCGACATAAATGTAACAATAACGTTCGACTATGTCCAGCAGTGGGTAAACGTTTGCCGTGGCACTCGGGAACTGTTTGAATCCGCGGCCTACGACATTTGGGTTCAACCAGTTCCCTGTCTGTTGATTGTGCATAGACATGCTTTTCCCTTGACAGTAAATTGGTAAAGTAGACAGTCCACATTACGTACACCGGTCAAATGTCAAAGTTCATGTCGTTTTTACTATACTACAAGTATAACTGCATCAAATTACCCAAATATGCTGACCCTGACTGGTCTGGGACGTCGATATAGTGTGGCCCTGAGATGACGTGAAGTGCCACTGGTGTATTGTGCTCTATTGAATAAGGCGTTATTCTGTAAGTTCCCGGGCTTCAACTATGTGGTTAAGACTCCATGGGTGGTGTACACGTCTCTGTGTCTTGGTAAATATAATAAGAGGTTCGCTGGTTTCGTTGTGTAGGGAGCAGATGTCCTCAGGAAGCTGAACAGTCTTCATGCGCGTGTGATCGTGGACGGTTATGGTTGGTGCAGAGCTGCAAACTGTTGTGACTGTAATATCACTGCTGCTCAACAATACTATCATATATGACGGACAAGTTTATGTCAATAGCCGAAGCTGTAGTGTTGGTGGAATCAACATAATCTCGCTCAATTACATGAACAAGAAAGGAATATGTCGAACATAAAACCCAAACAGAAACAAGTATGTGTAAATTTAGGTTGCATTAGGCGCTGTTTCTTGTTATCGTATGCGTATACACATGCGTTTCTGGTGCGCTTACGTTACTTTGTCATATTGATAATTTCTTATAAACTTCTTATACATGCATATTATTTGTACACGCATACCAAACAGACAGTACAGGTATTCATTTATGCATTTAACAAATCCAATAAAAGCAGAAAACGTTAAAACGAAACTTATACTCATTCGAATACAGCATTGAAGCAACAGGTATGTGCCATGTTGGGCATTTACGACACGTGCTAGCCATTTCTAGTCAATGTAATAAGTTAACATACAGTAACGTTTACCTTCATTTTCTTCCCAGACTCAGTATGTATGCCATTAGTCTAGCCATATCCCATAGAAAATAATTACAATCATGACACATCTCAGTTGCTGACATGTTCATATTGGTTATGGAAGTATTTATCTACAATTCATATCACAAATTTACCATGCAAATTATCAGATCATGGCGGAAAATAAATGTATCCCTTTGGCGGCCATCTTGGACGCCATTTTGAATTGAAGGTCGTTTCCACAGAACCCACACTGGCACGAAACAGTTGAACTAGAGATAACTACAAATACTGCAAGACGTATTATGAGATAATGTTATCGCCATACATCATGAAACTACGTTACACTTACGATAACGTAGATGCATTTAATAGTGGGTGGGGTAATGGTAACCGTATAAAAGTTTCATATTTACCCAAGCTCAAACTTGATGAACATGAAACACACGTGTATGGTCATTTCTAAAGCTCCACAGACGATGTTAAGACCGCGAAATGATATTAAAGTGATTGAATATGATAATAAATCTTTGTATATTTCTCGGACTACATATTTTCACTATTTTTATATTTTTCATCTATTAACTCAAATATATCACTGAAATATCAATAGCATATGCATTTGGTTGGATTACAAAATATAATTCCACTATTCTGACCACTTTTACAGAACATTTGCACCAAATTATGACAACAATCGAATATCCTTGTTTGACGGCCATCTTGGACGCCATTTTGAAGCTAAGGCCTTTGCCCACGGGACTCAGAATGGCATCAAAAGGTTTCATTAACTAGAAACTGTGGTGAACATTTTGATATATCACAACCTATGTTCTAAATGACACCCCTTGTCAGATAGGCCTAGATTGTGGTTCTACTAATAATACTGTCAATTAACACGCCCGATAAATGAATGTGTATTTTGCCAGAAAAATATCATATATAAAGAAAGGACAAAACATAAATGTCTCCCTATATTACAACCGCAGATGTTTCATAGTGGTATCTCCTCAGGAAACCGATGCATTTTTCGACATGAAACAATTTAGGCCGGCGCGGAGTGCAGCTCCAGTGGGTTTAGAGATATGTTACAGCATTTTATTAATTTCCAATTTTCAGCTGCGGTGTTAGCAGGTTTCACGCAAGATGTTGCCAGTGGAGTTGAAATAACTCAGCTACTGAGAGGAACGTCTACTTATGACTACACCAAGCTTACCATTCCCGAGGATTTTCCCGCTGGCGCATCTATCACGACATTTACAGCGGTTGATGTCACGGGTGAGCCGATACATGACGAGAATGGAACTTGGATGATTGAAGGCACACTGCCACTTGGTCACTTGTTTATCGAGTCCAATACCGGCATCGTTACTGCTGAAGACCTGGATTATGAAACTGAGTCAATGCACGCAAACATAATTCTGTGAGTACAGGTTAGAACGCACCAAACAGTTTTAATATATAATTTAACCGAATCCCATTAAATAAGGCCATTCTCTCCTACTTACACTATTCGAATGGATGCTGTGGGGACGTATTTTTACATGACCTGCAACCCGCCTGCACTGGATCTGCGTGAATAAAATATAGGTTCACTTACTCCTAATGTTACAGGGTTTCACATGGGTATTGTACAACACTCACCACATTGTCAACATTTGTCCCAGTAACCGTACGTCCATTTTATTTACAACCTCGAGCCGAGCATAAACGGAGATGATTGTGACTTTAAAGGTACATGCCCGCTCAGTAGGCACAACATGTTCTTTATATCAGAGACATCATCTGAGACAGTTTCTGGCAAATTAAACATTAATTCACCATTACCCCACGTATTGATTGGCATTATTATACATTTTATATCGGATGTAAATATTCACACTGATATCAGGGGCGATAACCGTGTTTCCTTAAAATGTTGAATGGACATTGTTATTTATTATCTGTGTTTATTGTTTTATGTGCAATTATCATACTTTACAATCTTTCGAAAATATTATTTGTTTCATGTGACGCATTTAATTAGTATACATAATTAAAAACATTGCATGCCTCATTTGCATATGAAAATAGCCTGATACCACCGTTCGTCACTATCAGTAAAATAAATATTACTAAATTATTGTGTCTGTATAGTGTGCACTCGTACTTTTTAGAAATTGTGGAATAGTGACAATTATACACTTATTTAATTCCTATAAAGAACGTTTTGTGCTTACTGAGTGAGCATGTACCTTTAACTCTAGCTTCACGTGTAACATCAAGTTCCACATGACAACAATTAACGCATAATAAGTCATCGTGTAATGTGCGACATATCTGAATAATTAATTACAAAATATGAAAGTTCAGTGATCTAAGTCAATATTATGACCTGACTGTATTAGTCTTATTTATCAGGATTTATTCTGAACTATATGCCAGTTTCACATAATTCAACTAACTTACCAATCGTCTCTTTTATCCAACACGTTATTTACATATTACTATGTAAATCAAATGCAATCAATGTAACCTATAGCAGATATCTGGTGAGCAGGGCCGGTTAATAGCGAAGTACACGTGGGACTCGTCTTTCTCATAGTGTCATCAGAAGTTAGACCGCATGCTCCTGTGATTAACTGAATGTTAATATTAGTACTCCTGTATAAATTGCCAAAATGTTAGAACAAACACTAAACCATAGAAATTCACACGAAATATCCGAAACTGCAATAAAACCAGATTCCAACCCAAATGCAACTAATTAAATATTATCACTTCAAGCGAAAAATGTATCACATTCATGTAAAACTTTATTCAACTGCAGGTAAATGTAAAAAAATATAAGGCAAGATAATTGTGTACGTCTCACCAATTGTAAAATACTACATAAAACGTAATATACATGTGTGATGAATTAATGTATTGAAATGTATTGAACCCGTTGACTGTTTCGTTTCTTATGAAATCGGTAAACTCGTTTAATAAATATCATATTATATCGCCACACATGTAAAACGTAAAATCCTCTCTTTAACCATAATCAGTCATACATAATTTTTGCGATGGTGTGTTCTGAAACAAAATCAAAAAGTAACTGGACCTTTCTTTCTACGCAGGTATTCAAATCCCACGTATGGTTCCACCGGAACGGTCACGCTCGAAATTAATGTACAGGATGTACCCGAAGGTATGTATTTTAACCAATAATAGGCTGAATACAATTATAGAAACAAAATCATACTTTATGTTACAGAAAATGTGCAATTAAGCCAGGTTTCAGAAAAAGTTTCACTATTTAGTTGTTCTTCTCGAAAGTCTTTATATTTTTATGGAGAAATAAACAAAATAATACGATTTTTCTAACAACATTACTGTATCCATATACTGCTATTGGAATAGACAAGTATTATAAATAAGTTGCAGAACTTGGCTAATTACGACTAACTTATTTTAGAATTGGGGCATATACGTGTATGTACTTGTCGTTTGGCGGAATCTTTAAGTTTTACGCTACGCAATGCTTAGTTATATGTAAATATATAACACGAGAGCTGGGACACTTTTATTTACAATGTTGAGTATGAATGAGTTGATCGATGATTCGTATATATAATTCTATTCGAACATCCAATTCTTAAACAATTTAAAAAACTACATGCATGTATATAATGGACACAAACTGTAAACACACGAAGATGTTGAAAAAATAGAGAATAGTAGGTGAGTTGTGTGAATGGGAAAAAATATCTGGCAAGGCTTAAGAAACGGGATTGACGAGGTTCTGCCGAGCACATCCTGTTTCCGTGACGCACCAGATACCGATTCACGGCACTAACCTACTATTCTATTTATCCCGTCAACACCTACAAATGGCTTTAAAATGCAAACAAAAAATAACCCCAGTCACCGCACATATTCATACGCAGTGATTAGGTCGTATTGACAGGATATCAAAAATGTTTCACGGCACCGTGTTTCACGGCACATACGCTCTGTGTTGACGGGATAAAAGCTAAAGAATGTGTAAACAAAATGAAGTTTTGCAGATAGAAGATCGGACGATGTCGACAATGCATTACGTAGATAAAGACTAAACAGCTATCATTTTTTTTTCAATCATGTATTTATCATTCATTGTATGAAGGTGACGTCACTGGACTGATATATGACGAATATAATATTATTAAATGGTGTTACTCCATCCTCAAGATACAATTTTGTATGCCCCATCACGATAGTGGAGGGGGCATTTAGTGTTACCCTAACCCCGTCCGTCCGTCCGGTCCGTCCGGTCCGTCCGTCCGTCCGACCGTCATAACACTTTTAAACCGTAATAGCTACAGACCTGAAACACGGTATGTAGCTTCCTTATGATGAGTGGATGCGCAAAGTTTATTTCAAGTTTTGATTCAATCCCCGATCATGGATTATCTCCCCCTTTTGGACTTAGAATTTGGCAGTTTTGTCTTGTGATTCGTACAACCTTTAAACCGTAAAAGCTACATACATGAAGATCGGTATGTTGCTTCCTTATGATGAGTAGATGTGCAAAGCTTATTTCAATTTTTTATTCGACCCCCGGTCATGGATTATCTCCCTTTTTTCGACTTATAATTTGGCAAGTTTACCTTATGACTCGTACATTTTTTAAACCGTAATAGCTACATACATGTACATGAAGCTCGGTATGTTGCTTCCTTATAATGATTAGATGCACAAAGTTTGTCTCGATTGTTGATTCGACACCCAGGTCATGGATTATCTCCGCTTTTGGAATTTTGCCTCGTTTATTATCAAAGCGATATGTGAAGCATCCGTGTTCTATGAACACATTTTCTAGTTTACTAAAGGTTATCCTTTAATTAGAGAGTTCAACCGTCTTCTCCCTCGTTAACCGCTTGACCGATGTTGGTCAAACTTCACAGGGATGATCTATGAGTGGGAGCATGTCAGACTTGTACATTTGGAGGTCGCCGGCTAATCCAAAATGACCGCAGTGGAAAAGTAGGTCAACTTCTTAAAAAAATCTTCTCACGAACCGCCAGACAGATTTCAACGACACTCTTGGCAGGAATGATTGACAGTCGATGCTTTTTTCAGATTTTTAAAAATTCCGACACAAGCGTCAACAATGGGTGGGGTCCAGGAGGTCAACTAGGGGTATTTTCCTCAACGAATATGCATGGAAACAATCTGTTAAAGAACATGTGACGGGATACGAAGCGATGAAATGGCGAGAACGAACAGACGGCTCTCGTGTACTGGGTGAATTTTGCAACGTACACGGCTCTCTGTCAGTGTTTAACCTATGGACGTTAAGCCTAAAATATCGTCACCTCCTAAATGAGTGCAGATCTGCAGTGTATTTAATTAGCAGATACTTCTCGGACCCGCGTCACATTCAATGGCACAAGTGTGGATTCAGCTCAGACAACATAGTACTACACTATCTATATGAATGCAAATATTCTGAGATTGATAGACATATATTATGGCTCGAAATGCAAATAAAATGTGACCATCAGTTATTCCATAAATTCACGTCATCAATCATTTACACGTAACTCAGTGTTATTTTCAACAGCGATAGTAACCCACTGCAAGCAACAGATGCCGAACAGAAGCTAGTTTCATTGTTGTGTCTGCGATACCTGCATATAATCCGGATGTCGTTCAATATCCAAATGCACGTGTAATCTGTGAAGACGTGTGCGTCAATGGCAGTCGTTCATCCAGCGTATCTATAAAGTATAGCTCTATTATGTTCGCATCAGATTGCTTGTACATGTGTAGGAGTCATCTGCATGCGGCACTTGTAATTGCTTTCGACTATTTGTGCTGAATGTATGACTGCCAGGGTTTATAATACGCTCTATAAATCTTGCGCACCGACGCCTCCATCACTAGTAATCATTAATTACGGTATTAAAACGTTGGCCCGGCATTAAATGACCCTAGCTGTTGATAGGTCGTTAATCATCAATAAATCAAATCAAATATATGCCAAAACGGTTACCATTTTGTATGGTCAAATAATGTATTTTATTCGTGGTGATGAAAATTCTGAACATTCATTACTTTGTATCCGTGGAACAGTTTTAAGCTACATGTATACTATGCATACTATAGTCTCTATCTCTCACAGTTTCTTTAAATTTAATAAATCATGATTGCCACCTATGCTGAATGATATCTGGCTCGACACTTGTCTTAGTAGCTCTTTCACAAACACCACAACATACAAAACCCTTGAATTCCCGCAATATCTAGTGGCATAGCTAATGGGGGTGGGGGGCAATGGGTACCAACACACCCCTAGAATGTGGTAAGGTGTGTATTGTTACTTCAACTTACGTTTATCTGAGTGAAATAGCTATACTAATTAAATGTGAAAATTATAACTTTAAAATCAGTGTAATGGAGGAAATTGGACTTACATGTATTAACAATATTTTATACTGAGGGAAGGACGTTCTCGCATCCCATTCCAAACTCTATTCACAATTCGCACCACCTCGACAAGAACCTGTCTATGCCGCTGTAGTACACAAGTCGCAAAAGTAGATTTGACTTGCAGACATTCGAAAGTGTACTTGTGTGTAATATTTGTCAGGCTTTTTCTAGGCAAGGGTTTCTTTTTCGGGGTAATATGACATATCGTCAATTTCACTCACAAGTTCATAGTAAAGTTGCCAGAGGGGTATACACTGCACCAAATGGATTATATCTACTTAACATCTCAATAATACATATCAGGTGGATATCAAGCTGATATCCTTGAGCAATTCTAAAATTCCAAGATGGCCGCCAAGATGGCCACCAGTGACCATAAAATGTATAACATTTCAACCAATTTACATATAATCACAAGTGATAACACTTGTTTAAATGTATTTAGTATGAATCATCTAATTTTGAAAAGCTATTATTGTAATGTTAGGTAACTGAAAAGGTCGACGGTCAAGTTCAATGTCGCTAGTACATATAAATTCATAGAAAATCGTAAAAATATACAGTAATGTTGGGAATTAGCTACACGTTAGTTTGAGATTATGCTCACAAATTTATATGTATGTGGAATGTGTACAGCGCTTGTTTTAACGCGGTTCCAGAACAAATGAGCGGAGATACACGATGAAATGGGAACATGTGAAATGTGGACAATGGAGCTTGTGTGCCACTAGGGCCAAATTATGAGTCGGGGAGGGAGAGAGTCAAACAACACCATATACTAATTCACGTTGTTTATATAATTACTAACTACATATTTATAAGTTTCCCGTGCCTTAATCGTATAGTGGAAAACTAAACTAGCTTCAAACATCCATTGCTCAGATATATATACTGGGAGCAGTGTTACTCAGTGTGTATTGATCACCATGTAGACCCACCATTCTGACTCATACAGCATATTAGGTAATAGGCCTTCCCATGTTACTTAGCAACGTCAAAGGTGAGGCTACCAGTCTGTGAGTCAGATATTACGCAGGTATATGCTACATGTACTTACTAAAGGTCCAACTAAGGTTGTGACCTTGTGCCTCTACCACGTGAATCACCTGATTCTTAGAAAGATATATTTATATTAACCTACATACCTGGCCGAATTATGTGGCAATAGTATAGTTACACACGCTTTGGGAGTTACCTACATATACATTACCTGGTACAAGTGTAGACCTATAGCTCAGACAGGTATATAGTATGCATGTACATGCGTGTTGCCTGCTTACCGTTGCATAACCATGATACATGGTTGCATTGTACCGTCTGTATGTGTGAATTTTGTAACACTTGCACCTGTCTCACCACATCTATGCTCGATGATGAAGAGCATATCCGCACTACACCTAAGAGTGTCTTAAATACGGAATTTGCAGTAAAACGACCAAACAAATGGTGAGTGAAGAGTGCTGCGTTTTTCAATGGCTGAACAGTGCTCTCGGATGTGGATTGACCTTGGTGTGAGGTGGTGTGGGGAATCTTACACATAGTTATTAAGAATGATGTTGCATGAAGATTAACAGCAAAACAAAAGAAATATGCGAAATGTTAAGTTTGTAAGATGCCTAAGGCAAAAATGAATGACTTTGACCTCAGGATGCCAGTGTGGTGGATGATTTGTTTGCAGAATGATGCAGCATGGCATTACATGTAGATGTAGAAATATATCAGCCAAATATTAAAAAAATTACATGAAGAGTAAAATAAATGATAGATAATTTAAGAAATGTTAAGTTGTATAAGATAACAAAGAAATACGTGAACGACATTGATCTTGGGATGAAGGTGTGTTGGGGATTCTTTTGCAGAAATATGTATGATGCTGTTAGGAAGACATCAGCCATATTTGAACACATTCCATGAAGAATAAGAGAGGCATCAGATGTGGAGCTCATTGTTCACATATATGACGCATGGCAAGTAAGAAAACCTTCCATGAACACAAATTACAATTAATTTACAAAATGTTAACAAATAAGAAAATTACGAAATGTTCAGTTTATAAGAGAACACAGACATAAGTGAATAACACTGTCCTTTTGGCTAAGATGAGTAGGACAGTTTGTGCATAATGGTGCAGGATGATGTTAGGAAGACATCAGCCAAATATGAAAACAACCAATGAAGGCTGAGAGAAATGAGAAGAAAAGTACGAAATGTTAAGTTTATAAAAGAACAACGACATCAGACTGGAAGAAAGCAAGAAACCTGTAAATTATTCCCATCGTTTGTTGTGGCACACGCTCTGGTGGGATGTGACACGGTTTTTGCAAGTCAGTTTGACACTGGAAAGGTAATAGCGCTGAAAGGTCCCAAAACAGGTAACTTGTCTTACCTATGAAACATTGAACATGTACATTTGACAATAATTGAGATACAGCTGATATTTATCCAATACATTTAGAGTGTCATTTAAGATATGTGACCTCAATATATGTATCAATACAATTGAAGTCATACTATATGAATGAATACCCACGAAAAGGCTGTTATACAGAATGTTGTTTTTGATATGACTGGTGCCAACAATTGACATATTGACTAAGTGGTGTTTAATTCCCGTTCTTTAACAGCGAGGTATGCAAATGGAGTAATAGCAAAACGCAAGAAATGCTTTGCATTAGGACAAATAATACATTTCATTTGCTTCATGTAGGTGCCCTGAATGTTAATGTGTTCGGTGATAGCTCGTTGCCCGAAGAGCAATACCATAAGCTGCGGGCAGAGGCGAAGTCCGTCATGTGGGCATGCTATAAAACTATGTACGGGTTCAAGGAGGTCTGATCAAAATGAGACGTTCCCAGCTATGATCCTTTCACCCAACCGATGTAGCTTCTAGGGAAAATGCCCTATGTGATCACCTGGCAGTGACTATCGGGACATAGCCTCATGGAGGATCCACCATTCATTATCTCGCCCCATTTGGTAATTGATGGTACCATTCTTCTTCCGCGTATTGTACCTCCATTTGCCCTGCTGACTCACTGAAACTATTAAGATGTGTCTGCATCAATGAAATGTCATTACGCACAAAGAGGTATAGCTACAGGGGAAATTTACTTAGTATCACCATTTTCTGTCACTGCAGAGGAGAGCGTGACTGCTACCAGTCCTGACTGAGATTACATACACCGTACATTTACATTCTTATAAAAATGTCGCTTCCAACCTCTATATCAGACTTGTGGACTATGATTATTATTGGGATGAACAAGTTATTCTGTGAGTATCGGTGGATAAATTTTATCTTGGTAATTAAAGGTGTACATGTACGTATTTAATATATGGAAGAGTTATATAGCATGTCCGTGCCACCAATTATATTGCATATTACTGTTGGGCCCTTTCTTTATGCAGAAAATAATGAAACATATTGGCAAACAAATAATTTAATTGTAGATGCGTGTTGTCTTTCTGAAACAAGCCTTAACACAATTGGGGTTAGTTAAACGAAAAGTCATAATAACGAAAACTAACTGGCATTGCAAGCGGTAGTTTCCACTTAAGAGTTGATCAAATAAAATCAATGAAACACCCGTAATGCTTCTAACAAGGAATTTAGATCGTTATAGGGTTACCGGAGACTTTTGCTATTCGGTCAGAAGCTTCACTGGAGCGGTCACACATATTAAAGCTCCATTTCTCCAGTCAGAGAGACATATGTGCACTATGTCACGTACCGTGTAACGCACACATAATACTACAATGCTTCTGTGTGTCATAAAAGTGTATGGTTGCTATTGTCAGAAATTGATGTCTGTGAACCGAGCACCTGTGTTCCCATGTTCCGAACCTACATTGTTACATGACTGACGTTGTTCTACGCAGCTCATATCCGTGTTCAAACGTACAGCACGTGCTCATCGACCATGGCTGTAGACAATGCTCATTCCGGGGCCAAGCCAAGACCTACGTAATGCATATGTCTCATGACGTTACTAGAACGCACCGTTACGTCACCAGACTAGTTTAAAACGGTCGCGCTTAAATTTCGAAATTGGCGCGATTAAATCCTGCGACGTGTACTGTGGCCCCGGAATATGTATGTGTAAATCAGCTGTTTGAATGGAGCAGATTATCAAAGTACCGAAAGTACTGCATATATGCTCAAATTGCATGATATTTCCGACAGAAATGTAACAATAACGTTCGACTATGTCCAGCCGTGGGTAAACGTTTGCTGTGGCACTCGGGAACTGTTTGAATCCGCGGCCTACGACATTGGGGTTCAAACAGTTCCCTCGTGCCCCGGCAAACGTTTACCCAAGGCTGGACATAGTCGAGCCTTATAGTAGATCCTCTTTAAACTGGACACCCTGTGAACCTTCCAGGGTGTCCGGATTAGAGATGGTCCTCGGTAATATTATGTTGCCACATACATTGTTGCTATTGTCAGATATTAATGACTGTGAACCGAGCCCCTGTGACCATGGAACCTGCCTGGATCTCGTGAAGAACTACACATGCTCCTGTGAGCCGGGTTGGACGGGACGTAACTGTGACGGAGGTACGTATTTAATATATGGAAGACTTATCTACCATGTCCGTGCCACCAATTGTATTGCATATTACTGTTGGGCCCTTTCTTTATGCAGAAAATAATGAAACATATTGGCAACAAAATACTTTAATTGTAGTTGCGTGTTATCTTTCTGAATCAAGCCTGAACACAATTGGGGTTAGTTAAACGAAAAGTCATAATACCGAAAACTAACTGGCATTGCAAGCGGTAGTTTCCATTTAAGAGTTGATCAAATAAAATCAATGAAACGCCCGTAATGCTTCTGACAAGGAAATTAGATCGTT
Source organism: Conchocele bisecta (assembly GCA_029237695.1). NCBI lineage: Eukaryota > Metazoa > Mollusca > Bivalvia > Lucinida > Thyasiridae > Conchocele > Conchocele bisecta. The sequence goes on along the minus strand of CM055270.1, from coordinate 60,293,439 downwards.
ATCGGGTTAAGGAGACTTGTCCTATTCGGTCAGAAACTTCACTGGAGCTGTCACACATCTTAAAGCCCCATTTCTCCAGTCAGAGAGACGTATGTGCACTATGTCACGTACTGTGTAACGTACACATTTTATTTCAATGCTTCTGTTTGTCATAGATGTGTATTGTTGCTATTGTCAGAAATTGATGACTGTGAACCGAGCACCTCTGTTCCCATGTTCCGAACGTACATTGTTACATGACTGACGTTGTTCTATACAGCTCACACCCGTGTTCAAACGTACAGCGCGTGCTGATCGACCATGACTGTAGAAAATGCTCATTCCGGGGCCAAGCCAACACATACGTAATGCATGTGTCTCATAACGTTACTAGAACCGGCCGTTACGTCACCAGACTTGTTTACAACGGTCGCGCTGAAATTTCGAAATTGGCGCGATTAAATCCCGAGACGTTTACTGTGGCCCCGGAATATGTATGTGTAAATCAGCTGTTTGAATTGAGCAGATTATCAAAGTACCGAAAGTACTGCATATATTCTCAAATTGCATGATATTTCCGACTAAATGTAACAATAACGTTCGACTATGTCCAGCCGTTGGTAAACGTTTGGCGTGGCACTCGGGAACTGTTTCAACCCGCTGCCTACGGTCTTGGGTTTCAAACAGTTCCCTAGTGCCACGGCAAACGTTTACCCACGGCTGGACATAGTCGAACCTTATAGTAGATCATCTTTAAACTGTTCCGTTTAGAGATGGTCTGCTGTACGATTATCTAGCTACCCGCATCGTTGCCATTGTCAGATATTGATGATTGTGAACCGAGCCCCTGTGACCATGGAACCTGCCAGGATCTCGTGAACAACTACACATGCTCCTGTGAGCCGGGATGGACGGGACGTAACTGTGACGAAGGTATGTATTTAATATATGGATGAGTTATCTACCATGTCCGTGCCACCAATTGTATTGCATATTACTGTTGGGCCCTTTCTTTATGCAGAAAATAATGAAAGATATTGGCCAAAAAATACTTTAATTGTAGATGCGTGTTGTCTTTCTGAATCAAGCCTGAATACAATTGGGGTTAGTTAAACGAAAAGTCATAATAACGAAAACTAACTGGCATTGCAAGCGCTAGTTTCCACTTACGATTTGATTAAATAAAATCAATGAAACACCCGTAATGCTTCTAACAAGGAAACTAGATCGTTATCGGGTTACATGAGACTTGCGCTATTTGATCAGAACCTTCACTGCAGCTGTCACACATCTTAAAGCCCCATTTCTCCAATCAGAGCCACATATGTGCACTATGTCACGTACCGTGTAGAAAACCTACTCATTTTACTACAATGTCTGTGTGTCATGTATGTATACCAGTTGTTTGTGCACCCTGAAGGAGTGCACTATGCGAAAGCGAGAAATCAGAAACTCTAAAGAAATGTCATGCAAAGCATTAACTGTATTTGGCGAAATCGATGAGATGATTCTAATATGTTGGAGTAACAAGCTTTAGTGGAGAAATATTTGAAATATTCAAAACAGCCAAAGGGTGTATTACTGACAACATATCTGCTGGACATCAAAGGGAACAGCGGTCAAACAATCTCTCAGTAGTGATCATTTGGTCAGTCTGCCAGCTTTCAAAGAATTTCGCATATACATGAGAAAGTTAAGAAACAATGATCTACACAGGAAAGGAACCTGAAACCAGTGTTTAATCAGCGACTCACGGTTAAAGTCTAGTCTATACGGAAAACAAATTTACTGATTTAGCTGAAAATCCAATCACTTCTTTCAATTATCATTCCTGACCTATGTAGCAAATATCATGACGATACATTGAAAAATACGACCTGTACGCCGCGAACAGTTTGACAGACACACACACAGCGATGACGTGTTTGAGTACAGTTTGGTCAGTGTGGGAGATGCTACATAGCTTGATAACGACCAGCCAGACTGGCACATTTTTCCCCAAACCGACTGCTAGCATTGTGCAATTCCCACTGTTGAGGTAAATATTGTCGGTACAAAAAATATATCTTGGTTGCCATGGTAACCAAACAAACATTTTCCCCCTTAGCTCTGCATGCCAACTAGTAGATCACAAATTCCCAATGTTGAGGTAAATATTTTCGGTAACAAAAACAGACCGGTTGTTATTCTATTTAATACTGCGCTTACAACTGGTTGCCACGGTAACCAAACTTGTGCATGTAGTTTTTTCACTTTCGGTTTTATTTTATGTTTTGACAAATTTCCTATCATTTTGAAAAAATATTTATTTGATGACTATCCATGAATTACCGTGTTTTACCAGTGCAATCGAAATCCATCTTACACCCATGAAATACCAGATGCGCCCGTCAAATATCGATTTCGAAAAGTCACAGTTCTGCCGAACTACTTTCTTAGGCTCCGCCCAACTGGGGAATTTTAGTAGTTGCATGATTATGTCCCTTGTACACCTGCGACTAGGTCCCTTGCTGCATGCGCGCACCTGGCACGCGAGCAACATTTGTTATCTGCTACCGAAGGAGGAAGGAGGTAATCGCGGAACTGGACAATTTGCTTTCGCAAATAGATACGAATCAAATATGAGGACCCTCAAATAACACAATTGCCTTACATACATTTAACATGCTTAGTAAAAAAAAAAGTATTGGTAATCAAAATAACAAATAAAACATGATGAATATCTTAAAATATCCAGCAATCTACATTCTTGATCTTGAAATTCTCTGTGATGAATCAGGTGCTTGTGTCTATGTTTGTAACTGAACTGTTCTACTTTATATTCAAATGAACAGTCCTAAATCTCTATACTACAGTAGTCAGAGAAAAGCATGTCAAATTTAACTCTTTGAATGTTAGTGGTGAAAATAACCTCCAAATATATCGTGAACTTTCATTATTTTCAGAGAGCAATAAGTAAAGAAACATCATTTTTACTAGTTGCGAACCGTAACTTGCAATCTACTCCCGTACCGTCCGTAGCTACAGTTATGAATCCACTTATAGGCCTTCTCGGCAGAATAACGAATCAGGTCTGATTTGCACTTTAGCAGTTAATTGTGAAATATTTTCTATAGTTTTGAACTGAAATGAGTGTTAATATTATAAAAATAACATATTCAAGTATTTATGACATAAATTTACATATGAAGTTAACCTGATAAAGTAAATTTAAGCTATTATCAACAAATGATTCAGTCAGCGGCAGCCAAATTCCAACATGTAAAAGTTAAGATGGGCTCCATTTTTTGTAAAGGCCAAAAATAATTTTCTAAACCTTCTACAATAGTAAAATTTGCTTCAGAATTATTAGTCTGTTTTACTTTTATAATACTAATATTTTGTTCAGATGGAAATTCCGAAAATATCTCCAATACGTCACAATTAACTGCTAAATTGCGAATCAGGTCCGATTCGCTATTCTACAGAAAAGGCGTATGAGTGGAATCGTAACTCAGCCTACGGATGGTACAGGAGTAGAATGCAAGTTACCGTTCGCAACTACATTTTGACAGGCTGTCTCAAAAATAAAGATAAGACACCGAGAGTTGTCCACATACCAGTAATTTCAGTTTGACAATAAAATCGAATCACTTCTTTCAATTATCATTCCTGACATATGTACCAAATATCTTGTTGATACATGGCAAAATACGACCTGTATGCCGCGAACAGATTAACAGACACACGGAAAATTGGAGGATATATTTAGCTGAAAATTTACCCACTTCTTCCGATTATCATTCCTGACCTATGTAGCAAATATCATGGCGATACATTGAAAAATACGACCGGTATGCCGTGAACAGATTAACAGACACACACACAGACAGACAGACAGATAGACAAACATATTTGACGAAATTCTTTCGCCAAATAACAATCAGCAATGCCATGTTTGATTACAGTTTGGTCAGTGTTTGAGATGCTGCATAGCGTGATAACAAGCCAGACTGGCACATTTTTCCCCCAAACCGACTGCTAGCATTGTGCAATTCCCACTGTTGAGGTAAATATTGTCGGTAAAAAAAATATATCTTGGTTGCCATGGTAACCCAAAAAAAACATTTTTCCCCTTAGTTCTGCATCCCAACTAGTAGATCACTAATTCCCACTGTTGAGGTAAATATTTTCGGTAACAAGAACAAGCCGCTTGTTATTCTATTTATTACACACTATTTCTGTGCTTGTACATGTACTTGTACATGTACTTTTTTCACTTTAAGGTTTTATTTTATGTTTCGACAAATTTCCTATCATTTTGAAAAAAATGTTTATTTTATGACTATCCATGAATTACCGTGTTTTACTAGTGAAATCGAAATCTATCTTACACCCGTGAAATACCAGATGCGCCCGTGAAATATCGATTTCGAAAAGTCACAGTTTTGCCAAACTACTTTCTTAGGCTCCGCGCAACTCGGGAATGTAATAGTTGCATGATTATGTCCCTTGCACACCTGCGATTAGCTCCCTTGCTGGATGAGCGCACCTGGCACGCGAGCAACATTTGCTATCTGCTACCGAAGGAGGAAATCGCGGAACTGGACATGAGGACCCCCAAATAACACAATTGCCCTACATTTAGCATGTTCAGTAAAAAAAAAGTATTGGTAATCAAAATAACAAATAAAACATGATGAATATCTTAAGATATCCGGCAATGTTCATTCTCGATCTTCAAATTCTCTGTGATGAATCAGGTGCTTGTATCTATGTTTGTAACACAACTGTTCTACTTTATATTCAAAGAACAATCGCGCCAAGAACAGACATTTGCAACCTGTACGACAATGTTGACATTTTCTGTTTAATCCATGAAATTTCATTAAAATTGTCAATCTTCATTCTTGATCTTGGAATTCTCCTTGATGAATCAGGTGCTTGTATCTATGCTTGCAACACAACTGTTCTACTTTATATTTAAAAGAACAGTCGCCCCAAAGAGCGGACATTTGCAACTTGTACGACAACGTTGACATTTTCTGTGTAATACACCAGAGCGACACTGAAATTCCCTACATTCTGTCATTTATCCTAAATCTCTATACTACAGTAGTCAGAGAAAAGCAAGTCAAATTTAACTCTTTGAATGCTAGTGGTGAAAATAACCTCCAAATATATCGTGAACTTTCATTATTTTCAGAGAGCAATAAGTAAAGAAACATCATTTTGACTAGTTACGAACCGTAACTTGCAATCTACTCCCGTACCGCCCGTAGCCACAGTTATGATTCCACTCATAGGCCTTCTCTGCAGAATAGCGAATCAGGTATGATTCGCACTTTAACAGTTAATTGTGAAAGATTTTCTATAGTTTTGAACTGAAATGAGTGTTAATATTATGCAAATAGCATATTCAAGTACTTATGACATAAATTTACATATGTAGTTGACCTGATAAAGTAAATTTAAGCTATTATCAACAAGTGATCCAGTCAGTGGCAGCCAAATTCCAACATGTAAAAGTTAAGATGAGCTCCATTTTTTGTAAAGGCCAAAAATAATTTTCTAAACATTTCTACAATAGTAACATTTGTTTCAGAATTATTAGTATGTATTTCTTTTATAATACTAATATTTTTTCAGATGGAAATTCCGAACATATCTCCAATATGTCACAATTAACTGCTAAAGTGCGAATCAGATCCGACTCACTATTCTGCAGAGAAGGCACATGAGTGGAAACGTAACTCAGCCTACGGATGGTACAGGAGTAGAATGCAAGTTACCGTCCGCAACTACATTTTGACAGGCTGTCTCAAAAATAAATATAAAACACCGAGAGTTGTCCACATACCACAGTAATTTCAGTTTGACAAATCGAAACAGTTCTACACACAGAGCAAAAATAATGAAAATCAACATGAGAATTAACAATTAATTAATTGTATTATTGTTCCTGTCAGTGCCTGAAAAAAACTGATCCAAAAGTCAACCGATGATGGTGTGCCACAAAATCAAATAATACAAATATCAAGCCACAAACAAAATGCTAACAGTTTATTTAAACAACTACAGCCATCTGAATACTTGCGCAAACAAGAAACATCTCCGACATACTTGGTAACCACCAACAAAAAACAGAATCTAAAATACAACATCTGAGAAAACATACCCCACCCACCTACTTTACACATGTCGCACGAATGAATATTATTATTAATCAAGGCGCCAACCAGTCTCTCATCTCTCCAGGAAATGTTAGTTTTACGAACCAGTCGCTATCCAAACAAAATACCACGAATCCTTCCCCGTTGTTTCTAAAATTGCGACATCAGTTTCCGCAACACGATATGATTATCCACTTCATTCCTCGCCTGCGATCCTTGTCAAAGACTAATGCACTACAGCGAAAGTGAATAGGGAGTGTGTGCAGGCATCAAATGCTGTTCCAAACATTGTTAAACAACTTTTTGTGACACTATTCACGTTTGTTGGATAAACATAAAGTAACAGATGGCGGCACTTTCCATGCGCAGATCCAGGATTTCGGGTTAGGGGGGGGGGGCGTAACTATTTTGCAATACTTGACTATAGTATCGAACGAACGTGGCTCGTTCGTAGACCGAGCGGAGATCGTGATAGCGGTAGGGGTGTCTGGGGGCATTCCCCCCTGATTTTTTTGAAATCTACATCGCATTTCCTGCGTTCTGGCGCATTTTGGAGCAAACTTATTGACAAATATTGACAAACATAGTTCTGCTGCTGCTGCCCCGCGTTTATTTTTATTGCGCGTGACCGCGTTTTGAGAAAAGTAGATAAAGCTTGATCTAAATTAATTAATATTGGTTGTATTTATCAATCCTATGTATTATTTGTATTACTTTGTACAATTACAGAGTCTGTAGCTGAGAAATCTTTTTATCAAATGTGGAACTATTTTTCAATGCGGAAAATAAAATGGTGAAGTGTCTGGCTATTCCATTTATCGACCCGAATGGCTGTTCCCATTGAAAATCTTGCACAAATTGCCCCAAAACACGATTTTCTAACATGTTTTCCCCTTAGCTGTTCATGTCAACAGGTAGATCACCAAAGTGTGGCCTTAGGGTGGAAATTTCATAAAAAGTTATTTGTTGAGTTTTCCGTAATAAAACGTGCCCAAATGCCCTTCCACTAGACGAGTTTTCCCGGCCGTTCTTCAGCGACAAAAAATGTCACTAGACTAGCATCCAGTATTCAGTAATTTCTCGCTTTCGTTATTGTTGCTATTGTCAGAAATTGATGACTGTGAACCGAACACCTGTGTTCCCATGTTCCGAACCTACACTGTTACATGACTGACGTTGTTCGACACCGCTCACATCCGTGTTCAAACGTACAGCGCGTGCTGATCGACCATGGCTACATAGACAGTAGACAATGCTCATTCCGGGGCCAAGCCAACACCTACGTAATGCATGACGTTACTAGAACGCGCTGTTACGTCGCCAGACTAGTTTACAATGGTCACGCTGAAATTTCGAAATTGGCGCGGTTGCATCACGCGACGTGCACTGTGGCCCCGGAACATGTATATGTAAATCAGCTGTTTGAATGGAGCAGATTATCAAACATATGCTTTAAAGGTGCATGCCCACTCAGTAGGCACATCATGTTCTTTATATCAGAGACATCATCTGGGATATTTTCTGGAAAAATAAACATTAATTCACCATTACCCCACGTATTGATTGACATTATTATACATTTTATATCATTCTTACATTTCCATACTGATATTAGGGGCGATAACCGTGTTTCCTTAAAATATTAACATATATTACTGTTTTTTATCTGTATTAATTTTTTTCATTTTTTGATGTGCAATGATCATACTTTATAATCTGTCGAAAATATTATTTGTTCGTGTGATGCATTTTATTATTATAAATAGTACAAAAAATATCATGCCTTATTTGCATATGAAAATAGCCTGATACCACCGCGCGTCACTATCAGTAAAATAATTATTTCTAAATTATTGTATCTGTATAGCGGGCATCTTAGAACTGGTGGAATAGTGACACAATTACACTCTTATTTAATTCATATAAAGAACATGTTGTACCTACTGAGTGGACATGTACCTTACAGCGTCGTATATAATCCCGAGACCCTGGGGAGCTCCCAGTGTGTCCGGTATAGAGAGGTTCCATTGTATACACAACCGCCCACGTTAATCGTTCCTAGATGATCGACGTTTCTGAACATCTATTGGCAATACCAACTCGCAATCCATCAATTTGATTGTCTGAGCCTGAGCTGTAGTACAGATCAGGCTCAGTCAATCAAACTTTATGATTTCAAGCACAATATTCAAGTATTTTTAAAAATTGTAGCTATTGGCAAGATTATCGCGGGCGGTAGTGCATATAGCACTATACAATGGAACCTGTCTAACGGACACCCTGATAGCTCCCAAGTGTGTCCGGTCTAGAGAGGTTCCACTGTAAATCAGACAGGTAACTACTTCATTACACGTGTGGGTGTTTTGCGATCTGGAACAAACTTAATCAGCGGAGAAACATGGCAATTATCCCGATTACAGTTCAGTATAAATAACTTTGATTTGTGTCCAGTTTTGATGCGATGTCAACTAACATTTGCATCTCGTGTGGAATATAGTTCATGTTCTGTGAATCAAGGCTTGCACAGGCAAGTATCGGTGCCATTAGCAATGACGCACTTTGTTGACGTAATGTCACATTCACTCGCACCTGCCAGAGAACATAGCTGGCTGACGTCATCTATAACAGGATGTTACCACTCATTTGGACCGTATCGACGAGACGGTTTAAATGAATGATCACAACATATACTTCGGAGCAGAAAAAAATTCAGTCACAGGAAAAACGTATATCTTCGGCATGCAATGGGTTAAAATGGCATATCCGGATGTTTTGAAAAAATATTATAAAAAATAAAAAATGTGTTTTCATCATGTCTCTGTGTAAAGTGGTTTAATTTATGATATATGATCTTGTTGAACGCAACAAGATAGGAAATCCGATATGTATGTACCTATATGGGTGACAATAGAAACAACCCAGCGGTCCTAGTATCTACAGTTAAACCACTTTACAAAGGGCCACGATGAAACACGTTTTTATTTTTTATAATAATTTTTCAAAAAATCCTAATATTCACCTTTAGGGCAAACTATGACACTATTGCAGCTAGTGTGTATATAATGAAGACATCAGTCAGGTCTCCTTTTATATTTTATAATATTTACTCCTTCTATAAGTTCATAATGCAAACGCCCTTTCGACGTATTGCGTTTACATCTCAATACAATACATTACACACACGTGACGTTGCGCGATGTTGTTGATCGGTTGAATTTCGCAGCGTCGCTGTTCCAGGAATTTCGACAAAATGACATAAAACAAGATTATTGTGATTTTAACGCCATATTTGGTTAATATTTACATTATTGAAACTGGACTGTTGCGTTTACTGGGGTGAAAATACATTTGGTATGTTTAAAGTGCGTGAGTTCTTCTGTGGGGAACAATGCATTTGGTCTGTTTAAAGTTTGCGAGGAGTCCTTCAGACTCCACCCACTTTAAACCATGTATTATACACCCCAGTAAACGCAACAGTCCATGTTTTTTGTCGCGCCTGCTTTAGCAGAGGCGAGACTATAGTCGGCGCTTTTTCCTTCGTCGTCGTCAGCATCGTCCGTGTCGTCCGCGTCGTCGTCGTCCGCGTCGTCCTTTTTTTTTGCAAGGCAAATGCGTTAAAGTTATTGTTTTTTCACAATATCCCTTTAACCCCTTGCCAGCCTTTGATAATATTTCACATCAACGTTTGTCTAGGGATGATGCTTAAATACGCACACCCCCACATCAAAATTCTGAAGGTCAAGGTCATTTATTTACTTGTAATGTTCACCGGTTTTGTTACAGAAATGCGTTAAAGCTATTGTTTTTTCACAATATCTCTTTAACCCTTTGGCAGACTTTGATAATATTTCATATCAATGTTTGTCTAGGGATGATGCTTCATTACGCACACTTCCACATCCAAATTCAATAAAAATTACGTGTGCCCGCTATCCATATATAATCATTTAGTAATATTTATTTTACTGATAATGACTAGCGGTGGTATCAAGCTATTTTCATATTCAAATGAGGCATGATATTTTTTAATTATTTATGCTAATTAAAGGTACATACCCACTCAGTAGGCACAACCATTAAAGTTATGTGTATTCTCAGTTATTTGTAGGAATTAAATAAGTGTATAATTTTGTCACTATTCCACCAGTTCTAAACATTACGTGTGCCCGTTATATGGATATAATCATTTAGTAATGTTTATTTCACTGATAGTGACACGTGGTGATATCAGGCTATTTTCATAGGCAAATGGGGCATGATATTTTTTAATTACTTATACTAATTAAATGTGATCCCCTGAAAAAATAATGTTTTCGACAGATTATAAAGTATCATTGCACATCAAAAAATAAATAGTAATGTCTTGGTAACATTTTAAGGAAACACGGTTATCGCCCCTGATAGCAGTGTGGAAATTTACGTCTGATATAAAATGTATAATAATGCCAATAAATATGTGTATTAATGGTGAATTAATGTTTATTTTACCAGAAAATGTCTCAGATGATGTCTCCGATATAAAGAACATTTTGTGCCTACTGAGTGGGCATGTACCTTTAAGAACACTATATCTCTGAAACCACTTCACCAATTCAGTCGAAACTTCACATACTGTGTATTTGTCACCCACATTTTCATTATTATTTATATGTGCCCAATGTCACAGTCAAATTACTTTGAAATTTCCCTTAAAGTTTTTGTTGGACCCGTTTGCAGACAGAGCGATATAGTATTCAGGATGAAGTTTTTGATTAAAGTGTTTTTTTAGTTAAAGTTTTTGGGTATACTATCAAATGCCTCGGCGGTCACGACATGCAGGCCATAGCCATCTAGATATTATGGCATGCAATTTAATCAGTCGGCCATCGCACCATGACTAGTTTAGCACTTGATCAGTCGGCCATCTCACCTGGACTAGTATAGCACTTGATCAGTCGGCCATCGCACCAGGACTAGTTTAGCACTTGATCAGTAGGCCATCGCACCAGGACTAGTTTAGAACTTGATCAGTCGGCCATCGCACCAGGACTAGTTTAGCACTTGATCAGTCGGCCATCGCTCCAGGATTAGTTTAGAACTTGATCAGTCGGCCATCGCACCAGGATTAGTTTAGCACTTGATCAGTCGGCCATCGCTCCAGGACTAGTTTAGAACTTGATCAGTCGGCCATCGCACCATGACTCGTTTAGAACTTGATCAGTCGACCATCTCACCTGGACTAGTATAGCACTTGATCAGTCGGCCATCGCACCAGGACTAGTTTAGAACTTGATCAGTTGGCCATCGCACCAGGACTAGTATAGCACTTGATCAGTCGGCCATCGCACCGGGACTAGTTTAGCCCTTGATCAGTCGGCCATCGCACCAGGACAAGTATAGCACTCGATCAGTCGGCCATCGCATCAGGACTAGTTATTGAACGTGGATCAGCTCGCCATCGCTCCAGGACTAGTTTCTAGAACTTGATCAGTCGGCCATTGCTTCAGACCAGTAGAACTTTTATTACAGTCGCGGCATTTCTTTCACTTGGAACTAGTATTTAGAACTTAATCATCGGCCATCGCTCCAGACCTTATGTTTAGCATGATTTCAGTTTCGGCCATCGCTCCAAGGACTTAGTTAACTTGATCAGTCGGCCATCGCACCAGGACTAGTTTAGAACTTCATCTGTCGGCCATTGCTCCAGGACTAGTTTAGAACGTAATCAGTCGGCCATCGCACCAGGACTAGTTTAGAACTTGATCAGTCGGCCATCGCACCAGGATTAGTTTAGCACTTGATCAGTCGGCCATCGCTCCAGGACTAGTTTAGAACTTGATCAGTCGGCCATCGCACCAGGATTAGTTTAGCACTTGATCAGTCGGCCCATCGCTCCCAAGGACTAGTTTTAGAACTTGATCAACTGCCATCGCACCATGACTATTTAAGAACTGATCAGTTCCACCATCTCACCTGGACTAGTATAGCACTTGATCAGTCGGCCATCGCACCAGGACTACTTTAGAACTTGATCAGTTGGCCATCGCACCAGGAGTAGTATAGCACTTGATCAGTCGGCCATCGCACCGTGACTAATTTAGCCCTTGATCAGTCGGCCATCGCACCAGGACAAGTATAGCACTCGATCAGTCGGCCATCGCATCAGGACTAGTTTAGAACTTGATCAGTCGGCCATCGCTCCAGGACTAGTCTAGAACTTGATCAGTCGGCCATCGCTCCAGGACTAGTTTAGAACTTGATCAGTCGGCCATCGCACCAGGACTAGTTTAGAACTTCATCTGTCGGCCATTGCTCCAGGACTAGTTTAGAACGTAATCAGTCGGCCATCGCACCAGGACTAGTTTAGCACTTGCTCAGTCGGACATCTCACGATGACTAGTATAGAACTTGATCAGTCGGCCATCACACCAGGACTAGCTTAGCCCTTGATCAGTCGGCCATCGCACCAGGACTAGTGTAGCCCTTGATCAGTCAGCCATCGCACCATGACTAGTATAGAACTTGATCAGTCGGCCATCGCACCGTGACTAGTTTAGCCCTTGATCAGTCGGTCATCGCACCAGGACTAGTAGAGCACTTGATCAGTCTGCCATCACTAGTATAGCGCTTGATTAGTCGCCCATTGCACCATGCCCAGTATAGCACTTGATCAGTTGGCCATCTCACCATGCCCAGTATAGCACGTGATCAGTCGGCCATGCCGAGTATAGCACTTGATCAGTCGGCCATCACACCAGGACTACTTTAGCACTTGATCAGTCGGCCATCACACCAGGACTAGTATATCACTCAATCAGTCGGCCATCACACCAGGACTAGTTTAGAACTTGATCAGTCGGCCATCACACCAGGACTAGTATAGCACTTGATCAGTCGACCATCGCACCAGGACTAGTTTAAAACTTGATCAGTCGACCATCTCACCAGGACTAGTATAGCACTTGATCAGTCGGCCATCGCACCAGGACTAGTTTAGAACTTGATCAGTCGGCCATCGCACCAGGACTAGTATAGCACTTGATCAGTCGGCCATCGCACCGGGACTAGTTTAGCCCTTGATTAGTCGGCCATCGCACCAGGATAAGTATAGCACTCGATAAGTCGGCCATCGCATCAGGACTAGTTTAGAACTTGATCAGTCGGCCATCGCTCCAGGACTAGTTTAGAACTTGATCAGTCGGCCATCGCACCAAGACTAGTATAGCACTTGATCAGTCGGTCATCGCACCAGGACTAGTTTAGCACTTGATCAGTCGGCCACGTCATCCTGCGTTACAGACAGAAGTGGTGGTCGAGGGGGGGGGGGGTGTGGTGTAGTCATCGACAAAAACTGGTGGTGGTGGTGATACACATTGTTCCCACTGTGGGATATAAACCGGAACTTTTAGGACGCCAAATGTAGATGGCTGGTGTGTGTGGGGGATCATTGTTTTGTGTCCCCGGCGGTGGTGCGGAGTACAATGATGAATTACTGATGAATTACTTTATTGAACACACATGATGTATATGCACTGTGATACCGTACTTCACAATCCTTAGTTTTAAATTGTTTCTGTATCGTAAAACTGAAAATTTATTCATTTTGAAAAACTTAAAATTGTGGCAGATGATCGAAATGAAAACCGGATGTTTACATGCGAAATGAACCGGTGCAGCTGTATATTTTAACCGCACGATGACCCCACTGTATATTCATACCATATCCGTACGGATATATCGTATATACGAACGGATATCGTATGTTTGTATAATATTCGTATAGTACGTTTGTATAATGTAAACAAACTGTACGTACTATACGATGATGCGGTACAAACATACCAATATTATATGATCATACGATATGCTCATTAAATATACCAATACTATACGATTACGATATGCAAACGATATTAGTATATATACAAATAGGTAAGGAGCAGAAAAGCGCTACTGTAGGTGTATATATACGCGTAACGCTAAGTTTTTACCGCAAATAGCGAAAGAATGACCGCACAAACGGTATCGCGAAAGAATGACCGCACAAACTGGACCGCGAAGCACAAACTGGACCGCGAAAGAATGACCGCAGAAACGGTATCGCGAAAGAATGACCACAAAAACGGGACCGCGATTGGACCGCAATTAGACTGCAATTTCAGGGGGGGACGATTTGCAATTCAAGGACTGCTGGATTGCAATTCTTGGTAAGAGAATTGCAGGCGGGAGTGCAGAGCGGCCTGCGGTTCTCTTTCCAGGCGAATTGCAATTCCTGGAGTGCAGGATTGCAATTCGCGTTCCCATTAATTGCAATTGGACCGCAATCGGACTGCAACCATGTGACTGCGGTCCAAAGAGTTGGTTGCGGAATTGCAATACTTATAGCGCAGTTAGCGCTGCGCTCCGCTTTTAATTGCAGTTTACGCTCCTTTTTTTTCTTTAAACTGCGAAAGAATGACCGCTTTACGCTGTGCTCTGCGGTCAAACCAGCGGACCTCTCTGTTGGCCAATGCGGCAATAAAATCAGAATAGTTGATTTTTTCTGACGAAAAGATATATGTTCCTATCTGTATTTAGCCATTTAAAATCCAATAAAATATACATAAATAGTAGAATTAGGTGTATATATTTCACATATTATTAACATTTTGTTTATCGTAATCAGGGATGTCCCGGACGAGTCTTTCCAAACGCAATTTTAGCTTAATCAAGTTTGCCCTCTTGCGTATCAAGGCAACGTAATAGCCGCCTATCGGGAAATATTTTACAAAATTTGAGTTTTGAGTTTGGTATAATTTCAGCCATTTTTGAATATACTCTATCTGATTTAATGAAATAACCCGTAGCATGACTAGAATCATGTTACGTTGCTTAAAGTCAAATTGTTATAATCCGCTTTATGTGTGTTCATGGCAGTTAACATTTTTTATGAAATTAGACCAATAACCGGATGGTTTTTAATTTCGACAAAGTCGGAAGAAAGAAGAAAGAAGCGCAAATAGCGAAAGAATAACCGCACAAATGGTATCGCGAAAGAATGACCGCACAAACTGGACCGCGAAAGAATGACGGCACAAACGGTATCGCGAAAGAATGACCGCAAAAACGGGACCGCGATTGGACCGCAATTAGACTGAAATTTCGGAGGGGACGAATTGCAATTCAAGGACCGCTGGATTGCAATTATTGGTAAGAGAATGACAGGCGGAAGAGTATATAGCTTGGAAATGATCTAACTAAGAAAACAAAAGTTAAATGTTGATAATCGGTCCACTATTTCTGAAATTAGAAAGAAATCGCCATGTTAAATCCCCATAGACATCAGTGAAGATGTGTATGTGGATTTAACATGGGGAAATGAATTGCTTTTTCGTAATAAAATAAATACTGGACCAAATTTCACAAAATAAAAAGAATGTTTATTCGTGAAACAGACAGTAATGAGAAACGTCTCAAAGTGTTTCATTTTTCAGGACAGAGCATGATTCAGTATACACCTAGAGAATTTGCTGATTTTTCGCTTGAGAACAGAACAAATTCTCAAACATTTCTGTAACATTTTGTAAACATTCTAACCACGTAATCTATATCGTATTCGATACCTCTCAGGGTGTCCGGTTTAGAGATGGTCTACTGTACTATTATCTTGCTACATATATTGTTGCTAATGTCAGATATTGATGACAGTGAACCGAGCCCCTGTGGCCATGGATCCCGCCTGGATCTCGTGAACAACTACACATGCTCCTGTGAGCCGGGATGGACTGGGAGTAACTGCGATATCGGTAAGTGCAATGACTCACGTGTACATAGTCCATGGGACATGGCCGTATGTAGTTTCGTCTGATTGGGGATTTGTTGATGTTTACATTGTTGGAAAGTATTTTGGAGGGCGAATCTGAAAATGGATGTTGGGGTTTGCAGACATCGCGTTTTGTCGCCATTTTTGGAAATTCAAAATTACCGCCATTTTTTTCAAATGTGTTTCATATTAATTGTCTATCATGAAATATGTAAATATGAATAGGTGTAAACTATAATACACGCTTAATACACCTAGGAATCTTGCTAATATACTTGTATATTAGGTAAGTTTATGATAATATGTTCGCCTCGTATTGTAGAATGTTCTCTCAATAACAATATAGCGAAGTATGAACGTTAACTCATAGCAGATTATTGCTATATTTTAGTGCGCGAAATGTTATTCCTCAAATGTTTACCGTTGACTGTCACAGTGGTGTAGCGGTATAGTGCAACCTATTGCCTATAACGCGGAAAACGTGCACCTAAGTTATGACTATCCTGTACAGTGAAACCTCTCTAAACCGGACACCCTGGGAGGTCCCCAGGACATTGTGTAAACATTCTGACCACGTAATCTATATCGTATTCGATACCAAGCTGTTTGATTGGCTGATACTTAGCATTGCTCAACATCGACCAATCAAACATCTTGATTGCGAGCTTGTGACCTGAGCACATGATATTTTTAGATGTGGATGAATGTTTTAACACGTCCCCCTGCCAAAACAACGGTGACTGCTTCAACACGAATGGCAAGTATACGTGTTTCTGTGGCAACGGTTGGACAGGTCCGAATTGCCACACAGGTAAGTTCAATTGTTCTTGATATAGAGACTACCAGGTTATTGTCTTTTGACAATAACCTGGTAGTCTCTATATCAAGTTCATCAGGCTAAGCAAGGAAACGAAATGATAGCTTCGGAATTCCTACTGTTTCCAAACCGAACATGGTACACTTGATGTTACATGACATTAGCAGGGTATGTTATTATTAGTCGATCTATTTATAGATCGGCTATATATTGGTTATCCATTGGTTTGTGAAAAACTTGGTAACCACCCTTTTCTCCTACATTCGGTAATCTACAAACACGAAACCGGATAAGTTATCATTTTTGGCCATTATCTCAGTTGAAAACTTTAGATATAGCGAAATAACACAATTTGGCTATAAATAAACGTTTTCTCTACAAGATTTCGGTAAACTAAAGTTAGGCGGTTTGCAATTTGGCTATAAATAAACACTAAAGTAAGGCGGTTTGCCTTCTAGTCCATGGGCAATTGTAGGTATATATATAAGATTCCGGCACCTAGAGTTAATTTATGGCACCCGGTGTTTTTAATAAACTTGAATGTATAAGGTTTCCAAAAAATCCGGGTGCCATTTTTTAAACCAAGTTGAAGGTCATTTCAAGGTCATTGAACTTTATGATTGACGGAAGTCGAAAATTTCCAATATATGAGCCAATAGGTCATGGTCATTAACTTGGAAATTGGTGTAAGTTGTTAAAAAACATTTCTGATGGATACATTAAAGAATTTACGTAAACTACACTAATATTCAGTATATAATTATCATATTTTCAAGATGGCAGCCAAAAATCGGGTATTTATGAGATTTCGATTGACTTTTTTAGTCCCCAGTACATTGGAACCTCTCCAAACCGGACAGAGGTCCGCAGTACAGTGGAAACTATCCAAACCGGACACCATGGGAGGTCCCCAGTACAGTACAACCTCTCCAATCGGTACACCCTGAGAGGTCCCCAGTACATTACAACCTCTCCAAGCCGTACACCATGGGAGTTCCCCAGTACAGTGGAACCTCTCCAAACGGTACACCCTGGGAGGTCCCCAGTACATTACAACCTCTCCAAACGGTACACCCTGGGAGATCCCCAGTACATTACAACCTCTCCAAACCGTACACCCTGGGAGGTCCCCAGTACATTACAACCTCTCCAAACCGTACACCCTGGGAGGTCCCCAGTACAGTACAAACTCTCCAAACGGTACACCCTGGGAGGTCCCCAGTACAGTACAAACTCTCCAAATGGTACACCCTGGGAGGTCCCCAGTACAGTACAACCTCTCCAAACGGTACACCCTGGGAGGTCCCCAGTACATTACAACCTCTCCAAACGGTACACCCTGGGAGGTCCCCCAGTATATTACAACCTCTCCAAACGGTACACCCTGGGAGGTCCCCAGTACAGTACAACCTCTCCAAACCGTACACCCTGGGAGGTCCCCAGTACAGTGGCACCTCTGCAAACCGGACACTCTGGGAGGTCCCCAGTACAGTAGAACCTGTCCAAACCGTACACACTGGGAGGTCCCCAGTACAGTGGAACCTCTCCAAACCGAACACCCTGGAAGGTCCCCAGTACAGTGGAACCTCTCCAAACCGTACACCATGGGAGGTCCCCAGTACAGTAGAACCGCTCGAAACTGGACACATTGGGAGGTCCCCCGTACAATGAAACCTCTTCAAACCGGACACTCTGGGAGGTCCCCAGTACAATGGAACCTCTCAAGACAAGACACCCTGGGAGGTCACCAGTACAGTGGAACATCTCCCTCTCCAGACCGGATGCCCTGGGATGTCCCCAGTACAATCGAACCTTTCCAAACCGGATACTCTGGGAGGTCCCCAAGTGCCCGGTTTAGA
>CM055270.1:60210076-60274351 GCA_029237695.1 Conchocele bisecta | reverse complement strand
CCCGCATGAGGCTTTGATGTATACTGAAAAACTGTAACCAAAATTTTTAACTAAAAGCTTCAACCCGGACGCAAGTACGGACGGACGTATGGACATATTCCAATTAGTCCAGGCCCTGCCTAAAACCCCGTATACATTTCATCCGCAAGAGATTTTGAAACTTGATTTGAGTTATTGGACCATTTATCTTCAAAAATCACGGAGGTGCTTTTGCGAAACCGGCTGCGAGAACGCACCAGAAGAGCAAATCCAAGATGGCCGCCAGAAAACGTATTGCAAATGTAAATATCAAACTACACATCATATTAGTTTGTGAAACACATCGTTTTATAGGTTTTATGGTGTGGGGAATCCGTTTCTGACATCGTATTCGTTGTTAAAGGTCACGTTCACAAGATCAAGGTCGAAAATCACCAAAACCCCAGACACAAATTCCAGATTCAGACGCCCTTCGCCACATACACAGCCGTCACCTCACGGTCCCTACCCATCGCCTTGTACATGTACAAAACAACCTCTCTACAACAGCAATTCATGGAAAACCTCAAACTGGCTGTTGTACAGAGGTGGCTGTTACAGAGAGGAAACTCATATAGTAATTCAGAGCTACAGTTAAGGTGCGTACTTTTATAAACATCTTGCCAGTTTTGGTGAATAATACACAAAATCCCCCACAATGTTGATCAAATTACGCACATTAATTGTGGCCTCTGGTAATTCATCACGTTGGATCTTAGAATTGTGGCTGTTAAATAGAGGTGGCCGTTGTAGAGAGGTGGCTGTTCGTGGATGTTCGACTGTATATCGTAGATGATATATCTGTCACTTTAATACATCATATAAACCAGTGTTGTTAATATTGAAATAAAATCACAGCGTTGTATTGATCTTTCGCGCCACTTTCCAATCACGGCGTGTATCGTATGTCCATTAATTTAAAGTACCGCGCTGTTAATATGTAACACACCAATCCAGCATTGCGTTGGCCTATACCGATTGCAGCTGAGAATGTTGCACGTTACAGTTGGTTTCTGACTGTCAACTTAGCAGCATTGCTACACATTTTCATAACGAGTATTGAATTCAAAGAGTGTTTATATATAATATATGTAGTTGTATACGTTGTTGTCAGTTTGTCGTATACATATACACAGACTGTACGAGAATGGCGGAGGGCAGGAGCCAGCAGTCTACTCCTGTGTGTGAACATGTTGGGGTTCTACTGACACCGGGTATCTCAACAGAGTTTGATCCCACGAAATGCATCATCTGCCAAGAATTGGGTGATAAGCATAAAACAACACAACCAAAAGAAGCTGGTCGAGAGAGTATGAAGCGTGCTGCGTCAATCAGGAAAGATGTAATCAGCAAAAGACTGAGAATAGCAGAGGGTGGAGGCACAGCATATGTGTACCACAACACTAACAAGTGCTTCAAGTGGTATACACATATGCAAAAACTGAAAGCAATTGAACAGGCTGAAGCTGTTGCTCAGCATGTAGACACTGAAATGGAACAGATAGAAGACGAATGTACACAACCCATGATGCGTCGCAGCTCTGTCACACCGAGGGAAGCAGCGAGTTGTGAGAGAGAGCCAACACTGCTGAAATGTGTTGTGTGTGGCAGTGATAGGGTTCAAGTAAGCCGTGTATCGTTGCGAGACAAATTCAGAATTAGTGAGCGAGTTGCAGCGCAAATTTTTCTGACTGCTACTAAACATCTGAAAGATGAGGTATTCTGTACAGTCGCGGAGCTAAGCAGTGTTGAGGATGTGTTTGCATCAGATTTGTTTTGTCATGCAATTTGTATCAGACGTTACTTGCATACATATGAGCAAGATGTACAGTCCTCTAGTAGTATACCTATTGACGAATGCAATTCGAATTCTGCGGTCAAACATACTTTGTTTTTGCAGGCCTTAGAGCACATTGACCCTCTGTTGCAAGAAGGGTATGGGTTTACTGTGAAGGACATCACTAGTTGTATGTATCATTTAGATGACACTCTTGATTTCATAATATACAACCGCGATGTTAAAAAGTTACTCGAAGACCACTATGGTGGCAAAATTCAATTTGCTCCAAATCCTAGGCGAAATGAATCCGACCTTGTTTTTTCATCCAACATCACAGCCGCGGACTTAGCTATTAAAATTAAAAATCTTGACGCTGTTAGACACGTTGGTGAATCATTGAACAAAGCCGCTAAACAAGTCGATTATGGTCTGGACGACAAGTTCTGTGACGCTGAAGAACTTAAGCATTCCTGGGAAAACACGATAATCCCTGACGAATGGCTGACATTCTATTCAGCATTATATGACATTCCCAAATCAATGATGGCCAAAATGGAAATGATGCAAATGCCAGATGAGGAAGAACATGCATTCTGTGATGATGGTGAAGACACTTTGTTTGACGAAGAGGATAGATGGGCTTTGAAAAATCGCCATTCCAAACTCAATTGTCATTTCCAGATGACATATAACCATATTCACCACGCCGGAGGAAAACCCCACTCCACACAATCTAGGACAATACATTATGGGAAGACACGCAGCAGGGAGATACTGACAACACTGAACAGAGTAGGTACCCCTCGTCTAGCTACAATGAAGTGAAGCGATCAAGGTGTCTCATGTGTGCTTACACAATACAGTCATCGGAGGTCACTGGGGTGCCATTCCAAGCCATTTTTCCGACGACGGCTGGGCATTTGGCGCCTTTGACAATGAAGATTTTCGAAGATAATTCATCCATTTCAGGTACACAAGGCAAACATTATACAGCACAGGCTCTATACCAGGAGACCACTTCGCCAGCCAAGTCAAAGCCTTTTGTATCAAGCACGAATCTCTCGAAATTCGCACGTCCGTCAAAAGAAAAACTTCCCTGTCAAATTGTACCCTCTCACCACAAACCCGTGATGAAGCCTACCTTACCACCCAACTTTAGGCTTGTAGATAAAACATTGACGTGGACATTATATCGGATGCTGAGAAAGCTGTAGAGCAGTCAGCCAATACCGAATTTGTCATATCACTCATTCGCTGTGGACTCCCATACTCTGCTGCTGCTCCTGGCGAGCTTCCTCCTTGGGGTGGAATTCATGCACTGATCACAACAGCAAACGTGCCACTGATGAGAGTTGGGTTTCTTCCTGTTATCCCCTCACCTGTGACAGAATATGCCACTGTCCGCAAGGCACTGACCAATTTCCAAGCATCCCGGCGCCAGTTGAATCAAGATACTATGGCCATAGTTTCTGATGAGGGTGTATATCACATTGTTGTTGATACAGTCATGAATGAGCCGGGCACTTTCGACGACCTTTTTCCAATGTTAGGAATGTTTCACTTTGTTAAGGTACCTTTGCGGTGTGCAGGGAGGTATCTTAGTGGCAGTGGAATGAGCGATGCCCTTATTGAAAGTGAAGTTTTCGGACCGAAAACAGTTTCAACTGTGCTCTCTGGTGGCCACTACGTCAGGTCATTAACAGGAATGCTGATCGTATCAGAGGTTCTTGAATCTCTCATGTGGGATGCATTCTGGCAGTCCAATGATCCCACGTCTGTACCATTTGTCCAGTCTGCCATTCAGCTCAAGGATGTGTTGCAAACAAAGAGGCGGGAGGGGTCTGTCCCAAAGTTTGAGCAGGTATCTGCTGATGCTGCCGATCTCCGTCAACAATTCAACACATTTGTCCAAGGGTGCCAGGAGAAATCGGAATTATGCCATTACTTCGTGAATTTTCAGAAAATTGTTGCAATAATCAAGCAGCTGATTGTAGCAGACCGTGATGGTAACTGGCAGCTGCATGTCGGAACAGTGAAGGCTTCAATGGCCATCCTACGTGAATTTGATGCTATCAATTATCTGCGGTACGCATCATGGTACTTGGAGAGGATTCAGGTTCTGGAGGTCACCAATCCCACACTCTACCGCCGGTTCTGTATGGGCCAGTTTGTTGTGAAAGACCGACCGGGTGCGGTATTTGCTGCCGTGGCAGGGGATATGAAGCTGGAGCAGTCGCAGAACAGATTCTCGCAGGGTCCAGGTGGACACGTGATTGTTGGGAGCGCTGGAGATGCTGCTGTTGTGGCCGAGTTTGGGCTTCTGTTTCATGAAATCCTCGCGATCAGCAATCTTCTCCAGTTACTCACCAATGCTCGACTCATGGATCATCTGGAAACGACAATACAGCATGAGCTCGGTGGCCGAAAGGGTTTGATATTTGACCGAAATGTGACACGATTACTAGAGTTTGTGAAGGCCCGGGAAAACCCCTTCATTGTTCTGGCACCACACGTTCCACTCTACAATATCGTGACAAAGCACATTGTCAATGACATCGTTAAGGTGAGACTTCTGAAGGCACTGGAGAACGGTGACATAGCGTACCGGAAATTTCGCGATGAGCGGTACGTGGTCAGGTCTAAGAAACTCAGCGTCACCATATCTAAGGTGAATCTCCCTGCCTTTGACTCACAATGTACAACGAAAAACCAATACGGTTCCAACCAGGACTGCCGTTTCCGCACAGGATATCGCATCTGCACAGAGGGAGGCAGAAATCGCTACACTTCGCGGAATGTCGCCAGAAGAGCTGTATTCGCATGATACCTTCTGCAATCTAGCCAACTATTTGTGGGCGACATCACAACAAAGCCTGATAAGGCAAAGTTGGTCACTGAGCTTGAAAATAATCTTACCTCAAATGATTACCAATTCACAAAAGACAGTCCACTAGCAACACATGTCTTGCTTGACTTTATGTCAAAAAATCAGACAGTTTTTCCAATCTCCGGTCTTTGTCTGCACATTTTGGTGGAGTCATACAAGAAGTTCTGAAGAGTGCCCGTCGAGTATGTCCAACACAGGAAATGACGCACATAGTATTCGATAGCACAATGAATTGAGCATCAAGGATGCGACGGAACCGTAGAGCTGGTGATGATATCGCTGTCGATTTGGCCGTCGTGGATGAGTCTGTGCCTATTCCACACCAGTTAGACAAGTTTTGGGCATCTAGTCTCAACAAACAGAACCTTCAGCTACTGGCGCGGGATGTGGCGGAACGGGATATGCATGACGTGGTATTGAGTGGAATGGTGGTCAATGAAGAGTTAACGTCTGCGAGACTGAAGTTGGCTGGATCACCTGCGAGTGATCTGGCTGATCTAAACAACTGGCAGGAGGAGGCAGACAGTCGCATAATAGCTCACGTGCACTGGGCAGTCGGGAGGGGCTGTGAGAAAGCGATCGTAGTGTCTAATGACACAGATACTGTAATTCTTCTCCTGCGCTACATTAGCTTGTTCAAAGAGGGTGGTTTGCAGGAGCTTTGGGTTCAGTACGGGACTGGGGAGAAGCGACGGATGATTCCGCTTCATGTCATGCACCTCAAACTAGGAGAGGAATTATGCCGTGTACTCATCAAGGCACATGTCACGACTGGAGACGATGCACTCAGCAAAGTTGGCACAAAAGCATGCCGCACTCGTATGCAGACCGGCAATGCTTCTCTCCAGCTTCGGCGAGTATCCCGTGCTCTCTGAAGCGGAGCTACATCAGGCAGAACTATATCTCGTCCGTGTATGGGCCGGTGCCACAAGCAAAACCACTGCAACTACATTTGACCAATTACGACTTGACGTCCACAGGCATTCAGTGGTAGGGTTAGAGGGGCTACCACCCACAACAAGTGTCATCCGAGGACATCTAAAGAGGTCATTTTATGTGATCCGCAATGCTCTCACTTTACTAGCTGATACCAACCAGCTCGACCCTCTTGAGTATGGTTGGATCAGCCGCAATGGGAGCTTACTGCCACTTAAATCGCTAAAACCAGTCCCCTCCAAAATCCTTACCACTTGTGGCTGTAGTGGAAAATGCAATTCGAAGCGATGTTCATGCAAAGCAGCAGATGTTATGTGTGTGATCTACTGTCACAAGAAGGTTGTTGAGCCGATCTGTGCAAATAGTAAACACATGCACAGATACCTCATTTGCACCTTCAAGGGTCTGATTGCTGGCATATATTCCATGTATTATTTCGAACCATTATGGAGCTAAGGTTAAACATATCTGAAACATCCACAATATGATGCAACACATCTGCCTTTCAAATCAAATGGATGCTTAACAGGAGACACATATTTACGTATAGTAAGTGATACTGCAACGGTACTGGCACAGTGGCTGCTTAAGACATGTATTCATATCGGCACCATTTAGTAAAGACCGGGGGCCTGTACTACATGTTTAACTGTATTATTTACTATTTTTTGGAGTGCTGTGTACAATTTCATTGGTGAACAATGTGTCAGCCAGCCTGATAATAAGTTGTACAATAACATAATTTGAAGTCATCCGTTTTTAAATGCTTTTTTTCTTTGACCTTAACCTTTGCATGTGACATTGACATCCAATCACGAAGTAGATGCCACAAATGGATTTCCCACGCCAACACACATATAAAACAATGCAATCCACTTACTTTTACAGCGTATGGATCAAAATATGGATTTACAATAGGTGGCTGGCGGCCATTTTGGAACTTGATATGTGAACGTGACCTCTAATCATGAATACGATGTCGGAAACGAAAGGATTCCCCACACCCCCTAAACAAAACCTATAAAACGATGTATTTTACACACTTATATGCTGTGTAGTTTGATATTTACATTTGCAATACGTTTTCTGGCGGCCATCTTGGATTTGCTCCCCTGGCGGATTCTCGCAGCCGGTTTCGCAGAAGCACCTGTGTGATTGTTGAAGATAAATGGTCCAATGACTCAAATCAAGTTTCAAATTCTCTTGCGGATGAAATGTATGCGGGGTTATAAGCAGGGACAGGACTAAATGTGCCGGCTAATCGTACATCTACTTATTAGGTACAAATGACATCGTTTGTCGAATGAAGAAGACAATGAAGTCTCTTGGTATGCACTTTCGATAGACAAGTACATGGGCGCCAGAAGCATCATAAGATTGGTCCGGCGAGTCAAGTGGGTGCCCCCGCTACCCACCCAAAGTGTATGTTGTTACCACTCAGTTGAACCGTTCCAAATATGTCAAAATGCTTGATCCGGAAGTCGCGGTATCTGCCGGACGTGTTCTGACGCCCCTGAAGTACAATGGGACGACGCTCTCAAACGGATACCCTGTACAACCCCGACATGGAACGGCCTATCTGAATCTGAATATGTAGCGCCTACGGGTTCTTGAAGACCGGTTCATATTTCGGTGTTGTATGGGTTATTTCGGTATATCTGGTGGTTTGGGTGCATTGTTACCAACATACAATTTACGTCACCTCCCGCCAACTGCACGTATCAGTACGACTTTACGGCTATGTTGACAGTATGAAAGGGGCCTGAAAGTTCGGAACCGTGAATGTGTAGATAATTGACGATTTCTGTCTTGTGTAATGATTAGCATAAACATATTGTATTCATATTATGTTACATGATATGTACATAATGTAGATCACGAGCAAAACTCAAGGTAATATGAATGGTATTCAGAAGAAAGCAAGTTGCTTATGCGATTCTGTTTCCCTATGGGTGATTAGTCTATGTAACGGAGAGTCAACATGGATGGATTGAATGAACCTGCAGTCTATGGATAACTGGTCCACTCATTCGAATAATAATTACATCATATGCATGTGTGCACGCAATCCAACTGTCGGCTTGTGGGACGTCCTATTCTACGCCATAACTATGATTAGTCAAGTGATGATAGATCATCAATGTGATATGCACTTGCAGTTATATCAAATGACCCTTTCCTTTCAACGATACAGACATACATGTATCATAAAGGTTGCAATCAGTGCTTGTCCAGATGATCCGGTTCGTAATGAGCCGTCTCATCAGGATCTGCACTGTTT
Organism: Conchocele bisecta; assembly: GCA_029237695.1. Classification (NCBI taxonomy): domain Eukaryota; kingdom Metazoa; phylum Mollusca; class Bivalvia; order Lucinida; family Thyasiridae; genus Conchocele; species Conchocele bisecta. Next base: position 60,266,449 of record CM055270.1, on the reverse strand, counting down.
GCAAGCATTTTCTAATTCTAGAACAGTACCCTTTTCAGGAAAATGGAATAGTCTGAAGATAACATGTGAGTGTGCATTCCAGTTACCTCAGGGTGAAAGGGTTACTGGTCAGACGTATATACAGGTAGTGCAAGTAGCAGAGAGTGTGTGTGCATGTAGCAATCTAGATGGTAGTTGATGATGTGTGGGTGTGTGATACCGACACAGGACTGTTCACCCGGCTATAGTGAGCGCTTCCAACAGGTTCGCGTTGTGTCAACAGATTGGTAGAAAGTAAGTAACCAGGTTACGGAGACATACTAGCGTTCAAAACTTTTTGTATCGATAATACATGTTTGTACTGCCTTAAATATTGCGGCATATAAGAGTATGTTTGTTAGTCACCTACATATGTTTGTTAGTTCGTTGTAGAGTGACCGTCTATGTCGATTGTACAAATTGCATCGTTGAAATAAGTAGTCAGTGTCCTCGATTTGTCGGCACACACAGTAGGAGTTATCTGTTATATTTTGTGAATACATGTGCGAGTTTAATGAGCTACACCTAGTCCGCAGACGTGTGCGAAGTATGTCCGCTTGACTATTTCGTGTAAGGTAGTACTTTGGAATAGAGGCATTATTATTTGAATGTTGAAAGGGAACCCGCTGTATGGAGATGAAGTGATAACGCGTTCCGTGCCCTGATACTTGATGGCAGGAATGAATTATAATATTGGGTAGTCGTTGGCAGTAGAGATTGTAGGTAAGTTGGGCATAGTTGATTTTGCATTTTGTACATCATTATTAGCCTGTGTTTATGTCTTCTATTTGTTAAAGTTTTCCATTCTGTTTCGTCATGGAGGGATTCTAAAAGACACAAGTTTTCCTGATACTATTTTGGCTGCTTCCAATTGTATTTCCTCGAGATCTTCGAGCTCATAAAGAGTGCAATTGTCCCAAACGACATCGGCATATTCCAAAACGGGTCTGATAAAAGCTATATGGATAGACACCAGTGCTTTGCGGCATAGACGGAATTTCAGTTTTCTCATTATGTGTATGCGTTGTCATGCTTTCGCTTTAATATACTCTATGTGGGCATGTCAAGTATCATCTTAAAATCATCCAAAATATTCCCAGGTGTTTATGTTCTGTGACTTCTTCTATACGTTGTTCTTGCATTAATATTGGCGTGTGGTCAGTTCGTTTACTTTTTCTTGTAATAAGTATATGTTCTGCTTTACTTGGACTAAAACGTACTATCCATTGATTATCCCAGTCAGTTATAGTTTTCATGTCGTTATTAATTTGCTCCGTGGCATCGTTTGGATTGTTTACAATAATATAGAGGCCGGTATCGTCTGCAAATATTGCAGTGTATGTTGCTTACGATATTATTGATGTATATGAGGAAAAGTAATGGACCTAGGGTTGAGCCTTGTGGCACGCCGGCTTTTATGTATGTCCAGTGTGAAGTGGCTCCAGGTATGGCTACCCTTTGCCGACGGTTGTTAAGGTAATCTTCGAACCAGATAAATAGGTGGCCCTTAATCCCAATTGATTCAAGCTTATAGATAAGACCATTATGCCACACTCGGTCAAATGCCTTGCTAAAATCGCAGAAAATGGCACGTACCTCTTTTCCGTCGTCTATGGCTTTGCAGAATGTATTATACATTTCCACATGTTGGTTAGCTGTAGAGTCGCCGGGTACAAATCCTGACTGGAAAGTAGATAGTATGCTGTTTTCGGCCAGAAAATCAAATAGGTGTTTATGGAAAGTTTTCTCGAAAGCTTTGCCAATTGCGCTAAGTAGGGATATCGGTCTACGGTTTGCCGTATCAGAAGGATCATTATTTTTTAAAATTGTGGTCATGTTGGCTTCCTTCCATAAATTGGGTACCGTACCAGATTATGTTGACGTATTAAATAGCGAACATAAAGGTTGTGCTAATTCTGTACTTAGTTCTTTCAATGCTTTCTTATTTTTACCATCAATTCTACATGCTTTTCCAGTTTTTAGAAACTTAAGGAAATTGATTACTCCCAATGGTGTTATTTGTAGTGTATCTAGGTTAGGCATATTTTGTGTATTTTGTAATGGTGGGAGTTGTATATTTGAATCGTCAAGTATAGTCTGTTGATGGAAGAATGCGTTAAGAGTGTTAGCTTTGTCAATTCCAACTACTAGATATTGACCATTATTAAGTGGTGGCTTACATATTTGGCAGACAAATATTATGCATACGTTGAATCCCAGGCAAGGCAGGATTTAGAAGAAATATTAGCACTATAGATCATATATTTGTACTACATGGCTTAATTGCACATGTCGTAAACAAGAGATCAAAACTAGTTTGCGCTTTCGTTGATTTTTCGAAAGCCTTTGATTATGTAGTACGGGAAAATATGTGGTATATGCTGATACAGATATGCATAAGAGGGAAAATATGTAATGTTATTAAATCGATGCGCGCAAATATTAAATCAAGGGTTCAGTTCAATAACTGTCTCAGTGAATAATTTACGTGTAATTTGGGTCAGTCAAGGGAAATGTATCTTACCATTTTTATTTGCCATGTATGTAAATGACTTGGAAGATGATTTTACCTAAAGGGAGTACAAGGTATTGACACTGGTATTATTAAACCATTAGTACTCTTATATGCCGATATCATTATATTTGCCGAGTTCGCTAAAGGTTTACAGCACGGTGTACTGGCCGAGTACTGTAAAAAGAAATGGAATTTAACAGTAAATACAGAGAAAACAAAAATATTGGTTTTCCGGAAGGGTGGGGTGTTGCCGAGACAATTACATATTTCATACTAGAACCAAGAAATTGAATTGTTTTCACAATTTTCATACCTTGGAATAGTTTTCTCATCTGGAGGTTCTTTGTCACAGGTACAGAGCACACTATCAGGTCAAGCACGTAAGGCTGAATTTAATTTAAAGAAATTCCTGCACAGTTTTAATGAATTGACTCCAAAACATGTGCTATAGCTGTTCGATAAACTTATATTACCGATTTTAAATCATGGAAGCGAGGTTTGGGGATTTGCACAAGCGAATCAGATTGAATGTACCCATTTACGATTCTGTCAAATATTACTTGGAGTTAAAATATATGGAGAACTTGGAAGAACAACATTACATACACTCAGATTATTTAATATAGTTAAGTATTGGTTGAGAATGATGAACATGCCAGAAAGAAAATAATTATGTTAGAGGTATATATAAAATGATGTTAAATGACATGACTGATAGGCCAACTAAAAGTAACTGGGCATCACTAGTCAGAAATCTACTTACACAGTTAGGATTTGGTAATGTGTGGATAGCACAAGTGGTAGGGGATATAATCAACTGTATGCATATTTTCAAACAGAGATTACATGATGATTTTGTCCAAAACTGGATGTCTAGATTAAACGAGTCTACGCGAGCAGTGTTTTATTGAGGTATCGCTAGATTTCACTATCAACCTTATCTTGATAGCATTACTATTAGGAAATTTCGAGTAGGTCTTACAAAGTTGCGAGTATCCTCACACAGGTTAGAAATCGAGGCTGGTAGATGGCATAAACTCGTAATCACTCCACTTCCTTATTGAATGCCCTTTATATACTGAGTTACGTCGCACATATACATGTATTCGTAAATATTATCTAAGAAGACCAAGTATGTATAAAGTCGTTGAGTTGTTATTATCTGCTAAAAGGAGCAATATTAAAAATCTCGGAATAGTTATTACGAAATCGTTTGAAAAACGGTTTAAATTATTGCTTAAGCTGTGAAATACATGAAGATAAAGAATACAGTTACTTCATGTATGTAATTAGAGCACTATTTCAAGGGTTTGGCATCTCAAACTACAAGCGCATATAGTAATATTTGTTCTTTATAGTACTGTATGTGGCTACAAAATTGTATGTGGCTACAAAATTAACATATAACCCCATTATAATGCCATATTGCTATAAGCGAATACTTGTATATACCCTGTATGGTCACATAACCATATTCTCGAAATAGCTTTGTGTCTACTCTCCCACACGGTATACTTGGGAACTTGGGAACGGTCTGGTTACGGGGTAAAAACATTCCTCAGAATTATTGAATTTGTGATTGAATTTGATTTCTTCGTTCAGCATTTACGTACTCTGACGATTTCATATTCTATTAGTTTAATATATCAAATGCATTCACTCCATTTTGAGTTTTATGTAATAACATCAACTGCACATGTATGTCAGACTTTGAATTACGACTTATCATTGAAAAGAAGAATTTTATAGAAACATTACATTATCTCATCATACAAATATATTTTGCTCTACCTAATCAATAACAATTTGAATTTCTATGAATTACTTGCAGCTTACCAAATGATAAATTATATCAAAAGGTTGTACATCAATCACTATGTACATACCGTCCTTTTGTGGAAAGTATGTACCTGTCGCAAAAAAACAATTAAGTCAGAATGTAATACTATCAGTGGGAGTCCTTAGTTGCTATGCATGTTGAACTGGTTTAGCGCAAGTAATGTTAACCAGAAACTGGAATAACGCTAATGGAACGCTGGAAATATATAGATGTATCATTTGTACTAGCCACGTTAGCCATTTCGTGTGATTTCACAGTAAACATGTTGAGCAGTGAAGCTTTTGGAACCAATGGTATGAAAGAAAACCTCTTGTATTTATTCAATTTTAGAAGTCATTAAACTTTACTGTAAAGTTCCATACTACATCGTTCTGCCAACGCCCCACTATATAAGTTGGATAGCCAACTTGGATCTGGTGTCAGAATATTCTCAGCATGAACGTTGATGTGGAATGGTAAGGGAAGAAGGCTTTCCAAAATAAACTGAAAATTCCAACGCATATAACCAAATGTACTATTTTGAATATCATATCAGTATATAATTTGATTACTAGTAGAATGTACTATATTATTATCCGGCGCCCATTTTGGACTTCTGTTATTGAACGTTGTCTTAAGGTGTATATTGACTTCAGAACAAAAATCATATTGACTTAATACCAGTATTTGGAATAATTACATTCTTAGATGTGACATCCGAGTTTAATTATATAAGCTATTTGCTACAATAATACAAATATAGCTTGAGGCCATCTTGGACTAATGCTGTTGAAACAATGATCTAATTGAGTACCTTAGGTACTAAAATAATTGTGTATCTAAATACAATATTCGTATGCACATTTGCTCTAATATAAGGTATGAGTGCAATTGTATATGTTTCCTATGTAGAGATACGATTGCACGTATAATGTAATATTTATAATTGGCGGCCATTTTGGAGTTCTGCTATTTAGACTATTATTCAATTGCATAGCAAATTTACAAAAATAAACACTCATTGTTTCAGTAAACTCAATATTATACAAATAATACTCTTTGTTGTGACGAACTAGTGAAATTACGTAAAACGGTCACATTTGGCGGCCATCTTGGATTTTTCCCATATTGCAGTTAAGGAATTGAATTTTAAGGTTGCCAATTTTCATCACTATGTCAAATACACCCAGTTTACGCTCTTAAAGTGCTTACTTTCCTCATATGAATGCAACTATATGGCACACTATATCTATTTGGCAGCTATCAGCCGTCAGTAATAAAAAAAAATATGTTATTCAAAACAAGGTAAAGCCCCAAATCGGCTTTTGGCTACCAGACTATATTCAACTCTGGCTGAAAGAAATATAGAGGTACTCATGCTTCATTTTCATTGGATACCTATCTCGTGGGAACGAGATGTTATCTCGACGGAACCTTCTGGTAACGAGATGCTATCTCGTGGGAACGAGATGTTATGTCGTGGTAACGAGATGCTATCTCGTGGGAACGACTTAGCTAACTCGTGGTAACGAGATCCTATCTCGTGGGAACGAGTTGCTATCTCGAGGGAACGAGATGCTATGTCGTGGGAACGTTATGCTATGTCGTGGGAACGACATGGACAAATAATTGCGCATGCCCCTTTTAAGCTGCCGTACCTACGATACCACGCATGCAAATTTAATCATTCCATTGCAATATTGAGTCCCATCTTATATTAATACAATACATTAGATAATACGTACGCATACTTTATACAAATGTAGCCGTTACAAATCGGGCGCTCACTCGTTCGTTAAGCGAAAGGACCCAATCACTGACGCATATCTTACGATAACAAGCTCCCTTGCATCAAAGCATATGTAATACACCGCGTTAATACACGTAAACGAGTTTGCTGATTCATCAGAAACGAGGCGGTACTGAGTTCATATGAAACCACCCAACGACATTAACACTTGTCATAGTAAGTCAACCTACATGTAAAATTATTTGTATTGCACATGCACAGCATCAGACGATGAAAGCGGTGAAGCTGATGTTACAACGGCGTCAGTCAACTAAATTTGTCAGTGAGCACGAGCTTATGGAATATCCCATGCGTATTTCCTGGACACCACATTTTCTTAGTCGGTAGAGGAGTGGGCTCAGCGATTGGCACAGAGTTATGGAGGATCTCATATGAATGCATGTGTTCAATATCACGCAATTCACTGACAAACCCAATGGGCTAACCCAACAAACAGTCACCTCCGCGGTCAATGCCACCTCGGTCCATGCATACTTAGTCTACCGTTCTATGAAATCAAATAGAAAATAGACAGGACAGTACGCAGGAATTAAATACGGGGGTGCGTTATCGACGGCAAGAAGGGCTAAGCAATTTGTTTGCACATCCACGGACATACATCGGCAGAGTAACGCTTTCACCCCTAAGTAGCTGCAATGGATTTTGATATGTTAATTTTGCAACCAATCCAATCATGACAAAATGATTTTCAGACCAGTCCATTTATGAACATGTGGTGTTTTTGTTCTCAAAATTATGAAAATTACTATTCTCTATAATCAATGTACAAATTGGTCGCTTAACGGTATACACTTAGGTTGTGTCGGTTGTAAGGTTGGACCCCGCTGGCACGCCTTGCGGTAGTTCCATCAACGGAAACTGAACCTATAGAGAATAGTAGGTTAGTGCCGTGAATGGGGAAAAATATCTGGCAAGGCTCAGGAAACGGGATGGGCGAGGCTCTGCCGAGCACATCCCGTTTCCGTGCCGCGCCAGATATGTTTTCCCATTCACGGCACTGACCTACTATTCTATTTATCCCGTCAACACTTACAAATGGCTGTAAAATGCAAGAATAGTATTGACTGGATATCAAAAATGGGGTAGTTTCATTAACATAAACGTAACTTATTAGAAACTCACATAAATGCTAAGTTTTGTGAACGCACAAAGTATGTGACCTTTAACGGTACATCATTAAAATAAATATTACTAAATGATTATATATGTATAACGGGCAGTCGTATTTTTAGAACTGGTGGAATAGTAACACAATTATACACTTATTTAATTCCTATAAAGAACAGTTTGTGCCTACTGAGTAGGCATTTACCTTTAACGTGAAGACGGATACGGAGATGATGAGTTTTCACACCATCACGGAGGACAATGAGAGAAATGAAAGTGTGAAATATCACGGATATCACGATATTTCATCAATGGAAAGCCTCCTGAATTGTCGGTTTTGTTAACGCGCTATGTCTGTGACATTGACCGTGATATTACCGATGACTGGCGGGTCATGGATAGAGGAACACCAGAGGAATAATCACGTATGTGTGAAATAACAAGACGTTCAATGAAATGAAACAGATATTATAAGAAATTTCCGGCAATGTTAAGTATTGTGAAAGCGCCGTTACATTGACCTTGGAATTTCATGGATTATGTTTTGAGAGCCCACGGCTTTGTCAATGCATGACAGAGGACCATCGGAGGCATGGTTATGTGAACTATCAACAGGTCTTGTCAAAGGAACCATCCATTACAAGACAGTTATCCCGTAGTTAAGTTTGTAGCGCCGGGTGATGCCATTAGCTCCTTCTTCGGGCGAACTAAACATGAATGGTACTTCCAAATAGAGTTGAAAACTAGAATAAACAAACGTTATTGCTCAATATCCGTTAACTCCCGTGTAAATGATGCGAATATAACGCACTTTTGGTCACTTCCTTATTTGGCGTATTTACCGTTTTTCGGGGCAACAACGTCAAGTGACAATTGATGAATTGATAGAGGCGTCATATGTTTAGTATGTTTCGCGTTAACGCGTACTTTACATTTTAACCGTCATTACACAAACTTTGCACAATTGAGGGAGTGACTGGAGAATTGTATGAATACATATGCGACCAGTCTAGCACCGAAGCAGCCTGCGCATCCACACAGTCTGATAAAGCCCATCATTGATTGTCATTCACTGAAAATTCTGCAGAGAAATTTGAAGTGGATGGACTCGAACGTTGTTTAAACTTGATCCGATTAACATTTATCTGGGAGAATGCTCAGACTAACTACATAATTAAGTAATGCTACTGAATTTGGTGTTGGCGGACTCATAATATCATTAACAGGAAGAAACCGCATTCGTACTACGATTTACCCGAGACATCATGGGCGCCGCCATTACTCCTGACAATACAATAGCCCACGTGAGCTTATATGTTTCTGGAATTGATAAATAAAGGGTCACGTACCATACCGCCGGTCATGGTCCGAAATATTAAAAATTGATTTCATACGATGCATATCACAGTGACTGTTAATGATGTTTAATCTAGAGCAATACTGACGGCCAATTCCGGCCTTAAATGCATTACTCCGTTAGAGTGTAGGTTGGGAAACCGGAGTACCCGGGGAAAACCACCTCACATTAAGTAATGCCCTATTCACATACTTCCGTGAAGAGCTGCTACCGGGGAGCAATACCGGTCTAAAACGGCATCAACTATTGATGCTCCGACAATCGGGGCACCTTCCTGCCTGGAGTCTAGCTACACCGCACTGATGTAAATTTGGTTCTACAACATACCTTTTAAAAGAAGGGAGCGTATTTGGTTAAACAGGTATACATACATGTATCACTATAATGTTTAGTAGCAGATCTGGGGGCCGTTTCACTACAATTCGTACGACTAAAATGTTCGTAAGTGCAAAATTATGATAGTCTGTAAATTTCACATTAACAATGTTTTCTTGTAAATAATTATTGAATTTACATTTATTGATCATAGGCTGCATATGCAGCCTATGCTCAATAAATGTAAATCCATCAATTGATATTTCCAGACGGTCCAAAATTTGCAGTTACAAACATTTTTGTCGTAAGAAGTTTAGTGAAACGTCCCCAGGTTTGTTGTGAGCAGTTATTTGGATAGTGACGTATATGTTTAGAGGTCGGATTCAACAAAGGTCATTGCTTACTCGACTTGGGTTTTATTTTCTAATATTGTGTGTGCCTCGGGTATTTGCATGTTATTGATGGATTATTTATATTGCTAACGGCTGATATTGCAGATGTTCGGGGCGACGTTACGGTTCCCGACAACGATTTCCCCACGACAACAGCCGTCCCGGAGTTTCATAGAGAACAGGAGCAGATGGGGCATTTTATGACCTTCTGCACAACAAACGAGTGAACGTGCATATAGTCGGGGTTGTTAAAGGTTATTAAGGGGTAGGTGGACAAACTGGGGTTTAGTCCACAGTGGAAAAGGGGGACTAGCCTTTTTGGACATAGCCCCCATATTCTACTGACCCTTTAATTATTGGAAAATAGTTGTTAAGCACTCTAATTGCCCCCAGAATATGCTATCTTTTCTCAACCAGTTACCAGCATATACAAGTGCTATTGGGTAACGGTGTTCGTAAAGAGAAGAACACGCGGCAATGCCTAATACGTTTCCGTCATTAGCCGCCAATTAACGCAGCCATGTAATCAATACGCACACACAATAGTTTTATTACTAGCAATAAAACAATTAGATGTGAACTATTATCGGTTTCTGTTCCTTATATACACTTTGTATTGACACATTATAATATTCTGGTAATTTTACCGAGTCGAGCATGTGCCTAATGGTGATTACAACGTGACAAAATCAAAGTCATCGTGACTGATAAGCCCCGTTGTTTGAAAACTCATTTTGCTACAGCGGAACCTCTCTAAACCGGACACCCTGGGAAGTTCCCAGGGTGTCCGGTTTAGAAAGGTTCCGCTGTAGATTAGCATATGACCGCCCAAAGACGCGTGTTCATGCTTTGCGATCACAAACAGAATTTACCATCACAGGTAAGTGACAAAGACACCCACCAAGATTACAAATACATCGATTTACAGGGTGTCCGGTTTAGTGAGGTTCTGCTGTATTTAGCGTAACCGAATCCTCCACATATGGCTATCCTGTCATGCTTCATTATTCGTGTGTATGCTGCGAAAACTACTTCTACATAACCTGCAACCTGTCTGCACTGGATCTTCATGAATGAAACAATAGGTTTACTTACTCCCAACAAAGAAATTAAAAGTCATGCAGAGCATGATGTTATTAGCCGATCAAATCAGGGTTCAATATATGTCCACATTTTAGTAGTTACGGAATCTCAGGGAAAAGTAAGAGAAGTGTTGATTTCCTCCCCAACCAAATTCTCCCAGTTATATATTGTAAATTACTATGGATTTGACATTTACTTGGCGGCCATTTTGAGTTTTCTGACAATGGAGTATATTAACTGCAATATTATTCCAGTTGAAAGAATTAACCTTTGAATATAGGTGAAGGCGCTTAGCATTACACAAATATGTAGCAAGTCAACCGAAATCTCATAAATACCCGATTGTTGGCGGCCATCTTGAAAATATGATAATAATATACTGAATATTAGTATAGTTTACGTAAATTCTTTAATATATCCATCTGAAATGTTTTTGAACAACTTACACCAATTTCCAAGTTAAGGACCATGACCTACCTATTGGCTCATATATTGGCAATTTTCTACTTCCGTCAAGCATAAAGTTCAATGACCTTGAAATGACCTTGAACTTGGTTTAAAAAAAATGGCACCCGGAATTTTTGGAAACCTTATACATTCAAGTTCATAAAAACACCGGGTGCCATAAATTAACACGAGGTGCCGGAATCTTATATATATACATATTGCCCAGACTGTAGAAAGATGCCAGAATTTAAAAAAAACAAGCGCGTAAAAAGGTTATTAATTTGGTGTGAACTTCAATGTATATATTGCCAATGCAGATATACTGTCTGCATAATCGAGACGCACCATGTGATTTTGTACCTACAAACAGGTGCGCAATTTCATGAAATATGCTGAAAGTTGATGAATTCCGCATTTGCTCTGAAAATTTCGACAACCTTCGGAATAATTCCAGGAAAATATCGTAAATTTTGTAATTTTTTTATGAAATTACGCCCATTTTTGTAGGTAAAAAACACATGGCGCATCTTAATTATCATTATTACACTGGTGCTGCACTCCGCGCCGGTGGAAAATGTAAGGCAATCCACTTGAAAAATACAATATGCGCCGTTATAAAATGTTTCTAGATGAGTGTTAAAAAAACAATAAAATTACTACTCGTCTTGAAACATGTTTTTACAATTAATGGCGCCTATTGTATCTTTCAAGTGGATTGTCTTGACATATTTCCATCGGCACGGAGTGCAGCACCAGTGAAGTAAGTGAACTGTTTCTCTAACGGTGCATCACAAATATAGAAAAGTATATGTGACCGTGGCTTGAGAAAAAGGTTTGATCAATTTGGAAAGTAATCTGCTAGCACACTCCTGTAATATGTGAATGTGCAGGCTGATCTGTGCCTACATTGGTCATATTACCATTGAAAGGAAGTAACTTCATGCTTACTATGAGTGTTTATACTTTATTATTACATGTTTTATGTGATAATCATGATAATGGAATAAATGATAAAGTATACATGCTTAGCTTCTATTAAAAATGGTTTTGAATTGGGATATGTAAATGATTTTAATTTCAAAAGGTGCCAGCAAATCTGATGAAGAAATTCCACACCCCTGGCCCAGGAATACCAATTCAGCGATTTCGGACGGCTGCCGGCATGGTACAGATAAACAGGTCGGCTGTCGGTCGGTATAGTCGACTATACCGACCCACAGACAACCTGTTTACCGTTACCATGCTGGCAGCCGACCGAAATCGCAGAATCGCTATTTCCTTGCAATCAATAGAAAAGTAAATGTTTGATGGCGAAATAACTGAATCAGAAAAAGAATATTTAAGTATTTACAAAAGGACACGAAGTGCAAGGACCAGTGTAGTTCAATTTGGTTCAGTTAACATCAACAATTGATTCACACAAATGTATTAGTCCACACGAAACGGTAACAATTTTGTCAGTGACCGTCTTACCAAACTTATCCTTGTTCATGAGACAATTAATGGGAAGACAACCGTTCAATATATTATATTTCTGTCGAACTGAGCCAATAACCCGTTCCACATGTATTCTTGAGTGGGCAAGTTTACGCGTTGATTCCACGTCCAGAGGGGATAGCTGATCACGACCTTTCGTAAATGCTGGAATCTTCACTTCTGCAGCTACCGAGCTAACACTGTCCTTGACATCAAATCCTCTGTCCGCCAACACTAAATCCCCAGGTAATAACTTGGACAGGAAGTCACTTTTCTCTGTCACAAACTTGTCACTCACACGACCACCCCATGCTTTCGACACACTGCCCTGATGAGTAATTATAATTAGAAATTTCACAGTGTGGTGGTGTTTGTATGAAAACCAGGTTTCTGCTCTGGCTTTCAGACCACTTGGTTTCACAATAAATACCTCAAAACAATCAATTATCACTGCACATCTGTGGCCGAAGTACTTCATAAATTCCATTGGCATGTTTTTTCTCAATGTCTCGCGCTCTGGCCATCTTACCGGTATGAGTTTCTTTAGCCGCTTGTACATACAGTTAATTGTCCGTGTAAAAAGTATAGATATTGTTGATTGAGTAGTGTCAAATTCATACGCAAGAAAAATATTTGACAAATTTAGTCGCAATTTCACTAATTAATGTCCTTATCATTACCTTGAATTTGGACATGACCAGACTGGATGGCAGGTGAGGCTCCAGAAAATTGAACAATATAGATAGAACTGTGAATGATGCATATATTTGATGATTAAAACTATGCAGAATTATTATACTGAATTTATTACATTATCACAGCCAAATACTGTGATAATGTAATAAATTCAGTATAATAAAAATTAATAAATTTATCCTAAATTGAAAATTTCTCCCTCAAAGTATGCTTTGCTAGAAAAGTGTACTTTGCAATGTTGGTGAAATAGACTACAGATTTCAATTGGGTTTTTGGCAATTTTAATTGGGTATTTACGCAAATATTCAGCTTATCTGGAGCTCTGGGTGGGGTTCACACACAATATAATGATTACACCAGCTTACATTGTCTCACCAGCTGATAAGTAGAACTATCGGATTATTTATAATATGAAGGACTTACCATTGACAAAATGCGCCGAATACACCCGAACATTTTGGATATTCTTGTGCCCAAATTCTTGTCAATTCTAGCCAGAAATTCACGTGTCCGATCCCAACTCAGTTTGTCGCATTCCACACCTTGATTTGTGATTACTGCAGGCAATCTATACTATTCCAGTGTCCTTTCGCGATCTTTACGATGACTATATCCGTATATAGAACACTTCACAACCATTAATATGCGTCTAACTAACTGAATTTAGGTAAAACTTCGACGTGTTTTGATTTGTATATCGTGATATTGGAACATGGCGGAGCTTCCGGTTTGTGACGTCAAAACGTTTATTTATAGCCAAATTGCAAACCGCCGAACTCTTGTAGTTAAAACGTTTATTTATAGCCAAATTATGTTATTTCGCTTAATTTAAGTTTTAAACAGAGATAATAGCCAAAAATGAAAAATTATCCGGATGATGTAGTTTGGAAGTGATACAACAAATTTAGCGTTTGTAGATTACCGAACATAGGAGAAAAGGGTGGTTACAAACTTGTTCACAAACCGATGAATAACCAATATATAGCCGATCTATAAATAGATCGGCTAAAAAAAATAATGAAGCTTTGCAACAATGCTAACCATTATCTGGAAACTGCAGCTGTGTTCACATCACGTGACCAACGGGTTCAGTGTTCTCGTTTAAATGCAACCGATATGCTGGAAACTGGTGTTAGCCCTTTCAAAACCACATGCCCGTACAGCGGTATTGTCAAATAGTGTAGATACAATGAGCCGGCTTGTGACGAGCCGTCTCATCAGGATCTGCACTTTTTGCTAGTAATTTTCACATTTCGAGATAAAAACACCCCTTTTCATAAAAGAACTAGTCTGAAAATCATTTTGTAACGATTGGATTGGTCCGGAAATTAACATATAAAAACCCATCCCAGTTACTTAGGTGTGAAATGGTTAAAAAACACCGCAACATGTTTCTCAAGAAGAACGGGGAAATAATGGATCAAGATCTGGAAACAAACTGTGTCTGTCGCCTCACAATAGCTGGACTTTTGTTTCATACCCGACTACTTTTGCACCTTGCGCTTTACAGTGGGGTCAGCGTGTAAGTGCACACACGAACGAACACGACAGGTTGGAACCAACCTGTCGTGTTCGTTCGTGTGTGCACTTACACGCTGACTCCACTGTACATGGCAATTACTTCTTACAAGGTGTATGATCACGTGGTACTAGAAACAACAACAAGTAATGAAACTTCCAGAATCCATTCGATTCAAAGTACGTATTCTTTTATATTGTCCTTATTACGTAATGGATTTTGATGAAATATGGCGCATCAAACGCGTCTTGTTAAGTTGTATTTTCGCCCAACCTTCTGTCGCTTTTTGCGAAGAATCGATTTCCGTGTCTACCGACACGGAAATCGATTCTTCGCAAAAACGACAGAAGTCTGTGCCGAACTCCCTGGACCACCAGACGCGTTTGCTGAGCCATATGAAAATATCAAATAATACTTACTTTGGAGTGGGCGACGTTGTTGTTGTTGTTGTAGCCACGTGATCATGCACCTTGTTCTTGGCGTATTCAGTAATACCTAATACGAATAAGCATTAGCGTGAAATCAGCTCCATGTGCTATATGGAATTGATGTACACGTTGGGGCTATATTGCTAGAGGAATTGAATTTAATTAAATTAAATATCGCACATCTTCTAAGGTACACGATCACATAGTTTGTCGCATATTAAAGGTGCATGCCCACTCAGTAGCAAGGTGTATGATCACGTGGTACTAACAACAACAACAAGTACCGATTCAAAGTACGTATTATTGTATAGTGTCCTTATTACGTAACGGATTTTGATGATATATGGAGCATCAAACGTGTCTTGTTAAGCTGCATTTGGTGGTCTCTGTATTTTCGCCCAAACTTCTTCCGTTTTTGCGAAGAATCAATTTCAATCGATTCTTCGCAAAAACGACATAAGTCTGCGCCAAACTCCATAGACCACCAAATTCAGCTCATAAAGACGCGTTTGCTGCGCCATATTTCATCAAAATCCGTTGCATATTAAGGAAAATATCAAATAATACTTACTGTGGAGTGGGCGACGTTTTTGTTGTTGTAACCACGTGATCATGCACCGTAAGTAGGCACTTTTATGTTCTTTATACGAATTAAACAAGTGTATATTTGTGTCAATATGCCACCTGTTCTTAATATTACGAGTGCGCGATATGCAGATATAATCATTAAGCAATATTTATTTTACTGATAGTGACTCGCTGTCCGTGGTATAATTGCACATCAAAAAATAATTACAGATAATAAATAGTAATGTCCGTTAACACTTTAAGGAAGCACTGCTATCGCCCTTGATATCAGTGTGGAAATGTACGTCTGATATACAATGTATAATAATGCCAATCAATACGTGGGATAATGGTAAATTAATGTTCAATTTGCCAGAAATATCCCAGATGATGTCTCTGATATAAAAAGCAGTTGGTGCCTACTGAGTGAGCATGTACCTTTAAAGTGACAAACCTTTTCCATGGGACGTCAACGTCACAGTCGATTTTAAGGACGCTAACTTTTGACCGAGACTGGAGAACTGGGATTTGTGGGATTTGTGACCAATGTGGCACCTGATCATATATTACACTCCGTTCAGTCTAATAACGATCTATGTTGCTCGTTAGATGTATAATCATGATGGTGAGTGTTTCAGTGCAGATCCTGATCAAACCTTGCAGATTTATGAAAACAGACAACAACAGGATAAATAACATGGCTGCGCAGCAATACTTATTGACAAATACCAGTCGTGTTTTTGGTAAAATATAGACAATTTTGGCGTAAAAAATAATAACCGCTAGCACTGGAATAATAGAGCATTTATTTTTCACCAACGTTTGAACAATATTATAAAGTGCATGTATCAGTAGTTGCGGACAGTAACTCTGCATAACTCCCGTACTATCCTTGTTATTGTCCGCATCTAATGTAGCAGTACGTTTATGAAACCATGTATGTGGTCAGTGGAAGAAGTAGGTTATTGTCCACCTTTTTCGAGCGAGTCGTACATGTGTTATCCTCACTATTGTTTGCATCACGTGAACACTTTTCTCGGCTCACACAAACAATACGACTGTTTATGTTGTATATTACATGTAAGTGTGCACTGACCACCCGTAATATATAAGCATAGCTTAACCCAATAAAGTATATGGAAAGTATATGTTGTTACCACTCATTTGAACCGTCTCGTCGAGACGGTTCAAATGAGTGGTAACAACATATACCATTATGGAGAAATAAACAAAATAATGAGAGTTTTTCAACAAAAATTATCGTATCCTTTCGTAACCCATGTACATACATGTTAGTCTATTATGGACTTAGACCTCTTGTTGCACCGGCCACTTCAGTTTTACAGTGTCAGTTGTTCAGCCGAGAAGCAATAGGGGATCCGTAAAGGGAAAGCAGAAACTATTGTATACAGATATTTCCACTACTGTCTGTTTCACGAAACCTGCCGAAATTTTACGGCCATATAAACAATGCAAAAACAATATTTTTACTGATAATATTAAATTTTATCAAAATTTAAGAATGCGCCTTCTTTTTGTTTCGTATGGTCAAATATTGATTTTATTACGAAAAATGAGTTCTCTATGGGAATTTAACATGCGGAAAAAAGAGGTGGAGAATCTGGAGGAGGAGTCGAAAAACGAAAAAAATTGATTCTGAAACCTAGCTAGATAGCTTGGAAATGATCTAACTAAGAAAACAAAGGTTACATTTTGAAACTTGGCCCACTAGTTATGAAATTAGAAAAAGTTCCCCATGTTAACTCTGTATTTTATTACGAAAAATTGATTTGTCTATGGGAATTTAATATGGGGGAAAAGGAGATGAGGAGTCAGAAAACGAAATGTTTTGGAAATTGACTCCGAAAGCTGGCTAGATAGCTTGGAAGTGATCTAACTAAGAAAATGAAAGTTAAATTTTGAAAATCGGTCCAGTATTTCTGAAATTCAAAAAATGTCCGCATGTTAGATCCCCATACATGGGGATTTAACATGGGGAAATTGTTTTTTCGCAAGAAAATCTATATTTTACCAAATTTCAGGAAATAAAAAGAAGGCTCGTTCTTAAATTTTCCTTTAATTTAATATTATCACAAACAATATAGTTTTTGCATTGTTTATATGACCGTAATATTTGGGCAGCAATCGTGAAACAGACAGTAGTGTAGCTCCTGATCAGCTAGCACGCACAATCACATAATTTGTACACATATGCTTTCGATGCACATTTCAGACATGGTCCTCCAGTCTATAATGAAACAAACAAGGGCATCGTTATCACTAAGCTAATCCCCTCGCTGACAGCTTTAATAATAATAAAACAACACACAAAAAAAACATTAACGCATTTGCCATACAAACAAGGTGAACATAAGTCCTCAGTGACCTTGACCTTGGACAGTCGGACGTGGGTCGTGAGTGTAAGAACCATCCATAGACACACATTGTGGACAAATAATATCATAATCGGTGAGTTATTGAACACTAAAAGGTATTACTAACGTACGTATGTATGCTCGCCCGTACGCACGTACACACGTACGCACGTACATAAATAGACTAACGATATATCCTATATGTAGCATATTTCACCAACATTGCAAAGTATACTTTTCCAGCAAAGTATACTTTGAGGGAGTAATCATTTATTTTTCCTGAAATGCATTCTTTCGTATAGAACTAACGACTGCATATATTTGATGATTAAAAGCATGCAGAATCATTACACTAAATGTATTACATTATCACAGCCAAAATGGCTGTGATAATGTAATAAATTCAGTATGATAACAATTAATAAATTTATCCTAAAATTGAAATTTCTCCCTGAAAGTATACTTTGCTAGAAAAGTGTACTTTGCAATGTTGGTGAAATAGGCTACAGACCTATCGGCGAGGGGATAATTATTACACTACGTGGCTGTGGCTGGAGAAATAGGACGTATGACATTTGTGTCCAGTGTAACATTATAGCTTGGTCTATCGAGTATAACCGAGTGCATACTAATATTTAGACAGCAGACATCAGCGAGCACCTGTTCAACCCAGTTTGCGCTGGTACATGTAAATACGATGACTTGAATTTGTAAGGCCGTCTGTGGTGATTACTAAGCGGCGCACAAAATGCTCACTACTGTCTGTTTCACGAAAGCTGCCAAAATTTTGCGGCCATTTAAACAATGCAAAATCAATTTTTTTTATATTTATTTTATTACGAAAAAACAATTTCCCCATGTGAATTTCTGTGAAGATGTCTATGGGGATTTACCCCATAGACATCTTCACAGAGTGAAGATGTCTATGGGAATTTAACATGGGGAATTATTTCTAATTTCAGAAATTTCAGAAATAGTGGACCGATCTTTAAAATTTAACTTTCGTTTTCTTAGTTAGATCTTTCCCAAGCTATCTAGCCAGGTTTCTGAGTTGAGTAAATCGGGTTTTGACTCCTCCCGCAGATCCTCTTACTCCTTCCCCCCCCCCCCCCCAATATTAAATTCCCATAGACAAATCAATTAATACAATCAATATTTGATCAAATTTTACGAAATAAAAAGAAGGCTCATTCTTAATTTTAAAAATTTAATATTATCAAGAAAATATTGTTTTACCATTGTTTATATGACCGTAACGTTTGGGCAGATTTCTTGAAACACACAGTAGCGCTATACACTCAGTTTGGCTGGTTGGAAGGTCGGACCCACGCATGGTCGCCCTGGAGCGTCGTTTGGTAGTCTGTGCCCGAGTACCGACAAGAACGTTAAACATGTCTAAACCCTGGGGGCCGTTTCACTAAACTTCGTATGACTAAAATGTTCGTAAGCACAACTTTAGGATCGTTTGGAAATTTCAGTTGATGTATTTACATTTATTGAGCATATGCTGCATATGAAGCATATGCTCAATAAATGTAAATTCATTAATTGTTTACACAAAATAATGTTAATGTGTAATTTACAGATTTATCATCATTTTGCACTTACGAACATTTTAGTCGTACGAAATTTAGTGAAACGGCCCCCTGGTCTTCTAGTACATTTCAATATCCTGGTAAGTAGATAAAACCTTTACGTCTCACATACTGAATGTCAAAGAGTGCAGATCCAGATCAGCCAGCGCGGATTCGCGGGATGATCTGGGTCTACACGCTCCCAAACTTGCTTCAGTCACAGCCTCATATAATATGCTGATTAAACTGAAACTAACAGGAAGCATTGTGTATAAAACAAAACATGCAACACAATAAACTCATTCAAATACATTTCAGACTAAACGCTAAATGTACAGCTAATAAAATATAACCAAGCGAGAAATATAAATGAACGTAATATAATTCCAGCACAACAATATTTACACAACTCCCTAACATTTGATTGGCCAGTAGTAAGTCTCTGTCCAAAATGTATATCCCAGTAAACTCCCATGCCGAACTACTTTCCGTAACCGTGAGGCGCAGTTGAAATAAATCTGAAGAAAACGGAAAATAAACACATTTTCTTAATGAATTTATTTCACCTGCTGGAATTATAAGGAATGAATGGCCTTTTTGTGGAATTTATCGGGGTATAAACTTGGAAAAGTCGCGGGAATACTGGACGAAGGCCGGAAAATACTGGACGAGGCCTTCCGGCCTTCGTCCAGTATTCCCGCGACTTTTCCAAGTCTATACCCCGATAAATTCCACAAAAAGGCCATTCATTCCTATAACAATAGAATCAATAGAAAGTTCACACCCTGTAAACCTCGTTGTGTAACTGTTGTATCTCGCAGTAATTAGTCAAATACTACTCACTGTTCTTGATTGGAAAACAAATACACACAGACAGTTAGTTAGCTTATAATGTAGGGGTGGGACAATCTATACTTTTTTTGGATAATTCAAATAAGACCGGTGATTTCTATGACCATTTTCTATGTAATGAACACATCTGGTGAGATCAGAGATTAAAAATGCGTTTTTCGTTTGGATCAGTCCATTTTTCAGAAATTGCCGCCAAAGCACACATATTTTGCTGAAAATCCTGGCATATATCCATTTATATGTATTCATGGATTGTAAATACATCTGCAATTATTGAAATTTTACATTACTTGCAGTTATGTTTTATTTAAAAAATATTCAAAATGGCCAACAAAAGTAAGATTTCTTGAGAAAATATATGAGTAAAACGCTATTAAACATGTGCATAACCCGACATATGCAGGTTATACATCAGGTGTACTGAGATTATGATCATACATTTAAGGGTGGGGATTGGTTCAAATACCCTTCAAATACCCTTCCATACCCGGCATGTACACATACACAGACATGTATTGGAGTGGTTATATAGTAGCTACAATAATTCGTTTCAGATATGTTATATACGGCTACAATTTGACCGATTTAAAAATGTGAGCAACCGAAGTGCATACCCAAACCTGTTGCATGTAGGTCAATATTTAGTAAACTGTATAGTCTATGCCTTTAAGCAAATAATAATTGATATAGAACTAGTAAATTTCCAAAAGTAATAGAACAGGGAAATCATTTTCCCATGGAAGCCATCTTTTCTCTTGTTTCAACATTTAACATAACGAAATGAACTTTCAAAGTTACAAGACATACATGTAAATATCAGATAAACACCTTGTCATGGTAAAATAACCAGTGTATGCATGTGTATGCACTTTATTAATAATTTACTGATACAGCTTTGACAGTTTTCTATCGCTAACATATCAAACACGCCCGATAACCGATGGCAACAATCACTCTTCTATGTGTTATATTAAAGAGATTGGGTTAAATTGCTACACTGGCGAGAGGTATGGAGCGGGGTATCAATTTTGTTTCTAGTTATATAGCTGTAATACAGTGAATGGGACATAGCCACACCTAGGACTGGTCTGGACCAGACCACAGACACATACACATGTATTATACCTCACTGTAAATTCGACGCTTTGCATTGGTCAATTCCCTACCACGTGGTATAAAGCAATTGGCCATGTGTACCCTGAGGGCAATAATGCCATGAGATAATATCATTATCGACCGTTTCGCCCGAAGATACCCGAAGTCTGGTCACGGAAACTACCGAACATTAATTGGAGTACCTTGTAGCTTATCGATCATCGAAACCGAAAGTACCGAATGAGATCAAAGCAGACGCTGACTGGTACCCCCGTTTTATTACCCCTATAACAGTAAAGCATTGTAAACCTGGCACCAGCTGCGCAGATGTAAACAAAGATGGCAGAAGCCAGTGTAAGTGATATTGTGTGCAATGTGAAATGTTAGTTATATTCGGTATAATAAAGTAAATGGTGCCCTTGGTTGAGGGGGATATTGTGGATTATCTCCCCTCGAGAACAGTATCTCCCTCGTCTGCGCCTCGGGAGATAATGTTCCCTCGGGGAGATAATCCCCAATATCCCCCTCAACCAAGGGCACCATTTATATAATATTGGAGAGGTTATATAGCTGTAATACAGTGGGTGGAACATCGCCAAACATAGGACTGGTCTGGATCGGACAAGACACAAGAGACATTTATTGTAGTTCTCATATAGCGAAATCCAGCACAAAAATATTTACACAATTCCCTAACATTTGATTGGCCCGTAGCAAGTGTCTGTCCAAAATTTATATCCCAGTAAACTCCCACGCCGAACTACTTTCTACAGGTGCTCTGTCCGTGCTTTCAATGTAAACAAATGGCTGCCGTCTGTCAAAATAAACACATTTTCTTGATGAATTTATTTCAAATGCTGTAATTATAAGGAATGGAAAAGTCGCGGGAAAAGCCTTCCGGCCTTCGTCCAGTATTCCCGCGACTTTTCCAAGTTTATACCCCGATAAATTCCACAAAAAGGCCATTCATTCCTATATTTAGTCCACAAATAAAATATGGAAATCATGTCCGAAGCCGAGCTGTGTGAAATGATTTAACTAACTTGGTCCAAAACATTTAATATGTTTATGTCGCGTGGACGTCAGGGATCTTCGTAACGTCATAACGGTGTGCTGTTTGGCACCACATTGCTATGCCGTTATACAGTGAAACCTCTCCAAATCGGACACTCTATGAGTTCCCCCAGGGTGTCCGGCATAGATAGGTTTCACTGTTAATCAGGCATTTTTTCATTCTGGGCCATAGTTGAGTGCAATGCGATCACTAACAGACATTATCACCCGAGATAAATGACCAAAAAGCTCATAAACAATAAAATGTGTTTTATTGGTGTTCGGTTTAGAGAGGTTACATTGTACACGTATATCTGGAGAAATAGAAAAAGCTGCGATATCACAAATACTTAATAATTGTGATTCGACTTTCTGAATCTATATTTCCCCGAGAAGCCGATTCTGACAGACAATAAGACCAAGGTGTATGATCACGTGGTACTAACAACAACAACAAAACGTACCGATTCAAAGTACGTATTCGTTTATAGTGTCCTTATTACTTAACGGATTTTGATGAAATATGGCGCATCAAACGCATCTTGTTAAGTTGCATTTGGTGGTCACTGTATTTTCGCCCAAACTTCTGTCGTTTTTGCGAAGAATCGACATAGGTCTGTGACAAACTCCCTAGACCACCACCAAATGAAGCTCACGAAGACGCGTTTGCTGCGCCATATTTCATCAAAATCCGTTGCATATTAAGGAAAATATCAAATAATACTTTCTTTGGAGAGGGCGACGATGTTGTTGTTGTAACAACGTGATCATGCACCTTGAAGACGCCATATTGATAGTGTAAATACGTACTTTGAATCGGTACTTGTTGTTAGTTTACCTTGAAGTTCGCCCTGATCGTTTGCAGATCTAAAAATGTTTTTTCTAAATTTCATTCATTATTTGGAACTGGGTCAACACACTTCCATGACACATTCACCGAAGCGTCTATGTAACGTCACCTCTGATTGGCTAGATATGAAAACAGTCACCAATCAAATGCATCGTTACACTATGATGATATGTTATTCAACCAGTCTTGGGATTCCGGACAACATAAGTGTGATAGTGGGCAAATCATGAATGACAGACAAGGAAACAAGACAAAGATGTGCAGCTATATATACACATACACACGTATATAGATGAGAATGCAGATACATAGCGCGCTTGCAGGGGCGGACCTGGAGGGGAGGGGAGGGGAGGGGTTTCGAGGTAGCAACCCCCCCCCCCACGTTACGCAACGGAGTTTACATAGATAGACAGTTTACCACCAGCTGGAGTCTAAATTTAAATGCCGTAAAACACAGGAAAGTGGATTTCGAAGAGCTCGAAAATAGGACAACCCCCTAGTTGCGAACGGTAATTCTTGCAATTACTCCCGTACCGTCTGTAGCTAACTACGGACGGTACGGGAGTATATTGCAATAGTTACCACCCCCCTCCCTGTTCCCCAAATGCTTGATCCGCCCCTGGCTTGTGAAGTAAAACATTCAAACAAAGTTAAAAGAAGTACAACAAGCTTAATATTAATTGATGCTTGTAGCAACAGTGATGTTACCATGCTGATTCGTATGTTGTAGGCAAAGTACATATGAGACACGCCATGCGATGTTCTACACTCCCGCCTGCGATTCGCTTACCAAGAATTGCACTCCAGCGGTCCTTGAATTGCAATTCTTCCCCTCTGGAATTGCAGTCTAATTGCAGTCTAATTGCGGTCCAAACACGGTCCCATTTTTGCGATCATTCTTTCGCGATACCGTTTGTGCGGTCATTCTTTCGCGGTCCAGTTTGTGCGGTCATTCTTTCGCGATACCGTTTGTGCGGTCATTCTTTCGCTATTTCCGGTAAAAACTTACCGTATCATCGTATAGTACAGTTTGTTTACATTATCAGTGATTATACAAACGTACTATACGAATATTATACAAACATACGATATCCGTTCGTATATACGATATATCCGTACGGATATGGTATGAATATAAAGTGGGTCATCCTGTGGTTAAAATATACCGATGCACCGGTTCATTTCGAATGTAAACATCCGGTTTTCATTTCGATCATCTGCCATAATTTGAAGTTTTTCAAAATGAATAAATGTTCAGTTTTACGATACAGAAAGAATATTTAAAACTGAGGATTGTGAAGTACGGTATCACTGTACATATACAGTGTGTTCAATATACAGTAATTCATCACTGTACTCCGCACTACCGCCGGGGACACAAAACAATGATCCCCCACGCACACCAGCCATCTACATTTGGCGTCCTAAAAGTTCCGGTCTATATCCCACAGTGGGAACAATGTGTATCACCACCACCACCAGTTTTTGTCTATGACTACACTACACACCCCCCCCCCCCCCACCGCCCCCGACCACCACTTCTGTCTGTAACAGGATGACGTGGCCGACTGATCAAGTGCTAAACTAGTCCTGGTGCGATGACCGACTGATCAAGTGCTATACTAGTCTTGGGGCGATGGCCGACTGATCAAGTTCTAAACTAGTCGTGGTGCGATGGCCGACTGATCAAGTTCTAAACTAGTGCTGGTGCGATGGCCGATTGAGCAAGGTCAAAACTAGTCTTGGTGCGGTGGCCGACTGATCAAGTTCTAAACTAGTCCTGGTGCGATGGCCGACTGATCAAGTTCTAAGCTAGTCCTGGTGCGATGGCCGACTGAGCAAGGGCAAAACTAGTCATGGTGCGGTGGCCGACTGATCAAGTTCTAAACTAGTCCTGGTGCGATGGCCGACAGATCAAGGACTAAACTAGTCTTGGTGCGATGGCCGACTGATCAAGTTCTAAACTAGTCGTGGTGCGATGGCCGACTGATCAAGTTCTAAACTAGTCCTGGTGCGATGTCCGACCGATCGAGTGCTATACTAGTCCTGGTGCGATGGTCGACTAATCAAGGGCTAAACTAGTCGCAGTGCGATGGCCGACTGATCAAGGGCTAACTATTCCTGGTGTGATGGTCGACTGATCAAGTTCTAAACTAGTCCTGGTGCGATGGCCGACTGATCAAGTTATAAACTAGTCCTGGTGCGATGGCCGATTGATCGAGTGCTATACTAGTCCTGGTGCGATGGCCGACTGATCAAGTGCGAAAGTAATACTGGTGTGATGGCCGACTGATCAAGTTCTAAACTAGTCCTGGTGTGATGGCCGACTGATTGAGTGCTATACTAGTCCTGGTGCGATGGCCGACTGATCAAGTGCTAAAGTAGTCCTGGTGTGATGGCCGAATGATCTAGTGCTATACTCGGCATGGCCGACTGATCACGTGCTATACTGGGCATGGTGAGATGGCCAACTGATCAAGTGCTATACTGGGCAAGGTGCAATGGGCGACTGATCAAGCGCTATACTAGTTATGGTGCGATGGCAGACTGATCAAGTGCTCTGCTAGTCTTGGTGCGATGGCCGACTGATCAAGTGCTATACTCGGCATGGCCGACTGATCATGTGCTATACTGGGCATGGTGAGATGGCCAACTAATCAAGTGCTATACGTACTGGGCATGGTGAAATACTACACTCCCGCCTGCGATTCACTTACCAAGAATTGCAATCCAGCGGTCGTTGAATTGCAATTTGTCCGCTCTGAAATTGCAGTCTAATTGCGGTCCAATCGCGGTCCCGTTGTTGCGGTCATTCTTTTGCGATACCGTTTGTGCGGTCATTCTGTCGCGGTCCAGTTTGTGCGGTCATTCTTTCGCGATACCGTTTGTGCGGTCATTCTTTCACTATTTCCGTTAAAAACTTACCGTATCATCGTATAGTACAGTTTGTTTACATTATACAAACGTACTATACGAATATTATACAAAAACATACGATATCCGTTCGTATATACGATATATCCGTACGGATATGGTATGAATATACAGTGGGTCATCGTGCAGTTAAAATATACCGATGCACCGGTTCATTTCGCATGTAAACATCCGGTTTTCATTTCGATCATCTGCCACAATTTAAAGTTTTTCAAAATGAATAAATGTTCAGTTGTACGATACAGAAACAATTTAAAACTGAGGATTGTGAAGTACGGTATCACAGTGCATATACATGTGTGTTCAATACAGTAATTCATCAGTAATTCATCATTGTACTCCGCACCACCGCCGGGGACACAAAACAATGATCCCCCACACACACCAGCCATCTACATTTGGCGTCCTAAAAGTTCCGGTCTATATCCCACAGTGGGAACAATGTGTATCACCACCACCACCAGTTTTTGTCTATGACAACACAACACCCCCCACCCCCGACCACCACTAAA
The DNA here is from genome assembly GCA_029237695.1 of Conchocele bisecta. Classification (NCBI taxonomy): domain Eukaryota; kingdom Metazoa; phylum Mollusca; class Bivalvia; order Lucinida; family Thyasiridae; genus Conchocele; species Conchocele bisecta. The sequence goes on along the minus strand of CM055270.1, from coordinate 60,239,655 downwards.
CTAGTCCTGGTGCGATGGCCGACTGATCGAGTGCTATACTAGTCGTCCTGGTGCGATGGCCGACTAATCAAGGGCTAAACTAGTCTCAGTGCGATGGCCGACTGATCAAGGGCTAAACTATTCCTGGTGCGATGGTCGACTGATCAAGTTCTAAACTAGTCCTGGTGCGATGGCCGACTGATCAAGTTATAAACTAGTCCCGGTGCGATGACCGACTGATCGAGTGCTATACTAGTCCTGGTGTGATGGCCGACTGATTGAGTGCTATACTAGTCCTGGTGCGATGGCCGACTGATCAAGTGCTAAAGTAGTCCTGGTGTGATGGCCGAATGATCTAGTGCTATACTCGGCATGGCCGACTGATCACGTGCTATACTGGGCATGGTGAGATGGCCAACTGATCAAGTGCTATACTGGGCATGGTGCAATGGGCGACTGATCAAGCGCTATGCTAGTTATGGTGCGATGGCAGACTGATCAAGTGCTCTACTAGTCCTGGTGCAATGGCCGACTGATCAAGTGCTACATGTACATGTATACTCGGTATGGCCGACTGATCACGTGCTATACTGGGCATGGTGAGATGGCCAACTGATCAAGTGCTATACTGGGCATGGTGCAATGGGCGACTAATCAAGCGCTATACTACTTATGGTGCGATGGCAGACTGATCAAGTGCTCTACTAGTCCTGGTGCGATGACCGACTGATCAAGGGCTAAACTAGTCCTGGTGCGATGGCCAACTGATCAAGGGCTAAACTAGTCCTGGTATGATGGCCGACTGACCAAGGGCTAAACTAGTCCTGGAGCGATGGCCGACTGATCTAGTTCTATACTAGTCATGGTGAGATTGCCGACAGATCAAGTGCTAAACTAGTCCTGGAGCGATGGCCGACTGATCAAGTTCTAAACTAGTCCTGGTGCGATGGCCGACTGATCGAGTGCTATACTTGTCCTGGTGCGATGGCCGACTGATCAAGGGCTAAACTAGTCCCGGTGCGATAGCCGACTGTTCAAGTGCTATACTAGTCCTGGTGTGATGGCCGACTGAACAAGTTCTAAACTAGTCCTGGTGCGATGGCCGACTGATCAAGTGCTATACTAGTCCTGGTGAGATGGGAAACTGATCAAGTTTTAAACTAGTCCTGGTGCGATGGCCGACTGATCAAGTTCTAAACTAGTCCTGGAGCGATGTCCGACTGATCAAGTGCTAAACTAGTCCTGGTGTGATGGCCGACTGATCAAGTGCTAAACTAGTTCTGGTGCGATGGCCGACTGATCAAGTGCTAAACTAGTCATGGTGTGATGGCCGACTGATCAAATCGCATGCCATAATAACTAGATGGCCATGGCCTGCATGTCGTGCCCGCCGAGGCATTTGATAGTACAAACAATTTTTTTTATTACAACAAAGCTTTAGCCCGTTGACATAAAAACATGCCGCACCCGCCGAAGCTTTGATAGTAAACCCAAAAACTTTAACTAAAAAACACTTTAACCAAAAACTTTATCCTGAATGCACACCAATGTGCCAACTATATCGCTCTGTCTGCAAGCGGGCCCAACAAAAACTTTAAGGGAAATTTCAAAGTAATTTGACCGTGACATTGGTCACATATAAATAATAATGAAAATGTGGGTGACAAATACACCGTATGTGAAGTTTCGAGTGAATTGGTGAAGCGGTTTCAGAGATATAGTGTTCTTAAAGGTACATGCCCACTTAGTAGGCACAAAATGTTCTTTATATCAGACATCATCTGAGACATTTTCTGGCAAAATAAACATTAATTCACCATTAATACACATATTTATTGGCATTATTATACATTTTATATCGGACGTAAATTTCCACACTGCTATCAGGGGCGATAACCGTGTTTCCTTAAAATGTTACCAAGACATTACTATTTATTTTTTGATGTGCAATGATCATACTTTATAATCTGTCGAAAACATTATTTTTTCAGGGAAACACATTTAATTAGTATAAGTAATTAAAAAATATCATGCCCCATTTGCCTATGAAAATAGCCTGATATCACCACGTGTCATTATCAGTGAAATAAACATTACTAAATGATTATATCCATATAACGGGCACTCGTAATGTTTAGAACTGGTGGAATAGTGACAAAATTATACACTTATTTAATTCCTACAAATAACTGAGAATACACATAACTTTAATTGTTGTGCCTACTGAGTGGGTATGTACCTTTAATTAGCATAAATTATTAAAAACAAGAAATGCGTCTGTCGAACGCGGATGCCACCTGCAGCATATTTGAGAAACTGTGACAAAGTGGTTAACCGAAAAGTGTGACGGATGGACAGACGGACGGACGGTCCAAACACTATATGCCACCCGTTTCTTCGAAACCCGGTGGCATAAAAATATCATGCCTCATTTGAATATGAAAATAGCTTGATACCACTGCTAGTCATTATCAGTAAAATAAATATTACTAAATGATTATATATGGATAGCGGGAACACATAATTTTTAGAACTGGTGGAATAGTGACACAATTATACACTTATTTAATTGCTATAAAGAACAGTTTGTGCCCACTGAGTGGGCATGTACCTTTAAAAACTTTAACCTTAAATCAAAAAAATTTAACCGGACGGATGTACATACGTACGAATGTAGGCCAATGTGACAATTATATCGCACTGTCCACATGCAGGCATGTCAAAAACTTTGAGGTAAATTTGAAAGTAATTTTACCTTGATATTGGGCACAGGGGTTGCAGGAGTTGAGCATAGAATGAACATATGGATGATGATAAACAAACATGTGAAGCTTCGAGTGAATTGGCGAAGCTGTTTCTGAGATATAGTGTTCTTAAAAACTTTAACCTATAGTAAATAAAAATCAGATGGCCATGGCCCGCATGTTGAGCCCACCGAGGCATTTGATGGTGTCCGAGTATATTTATTTGAAGTTTGAATTAACGTATGTAAAAGCTTTAACGCAAATTTGAAAGTCATTTGACCTTGATCTTGGGCATGTGGGTCGCATGCGTGGGCTATAATATGAAAATATGGATGATAATAAAGAATTATCTGAAGTTTGAAGCAAATCTGGGTAAGTGTTGTGGAGATATAAGGTATGCAAAAACTTTAACAAAAATTTCAATGTCATTTGACCTTGACCTTGGGGCACAGGGGCCGCATGAGTGGGACACAGAATGAATATATGGATTATGACTAATAAGCATTTGATGTTTCAAGTCAATGTGACTTAGGATATGGTATTTAAAAACATACACCGATTTCGGACGGACTGACGCACGGACGTCATTGTGATCACTAAGTCTCGCTTTCCGCAAGCAGGCTCGGCAAAAAAAATACAGATGGACGTCAATGTGCAGACTATATCGCACTGTCCGCAGGCGGTCGCGACAACAAATGTCCAACCCCTTTTTAAAGGTGCAAGCCCACTCAGTAGGCTAAAAATGCTCTTTATGGGAATTAAATAAGTGTATAATTGTCACTATTCCACTACTTTAATATAAACATTACGAGTGCCCGCTATACAGATATAATCATTTGGTAATATTTATTTTACTGATAGTGACGCGCGGTGGTATCGGTATTTTCATGTGCAAATGTAGTCACTGAAAACATGACTCAGACTTGCCATACTGAGTCATGATTGACATATGAAGTAAATCGGCATTTTTCAATTTTTCTAAAAATCATCAAAAATTGGGTACATACATATTCATTTTCTATCACATAACTTACATTTATATACATATATTACTAATATGTCAGTAATGATCCTTAAAGTGTCTCATTTCAAGCCGATCTGACTTGTTTTCGATCCGAGTGTTGTCACCAGTCACCACATTTCCGCCATCTTTGTTGTTTCTTGTGGAAAAGGAAACTTCGAGACGGACATAATTTATGGTAAAATACAAAACATAAATGTTTTTTAAATGTTTCTTTTCTTTAAAATTACTTTATTATTAGTGTTATTATATTATTTTATGCGTTATATGGTGTATAATTAATAAAAAAAAGCATTAATAACTTTTTTGATTACACCTTTCAAATTCAAACTTTCTGATAAAATATGTGTGTATCATGTAAACCTATCGATTATTACGGCTATGCAGATTAAAAAATAGTCTCTATAATAAAATTTAATAAGGAGTATAATATTATTTTGTTTTCTTCCTTTCGTGAAAAATTGGTGCGATGTTGATTGGCTTATTTTACTGGCAAATATGGATTTAGTGCAATGTGGCGGCTGCATAATAGCATCCATTGCATTATCCCACTCACCGATTCATTTCCACATAATAGGTGGTCATTTCGACAGTTTTCCACATTTTATCTGGATAGAATAACAGTAATGCATTGACGATGTGTTAAATTATTGTTAAAGTAAATACAGCAATAGTACAGTTGAAACAGATAACTGGCGGCATACCCAAAGGCGGTATGATTGGACCGACCATTTTCCTGCTATATATTAATACTAAAATGAAGTGGCGCACCGCTCGCCGCTGTAGAATGTGAAGATGAAATTTCCGGAGATCTCATAACTTAATGTTGGATTTCTAACTATTTGTGTTGTTTTGTAATATACATATTGTAAATGGAATAAAATAATAACTAAATTTCATGAATTGCTGTGTTTTGTGAAATCTACTTCAATCAGTCATGTATGCGATGGACATGTTCACAGGGCTCCCAGTAGTAATTAACTTTATATTCGGGATCATTTGATTCCTTTATTTTATTTTTGTTTGCAATACTTTTGTGAAAGTTTATGAGTCATAATCTATTTTACACACATTTTTATCAACAAACTTTCCACTAAATTTTAATTTAATTAACATTTGAAATGATGCATAAGTTATGTTACAAATATTTCATTTCACCATTATTATAAAAGTAACCTACACTAGTCCTAGGAGCACTGAGTAAGTAAGTCCTTGATCTGAGTCATTGGCAGCTCTGTGTTCCTATTATAAACACAGTTGTTTATAGAGCGTTATTTTATTTGAAACTTCCCGTTGTACAGTTCAGGTATGTGACACCCTCTACAATAGCCTCGATCAATTAGTTTCGGAACATCTAACGACATGTGCTTCCTTCATTCAGTGGAACAGCAAATTTCAAACAAAACAAATCAATAAAGTAGGAAAACTATTCAATTCAGATAAAAACTTACCATAGGAATTACAAATTTCCGATTATTTACATTTGTTCCAGGCGCTAAAGTTATGGACGTCACTAACTCGTTACATTACCCGATCTAATGGGTTTCGGAACGATTTGGCTACTCTAGTATTGTTCCCGGGTACCAGACCCGATGCCGTCGAAATCATGCATACTGGTACTGCATATGTTTTTCAGCATATCCAATCGCCTTAAACATGTTAATGGGTGTATTTAAATACAACAGTGTATTCTTAAAAATGTTTCTGTAATTATTTTCATCCATTCCTTTGCTCATTACATTCGTGTCTGCCCTGGTCATGCTGGTGTGTGAATACGGCCGATACATGTTCCTCATTTTAGTTAGTGCCGACTACAAGCGTTTGTCACATTGTTTCTTACATAATCAGTGGGTTTTTGTTGCATATATTATTCAGACAATGTGACTTTAAAACACCATTATGCCATAAACTTTATGTGCTGAAATATTACACATCCCAGTTGATTTGTTTTTAAAACAAGAGCTGTAGGAGAACAGCATAGCTCGACTACGATGGTTGTCGATGTACACATAGCTTCACAAAGAAGGTGGCTGCGGCCTGCATAAAAACCTTAACCAAGGTTGATTAAAAACATTAACCAAGGGAAATTAAGTAAGTAATTTAAGGTTAAATGTACGTCAATGTCAGATATAGATCAGGGGTTATTGATGTACATCACTAGGAGATGAAGTTGTCCAAGTATGGTTGATGTAGGCCCAGGAGTATTCCATATACAAGCTTGACTATAAACATTAACCAAGTAATTCAAGGTTAAATGTAGGTGAAGATAAAATAAAGGTCAGGGGTTATTGATGTACATCCCTATGAGAAAAAGTTATCCAAGTATGGTGTCTGTATGCACAATAGTATTCCATCTACAAGCTGGACTAAAAACCTTAACCAAGGTTTAGTAAAGACCTTAACCAAGTGGAATTAACTAAGTAATTCATGGTTAAATGTAGGTCAAGGTCAACTATAGGTCAGGGGTTGTTGATGTACATGACTAGGAGATGAAGTTGTCCAAGTATGGTTGGTGTAGGGCCATGAGTATTCCATCTACAAGCTTGACTAAAAACCTTAACCAAAGAGAATTAAGTAAGTAATTGAAGAGGAAATGTAGGTCAAGGTCAAATACAGATCAGGGGTTATTGATGTACATCCCTATAAGAAAAGGTTGTCCAAGTATGGTGTCTGTATGCACAATAGTATTCCATGTACAAGCTTGACTAAAAATCTTAACCAAGCTTGACTAAAAACCTTAACCAAGGGGAATTAAGTAAGTAATTCAAGAGGAAATGTAGGTGAAGGTCAAATATAGATCAGGGGTTATTGATGTACATCACTAGGAGATGAAGTTGTCCAAGTATGGTGGGTGTAGGGCCAGTAGTATTCCATATACAAGCCTGACTAAAAACCTTAACCAAGGTTGACTAAAAACCTTAACCAAGGCGTGACGGTGACGCCGACGCCGGGGTGACAACATAAGCTCTACTTATTCTTTGAATAGTCGAGCTAAAAATAACTAACTTGAGTAGCATACAAACCAATCGAATTTACCCTATCTCGAAACTAGGTAATTCCATGTTTACTGCAGCAGCCACAATACACAGCTGTGAAAGCTGTCAACAGTTTTAATGCGATAAAAGGTAGTTTTGTTGACCTTATAAGGGTGATGACAAAAGGTAATAAGTATTTTGGACATATTTAACCCCCATGTACACAAACGAAGGATAAATCACATTTTGGATGCTGATTTTCCACATTTTTCCTGTGGTGAATGAACTTTTTAAATCTATATACTTGTTTTATTCTTTGCAGATACACACTTTAGTATTAACTTACCTTTTCAACGTGCGCTACAATTAATATATATATATAAATTACAACATTTTAAAAGTCATTTACGTTCAAAATATGACGATACTGTTCCAGATCGGACCGCATTATCGTATGTCAATATTTTCCAGTGACCTGTATCTGGCCAAGGTGCACATCTTCAATATGTGTAGAAGACGTGTGTATAGTTTCAGATCGATCGACTGAACGGTTTCGGAGGAGTTGTGTACATGAACTATGATACGTACCGTTTTTTAAAAACGGTCGTATAAAAATAAAACGCACGAAAATCTGAACTGTCAACTTTTTGTTGGAGAGTTCTGGCCCTCTCAATAAGTATGTAACTGTTGGAGTGAATCAGCCTTATGCTAAAATTAATATTATAAAACTCATATTCACGTCCTCAACGTTTATGCGAATGCAGGAAATGGCGTTGGGAGCATGCCCGCGGACCCTTAGCAACATCGTGCCCTGTGGGCCCTCAACACAGCCCCCACTCTCAATAACTCACAATAATATAAAATTTTGTTTTTATTTTTCCTTTCCACCCCTACTAATAACATTCCATTCAATTAAGTCTTTTGAAAAGGCCTTTACACGAATAAATTTTCATTCAATTTCACTATGCATTAGATTGTTGTATTTCAGAAAATATTGTGTAAATAATGACTAGGGTAAAAAATGTGCAATAACATCTTAAGCAATTTTGCGCACCTGCCTATTACAACAGGGAGAAAAAAATGTGAACTGACACTGAACTCGAACCGGTAAACTGGTTTACCGTACCATCGGTATACCCACTAAATGTCAGATACACACAAACCTTCCCGTATTGAGTTACATACTAACCCTGACAGTATATAACACATTTAAGTCAATAGCGCCAATGACGTGTGTCTATATAGTTATAGCCTATACTGCTCTACGGTCGTTATTCCACCATAATTATTCGACGTTGAGAGATAAGACAGTGGCGGGTACCTACAAATAAAGTACAACAACGGGCAAGGAACCCTACTATTATCATAAGCATGAGTAATAGTCAAATAACGAACGAAATATATAGTTTGTAGTTTAAATTAAATTTCAATCAAAACGTATTTTAATATCCATTTTTGTAGAATTAATCCTTTGCGCTAATAAGTAATACACGTAAAATTGTCACTATATTGTATCCGGGCATAGATTTACACCCATTTTCAAGCAACCGGAAATTAATCAATTACGCAGTTCACAGTGTTGGAAGAACGTTTTGATTTATTTTAAAAATTTAAATGGATATTGGAGAGATACTACAAAGAATCAGCACTTGAGGTAAGGTAATAATCAATTTTGAGAGCATAATTAACAATATAACGTGTATATTAATACAATTTTGGCCATAGAAAGTATTGAAAACCTTCCTCAAAGCCGTGGCGATTTCGAGATACCACTTTACAAAAGCAAGCCGTCATGACTGTATATCAAGACAGTCATGAAATCACGATTAGTGCAAATGGGGCATGATATTTTATAATTATTAATACTATTAAATTAAATGCATCAACTGAAAAAAAAATTGACAGATTATAAAGTATGATCATTGCACATCAAAAAATAAATACAGAGAATAAATAGTAATGTCCGTTAACATTTTAAGGAAACACGGTTATCGTCCCTGATATCAATGTGGAAATTTTCTTCTGATATAAAATGTATAATAATGCCAAACAATACGTGGGTAATGGTAAATGATTGTTTATCTGGCCAGAAAATGTATCCGATGATGTCTCCGCCCTGTCCAGTCAGACCTATGCATGCGTTAAGTTTCATAAAAAATATTGCAAAGGGTGTTCGCGTTATGCTCCGGACAAATCAGTGCGCGAAAAAACAAAGGGAGATAACTAAACTAGAAAATGTGTTCATAGAACACGGATACCCCACATATCGCTTTGATAGTAAACAAGGCAAAATTCCAGTGTCCAAAAGGGAGAGATAATCCATGACACGGGGTTCGAATCAAAAATCGAAATAAACTTTCCGCATCTACTCATCATAAGGAAGCTACATATCAAATTTCAGTGCTGTAGCTATTACAAAAGTTTTACGAGTTACAAGGCAAAATTTTCAAATTCTAATTCAAAAAGAGGGAGATAATCAATGACTCGGGGGTCGAATGAAAATAAACTTTGCAAATCTACTCATCATAAGGACATACCAAGTTTCAGGTGCTACAAGACAAAATTGGAAAATTCTAACTTGAAAAGGGGGAGATAATCCATGGGGTCGAATCAAACATACATGTACCAAGTTTCAGGTATGTATCTATTACGGTTTAAAAGTTTTTCGAGTTACTAGGTTGGTGACGGACGGAAGAACGGACAAGGTCAAGGGTAACACTAAATGCCCCCTCCTCTATCGTGGTGAGGCAAAAGTTGTAATATACAAGTAACTTACCTTAATTTATCAGTTACACATCAGACGATGAATGAACTTTAATTCTGGTGTAGAATATTAAAGTTATTCATTATATTCAATAGTGCTGCTTTGACATGACGTGAAATTAAAACATGCATGACATGATCTGGAAGAAAAACCAGACCAAGCACGCATATTCAGAATCACGTCTGTCGGTTCTTATCCAGCTCCGATTTCTGTCACCTGTCCACAAAATCCAGAATCCAACATTGTCGCAAATTTAATCCTCTATGTTGGTGTACGTTAGAACAAAATGTCACTTAGTATATTATCCAATCCATTGTAATCTCTTGTTTCTCTAAATAAATGCGTCCAACAATCCCTGTAGCTGCTATCGTGATACAAAATGTTAAAGGTTCTGTCAGCGCCTCACATATTGATCTTAATATCCACCATTTTGATTCCAAGTACCAGAATAATGATGTTTCCATGCGCCGTCGTAGTGTTATCTGTCAGATTCCGTTGTTTATTTGATCAAATTGATGGACAAATTTGTGTCCGCTAATGTCGCCAAGAGCATAATCTGTGACGTTGACTGTAATAATTTGACATAACTTCTAGCTTGTGAATTTTTGGTTGAATGAAGTGATCACTATGGTGAATAAGTGTGTATTTGTGCCCGGTTTGCTCAGCAGGTAGAGCGATGGTGTGGTAAACCAGAGATCCCCGGTTCGATTCGGGCTGGTGCACATCTTTCTCACCCTGTGACATTTAGCGCCCACGTAGTTGCGGGAAGTAACTCTGCAGAATACTCCCGCATCGTCCGTACCGAGAGTTTATAATGGTGCTCTCCGTAGGTTTCCCCTGCAAAGTACCAAATCACATCTGATTTGCACTTCAACTGTTAATTGCGACATATTTTCTGTATTTTTCAATTGAAAGAAATGTCAGTATTATACTTATTCATTTCTGTGTAATAAGTACAGAAAAATATGTCACAATTAACAGCTAAAGCGCGAATGAGATCCGATTCGGTACTCTGCAGGAAAAACCTATGGAGCACCGGAACTCTGGGTACGGACGATAATTGAGTATTCTGTTGCCAACAAAGGACCGCGACTGATAAATACTCCCAAATTGTACCCAAACATATGGAATTCGGAGACAAAAATTAAACATAGAATTCGAGGACGAATTTCAATTTGGCGGAGAAGAATGTCACAGTACGCAACTGACCATGGGGATGAAGTGTGTATGATCTGTGCCTTGTTAGCTTGCTCGGTAGAGTCATGGGCATGGTACGGTAAACATGAGGTCCCTGGTTCGATTCCGGGCCGTTATTTATCTTTCTCACTCTGTGACACAAGTAAACCGTTTTATTTTAAATAAATGGCTATCACCGGAATAAATATTATCTTCACAAAATTTGAATCGGGCCAATAGAAATCAACAGCTAGAACAGAACGTTTGCAGTAATATAAATCTTATTCCAAAATAAATTTTTAATATTTTTATTTTTATGATCAGGTTTCGAAAATTAAAATATGCTTTTCTTTTAAAATTATTATCAATATGTTCACCATGTTATTATGGTTAATATGCAATTCACAGTCTCCTTGCAGCTTGAAATTGAAAGACATTATGAAAAGTTGTAATGATCTCAGAAATTGTCATGTCGACTATAGGATCGCGTCGAAATAATGTCAACATAATAGGAAAACGTAATTTGATACCGACGAAAAAGTAAACAAAACGCAAAATAGATGCTTTGTTTTGCTATATTATACCGTAGACCACACATTATCATTTGATTTTATATGAAAATAAATATATTGTCAGCATGGTGGTGTCTATTAATGTGTTCTTGATATTCGGAACGGCAGTGAGTGAGTGACGACATTTTGTTTTGTCCAAGAAATTGTCAAGGTCAATGTTTCACTGTTTGTCTGGCAATAACCCGCCGATTTATATTGCGCACCAAAAAAACAGATCACAAATACCGCTGACTTTCTAGGGTAGTCACTTTGAATTAGATAGATGGGATACAATTTTGGATTGGAACACGGATACGTTTGTCAACTATTTCGATTTTATTGCCGCATTGGTTAAGCAGAGCGGTCCGCTGGTTTTACCGCAGAGCGCAGCGTAAAGCGGTCATTCTTTCGCAGTTTACAGAAACAAAGGAGCGTAAATTGCAATTAAAAGCGGAGCGCAGCGCGAACTGCGCTATAAGTATTGCAATTCCGCAACCAACTCTTTGGACCGCGGTCACATGATTGCAGTCCGATTGCGGTCCGATTGCTGTCCAATTGCAATTAATGGGAACGCGAATTGCAATCCTGCGCTCCAGGAATTGCAATTCGCCTGGTAAGAGAACCGCAGGCCACTCTGTACCTCAGCATATGTGCGATATCTCATGAAAAATATTTACAGAAACTGTGATAATTTCTGTAAATGACGTCGTAAGTTGACGAATTTTTCATAGCGAATGCGGAATAGTATTCCACATTCGCCATGTAAACTTTGTCAACCATCGACATCATTTACGGGACATATCGTAAATCCTGCAAATGTTTTTCATGAGATATCGCACAAAGTCACGAGGCGTATCTCTTATATGATATATAATATAGAAATTCTTGCAATGTCTATGTATATAAATAATCTTCTAAAAGCCGACATGAGAGACCCAGAAACACCTGGTATTATATTATTTTATATTTTAATTTGAACAGGGTTACACGACCGCCTGCGCTAATCTTTTATTTCAAAATATCTGAATGTTGTGTTTGAAGACAATTAGCTTTATTGGCGGAGCCTGAATTGTGCTACAGCTCAGGCTTAGCCAATCAAGCTGCTTGATTGCGAGTTGAGATTGCCAATAGATGTTGAGAAACATTTCAATTTACATCTAGCAAGATTAACGCAGACTGTTATGTAAGACACGACGGCGCATGATTTCACTAAACTTCGTACGACTTAAATGTTCGTAAGTGCAAAATTATGAGTCTGTCAATTTACATTAACAAAGTTTTCTTGTAAACAAGTATTGGATTTACATTTATTGAGCATAGGCTGCATATGCAGCCTATGCTCAATACGAGAAAATCAATCAATTTAAATTTACAGTCGATCCTAAATTTGCACTTACGAACATTTTAGTCGTACTCAGTTTAGTGAAACGGGCCCCTGGGACCCGGCTGATGTAAGACAATGTGATGATGATAATTTTTGCAGCTTATGCTCAATAAATGTAAATCAATCAATTGAAATTTACAGTCGATCCTAAAGTTTCACTTACGAATATTTTTGTCGTACGAAGTTTAGTGAAACGGGCCCCTGGGACCCGGCTGATGTAAGACAATGTGATGATGAGAATACACCAGATTATACGCAAGCGGCATACTTGAGTGTTGATTTAATATGACATTTTATGAAACGAGGAAACTTATCTCATAATAAACTATACTGTGCCGAGTTTCATATGAAATCAGTCAACGAGTTTTCATAAACACATCTGTACATTTACCATATTGCATCAACACAAATTGTAGATTTATTTATTGCATGCAGTGGGATCAGCGTGTAAGTGGACACACGAACGAACACGACATGTTGGTTCCAACCTGTCGTGTTCGTTCGTGTGTGCACTTACACGCTGACACCACTGTACCCACATCATCGTACATTGAATTTTTATGTAAGTGTCTTCATTTGCATATTATGTATTAAAATTATAGTCTAGTGAAGTATACTGCTAACATTAAAAGCATTATGATATTACACAGCAAAGTTCATGCATTAAAGATGTTCAAACTCTAGCTATAGCAAGACGCATGCGCTGTAAATGGCGAACTTTGAAGAGATATATATGAAAGTTCAGCCATGCATACATTATAATGAAGGAGCGAGTGAAAGAAGGGGGCCAAGTCCATAAAATGACTTGGGCCCCTCACTGACCCTTCAATTGTCACACACGGTGGGTACACGTAGCTGTGATTAGTTGGTTGTCTAGTTCACAATCATATGTATACCTTTACAAGTGGTCCCCTTTGTTGAACGTGCACATGAACTGTAAAAAGCAGACATTAGTAACGAATTTGACATAATTAACAATCAAATATACATGCCCACACAGTAGGCACAAACAGTTATTTATAGGAATTAAATAAGTGTATAATTGTCTCCCTATTCCATTAGCTCTAAAGATTACGAGTGCCCGCTATACAGATATAATGTATTGTACTGATATGAGGCATGGTATGTTTTAATTATTTATACTAATTAAATGCGTCACCTGAAACAAATAATATTTTCGACAGATTATAAAGTATGATAATTGCATAGCAAAACTTAAATAGAGATAATAAATAGTAATGTCCGTTAACATGTTAAGAACTCATGGTTATCGCCCCTGATATCAGTGTGGAAAGTTACGTCTATTATAAAATGTATAATAATGCCAATCAATACGTGGGGTAATGGTGAATGAATGTTTTTTGCCAGTAAATGTGTTTCTGATATAAAGAACATGTCGTGCCTACTGAGTGGGCATGCACCTTTAACTCATGAAGTATATTATACCGTGTTTATCATATGAAAGTGTTTAAACTTCATTCTGTGTAGGCCAATACATTGCACACATATGCCAAACATCTTCAGGCATAGAAATTCAATGACATTTTATACTAGTGTACTTACTTTGAACGATAGCTGCAGCTCATATGTACGGAGCCCCGCAGGGGACGTATATATTTATGTTTTTATTAATTTGTTGCCACGGAATAACAATTCGTTCCCTCAATTTAACAATTCGCTCCCACGATATAACAAATCGTTCCCTCAATTTAACAATTCGTTCCGACGAAATAACAATTCGTTCCCAGGGGAACGAATTGTTAATTCGTGGAAACGAATTGTTATATCGTGGGAACGAATTGTTAATTCGAGGGAAGGAATTTTAAGGAATTGTTATATCGTGGGAACGAATTGTTAATTCGAGGGAACGAATTGTCATTTCGCGGCAAAAAATTGTTAATTCGAGGGAACGAATTGTCATTTCGAGGGAACAAATTGTTAATTTGAGGGAACGAATTGTTAAATTGAGAGAAAGAATTGTTATTTCGTGGGAACGAATTAATAAAAAAAAAAAGATCCATTCCCCTGCTGGGCTCCGTGCATATGAACGTATTACACACTTATCAAATACATACGTGCATGTCCTATTTATGCCTTATGGAAATCATATATCGTTTATTTAATTCATATTGAACTTTCCCTATGATATTGATATGCAAATGGATATTTGCAATATATATTTTATTTATAAGTTAGATCATGAACGAGGAGATAATCCACGAGCTTTAGCTCGAATAATAATTGAATTTTTATTTTGCATAAAGCGATTGATGATATGTACATGACACTATGAACGAGGTTTCATAGTTATATATAGTTTTCCATGATTAGTCGAAATATATCTAGCCTAAATTGTGGCTGTGCCTGGGAAAAGGGGCTTATATAGTTTGCGACCAGTGTAGGTCCAGATCAGTCTGTACGCCCGCATAATCTGATCAGGATTTGCCCTGTTTGCAATTCCATCAAAGAGACACCGTCATGCTTCTAATAAGCAATACAAACATTATCGGTTACAAGAGTGCATTTGTTTGTCAAGAGCTGCACTAGACACAACTCCTATAAGTCCCATTTATGCAAGAGAAAACACCGGCCGTTGTTGGATACATACAGTGGGGTCAGCGTGTAAGTGCACACACGAACGAACACGACAGGTTGGTTCCAACCTGTCGTGTTCGTTAGTGTGTGCACTTACACGCTGATCCCACTGTATTATGTGACTGGAAAAACGGGGCTTATGGGATTTGTGCTTGTACCCTAATAGGAATGGCGAACAGTGCAGATCCTGATCAGATTGTGCGGATGCACAGTCTGATCTGGATCTACACTGGTCGCAAAACCCGTTTCTCCAGTCACAGCCACATATAGTTCATGAGACAGAGGGGACGTGTAAGCCTATCAACTCACTGGGCTTGTCTGTCGTGAAATATATTGCGTATCCTGGGCCAGAGCGTATAGTAACATGTAGTACATGTACTATGCCACGTGACCTTCGACTTTAACGAGGTTCCACTGTATATCAAGGTGTATGATCACGTGGTACTAACAACAACAACAAGTACTGAAACTTCCAGAATCCATCTGATTCAAAGTACGTATTCATTTATATTGTCCTTATTACATAACGGATTTTGTTAAGCTGCATTTGGTGGTCTCGGTATTTTCGCCCAAACTTCTGTCGTTTTGACGAAGAATCGATTTGTCGGTAGACACGTAAATCTATTCTTCGCAAACACTACATAAGTCTGTGCCGAACTCCATGGACCACGAAATGCAGCTCATAAAGACACGTTTGCTGCGCCATATTTCATCAAAATATGTTGCATACTATTAAGGAATATATCGAATATATACTCACTTTGGAGTGGGGTTGTTGTTGTTGTAACCACGTGATCATGCACATTTTGTATCGTATATATATACTCAAATACGAGAGAAAGTGAATGGATGTAAAATGCCAGTGTTCTCGTAGTTGAATCCCAGGGTCACTACACTGTATCCTATTAATATTAAATTGAAGTTGTGACTGTGCTAATGGGGTTTATGGCATTTGCAGCCTGTGTAGATCCAGGTCGGCGTGCGCATCCATGAAGTCTGATCAGGATTTGCACTGTTTGCCATTCCATGGATAACACACCCAACATGCTTCAAACCACAGGCATTTGGCGTGTCCCGGCTTTCATCGGTATAACTGTATGTGTATGAACAAGGCTTCTAATTTTGGTCGGACACGACCTCGTATCAAAACAAAATGTTTAAAATTCCTATGCATTTTATGTATTTCTGCAGGATAACGATAATTCTCAAATGATCATATGAATTTGCCACTACAGTATTGACAGTTAGAGCCTTAAACATATCGTTTCATTTGTTATGATACGAGGTTGTGTCCGCCCTAGGAAAAGCAGCTGTAATTCGATATTATTTGCATAATTATGCTAGTTTAGCAAGATAACAATAATTCTCAAATGAACATGTGCACTTTCCACCAATATATTCACATTAGCATTAATAAAATCGCGGAATGTGTTATGATACGAGGTCGTGTCCGACCAAAGTTAGAAGCCTTGTTCATATATATATATAGTTATACCGATGAAAGCAGAAACACGCCGAATACATGTGCTTTAAACAAGACATATATATCCTTATTAGGCTACGGGAGTGTTTTATTTGATCATGAGCCAGTCACAGCCACATATATACTGGTAGCTGAAAATACGTTATTAACCCTTTCAACACCACAGGTCTGTATATTGGTATTGGCAAAAAGTACATATCCAGATGAGCCGGCTCGTGACGAGCCCGTGACGAGCCGTCTCATCAGGATCTGCGCTTTCTGCAAGTAATTTTCATATTGTTACGATCAAAAACACCCCCTTTTCATAAATGGACTATTCTGAAAATCCATTCCAGTTATTTCGGGGTGAAAGCGGTAAACCACTGACATCAAAGCAACAATTGGACGTAAAAATATTTATTTCAATTAGTGTCCGGTCGGTGCTCTCTTTCACTATATCTCTATCTGTGGCTGTGACTGGAGAAATTGGACATGTGTGTTTTGCGACCAGTGAAGATCTAGATCAGCCTGTGCATCCGAACATTCTGATCAGGATCTGCACTGTTCGTCATTCCATCAAAGAAACACCCGTCATGCTTCCAACAAGCAAAATAGATCATTATCAAGCAGAGGAGTGTTCTGTTTGACCAGCAGCTATACTGGTCACAAATACCATAATCCCTATTCATTTCTCCAGTCACTGCCACATATAACCAGCGATTATATAGAGACATAGTCGAAAAGGGCACGGCCTGACAATGATTGAAGCATAAGATGTCCACACCAACTTGTTACCCTGGTACCAGTGTGTTAACAATTCACCCCGAAGTAATTGGAATTGATTTTGATATTTTAATTTTGCAACAGATCCAACCGTCACAACTAGTCCATTTATGAAAATGGGGTACGTTTCGTTCTCAAAATTATGAAAATTCCTTTCAACAGTGCAGATCCTGATGAGACGGCTCGTAACGATCCGTCTCATCCGGATCTGCACTGTTTGCATTAACCGCTATAGCGGGCTATCTGTTTCAAAGGGTTAAATATGTTAACACTCCGAAAGTAACTCCACATTTCTCGGAACGTTTCATTTACCTTTCCATTACTGCCTGCATCGTCAAGAGTACCCGTTGGCGTCATCTCGTACTCGCTTGTAGAGAGGTGAGCCCTCAGAATGTCGTAGGTCTTGTCGCGGACGTCGAGAGTGACATCCGAGATGTCTAAGCTGTCGTAGGCGCTGTTGTTGATGGCGTCGAGGGTCGATAGAGGGCACTGTTGCATATAGCGATGTGGCTTCATTTTGTTTCGCCTGCAATAGTCGGACGGCCAGTTGAGAAAAGGGACAGCAATATCGTCCGCAATATTTATGTAGTTACTGATTGTTCCAACATCGCTTTGTTTTCACTGCAATTGCCGGACCACCGGTTTAGAAAATGGAAGGCAATATTTTCAATAAATGAAGTTACAAAGTGTATGATCACATGGTACTAACAACAACAATAAGTACTGAAACATCCAGAATCCATCCGATTCAAAGTACGTATTTTATATTGTCCTTTTTACGTAAAGGATTTTGATGAAATATGGCGCATCAAACGGGTCTTGTTAAGCTGCATTTGGTGGTCTCTGTATTTTAGCCCAAACTTCTGTCGTTTTTGCGAAGAATCGACACCGAAATCGAAAACGACATAAGGCTGTGTCAAACTCCATGGACCACCAATTGCACCTCATGAAGACGCGTTTGCTGCTCCATATGTCATCAAAATCCGTTGCGTATTAAGGACAATATCAAATAATACTTACTTTGGAGTGGGCGAGCTTTCAACACTTTCAGCTGTTGTTGTTGTTGTAACCACGTGATCATGCACCTTGAGTCAGTCATTATTCCGACTTTATTTCGCCTGCACTAGTTTGACCACCAGCTGAGACAGCGGACATTCCAGTATGTTTAACAATGTAGCTACTGCTGCTGTCGTATATTACCATAGCTGTATCTGGATTTAAGAATGTGATTTGGTGATAGAATCCGGACAGTGCAGATCCTGATCAGACTGTGCGGATCCGCACAGTCTGATCTGGATCTACACTGGTCGCAAAACACATAAGCCCCATTTCTCCAGTCATAGCCACATATAGAGAGACATCGCGCAATAGCTAAGGTCATATAGAGACGGGACGTCGGTTTCAAGTCTCATCGGAATCACCAAATGTGATGGAAATACTCTGAAAGTGTTGTTCATGCCTAGGACGGGGACTGGACCATCTACTGTTTGTTCCACGTTTTGCTGCCGACGAACTGTTACATCTAAAAACGTACTTATCCATCAATAACAAAAAAGTCACCATCCCCAATTGTTTTATCTTTGAAGAAATTCGATAAAATATTGATTTTATTGTCAAACGAACGATTCTCCTGTGGGAATTTAACATGGGGGCTAACAATATATTGTTTTAAATATTTTTTTATTTGTGGACAAATTTTCAAAATCTAACTTGTTTTCTTCTTTACATAATTTCCACGCTATCATTTTAAATGGCAAATGTAAATTCTTTTATTTAACGACGGCACTGGTTCGATGATCTTGCATGTCGGGACAGACTATTAAAGTCCCCATCCGATAGGACTAGGCTATCACGAAGGTGTCTTGCCCAAGGACACACCGGGACCTTCCGATCCGTAGTCTGATGCTCTACCACTGAGCTATTGCAGCTGACATTTCAAATGGCCAACTACCCACCTGTAGACCACCAGCAAGACGAGCAGCAGCAGTAGACAGGCCCCGCCCACACTGGCGCTGACGACAATCAAGGCTGTCCGCAGTCCTGTAGCAGAAACGGTCATTCATAACTTAATCAAGTTCGGCCATAAATTACATAGTTGCAGGGGCTCTGCAACAGGTCCCCGTTTCATTAATCTTCGTACGACTAAAATGTTCGTAAGTGCAAATTTAAGATCTTCTGGAAATCTCAATTGACGGATTTACATTTATTGAGCATAGGCTGCATTTGCATGTGTATGTTTATTTTGCCAGAAAATGCCATATCTACAGAATATACAAACTATCTGTCTCCCTATATTATTACAGAGTGGCCTGCGGTTCTCTTAACAGGCGAATTGCAATTCCTGGAGCGCAGGATTACAATTCGCGTTCCCATTAATTGCAATTGGACCGCAATCGGACTGCAGTCATGTGACTGCGGTCCAAAGAGTTGGTTGCGGAATTGCAATACTTGTAGCGCAGTTAGCGCTGCGCTCCACTTTTAATTGCAGTTTACGTTGTTTTTTTTTCTTTAAACAGCGAAAGAATGACCGCTTTACGCTGCGCTCTGCGGTCAAACCAGCGGACCGCTCTGCTTGACCAATGCGGCAATAACATCGAAATAGTTGACAAACGTATCCGTGTTCCAATCCGTATCCCATCTATTTCATTCAAAGTGACTAGAATGTCAGCGGTATTGGTGATCTGTTGTTTTTTTTGCCAAATATAAATCGGCGGGTTATTGCGAGACAAACAGTGAAACATTGACCTTGACACTTTTTTGGACAAAAAAAAATGTCGTCACTACCGTTCCGAATATCAAGAACACATTAATAGACACCACCATACTCACAATATATTTATTTTCATATAAAATCAAATTATAATGTGTGGTCTACGGTATAATATTGCTAAACTAAGCATCAATTTTGCGTTTTGTTTACTTTTTCGCCGGTATCAAATTACGTTTTCCTATTCTGTTAACATTATTTCGACGCGATCCTATAGTCGACATGACAATTTCTGAGATCAACACCACTTTTCATAATGTCTTTCAATTTCAAGCAGCAAGGAAACTGCGAATTGCATATTAACCATAATAACATGGTGAACATATTGATAATAATTTTAAAATAAAAGCATATTTTAATTTTCGAAACCTGATCATAATGATAAAAAGAAAATTAAAAATTTATTTTTGGAATTATAGATTTCTATTACTGCAAACGTTCTTTTCTGGCTGTTAATTCCTATTGGCCCGAATCAAATTTTGTGAAGATAATATTTATTCCGGTGATAGCCATTTCTTTAAAATAAAACGGTTTACTTGTGTCACGGAGTGAGACAGATAAATAACGGCCCGGAATCGAATCAGGGACCTCATGTTTACCGTACCATGCCCATGGCTCTACCGAGCAAGCTAACAAGGCACAGATCATACACACTTCAATTGAAATTCGTCCTCGAATTCCATGTTTAATTTTTGGCTCCGAATTCCATATGTTTGGGTACAATTTTGGGAGTATTTATCAGTCGCGGTCCTTCGTTGGGCAACAGAATACTCAATTATCGTCCGTACCCAGAGTTACGATGCTCCATAGGTTTTTCCTGCAGGGTACCGAATCGGATCTCATTCGCGCTTTAGCTGTTAATTGTGACATATTTTTTCCGTACTTATTACACAGAAATGAATATGGATAATACTGACATTTCTTTCAATTGAAAAATACAGAAAATATGTCGCAATTAACAGGTGAAGTGCAAATCAGATGTGATTTTGGTACTTTGCAGGGGAAACCTACGGAGAGCACCATAACTCTCGTTACGGACGATGCGGGAGTATTCTGCAGAGTTACTTCCCGCAACTACGTTGGGCGCTAAATGTCACAGGGTGAGAAAGATGTGCACCAGCCCGGAATCGAACCGGGGATCTCTGGTTTACCACACCATCGCTCTACCTACTGAGCAAACCGGACACAAATACACACTGCTTCACCGAAGTGATCACTTCATTCAACCAAAAATTCACAAGCTAGAAGTTATGCCAAATTATTACAGTCAACATCACAGATTATGCTCTTGGCGACATTAGCGGACACAAATGTGTCCATCAATTTGATCAAATAAACAACGGAATCTGACGGGTAACACTACAACGGCGCATGGAAACATCATTATTCTGGTACTTGGAATCAAAATGGTGGATATTAAGATCAATATGTGAGGCGCTGACAGAACATTTAACATTTGTTATCTCGATAGCAGCTACAGGGATTGTTTGACGCATTTATTTAGAGAAACAAGAGATTACAACCCGCATTGGATAATATACTAAGTGACATTTTGTTCTAACGTACACCAACATAGAGGATTAAATTTGCGACAATGTTGGATTCTGGATTTTGTGGACAGGTGACAGAAATCGGAGCTGGATAAGAACCGACAGACGTGATTCTGAATATGCGTGCTTGGTCTGTGGTTATTCTTCCAGATCATGTCATGCATGTTTTAATTTCACGTCATGTCAAAGCAGCACTATTGAACATAATGAATAACTTTAATATTCTACACCAGAATTAAAGTTCATTCATCGTCTGATGTGTAACTGGTGAATTAAGGTAAGTTACTTGTATATGACAACTTTTGCCTCACTAATTTGTATGCCCCACCACGATAGTGGAGGGGGCATTTAGTGTTACCCTTGTCCGTTCTTCCGTCCGTCACCAACCTAGTAACTCGTAAATTTTTTAAACCGTAATAGCTAGAGACCTGAAACTTGGTACATGTATGTTTGATTCGACCCCATGGTCATGGATTATCTCCCCCTTTTCAAGTTAGAATTTTCCAATTTTCGCTTGTAGCTCGTAAAACTTTTAAACCCTAATAGCTACACACCTGAAACTTGGTATGTAGCTTCCTTATGATGAGAAGATTTGCAAATTTTATTTTGATTCGACCCCCAAGTCATGGATTATTTCCCCCTTTTTGAATCAGAATTTGAAAATGTTGCCTTGTAACTCGTAAAACTTTTGTAATAGCTACATCACTGAAATTTGATATGTAGCTTCCTTATGATGAGTAGATGCGGAAAGTTTATTTCGATTTTTGATTCGAACCCCGTGTCATGGATTATCTCTCCCTTTTGGACACTGGAATTTTGCCTTGTTTACTATCAAAGCGATATGTGGGGTATCCGTGTTCTATGAACACATTTTCCAGTTTAGTTATCTCCCTTTGTTTTCTCGCGCACTGATTTGTCCGGAGCATAACGCGAACACCCTTTGCAATATTGATTATGAAACTGAACGCATGCATATGTCTCACGGGACAGTGCGGAGCTAGCGTTAAAGGTACATGCCCACTCAATAGGCACAAAATGTTCTTTATGTCGGAGACATCATCGGATACATTTTCTGGCCATATAAACAATCATTTAACATTACCCACGTATTTTTTGGCATTATTATACATTTTATATCAGAAGAAAATTTCCACATTGATATCAGGGACGATAACCGTGTTTCCTTAAAATGTTAACGGACATTACTATTTATTCTCTGTATTTATTTTTTGATGTGCAATGATCATACTTTATAATCCGTCAATTTTGTTTTCAGTTGATGCATTTAATTAGTATAAATAATTATAAAATATCATGCCCCATTTGCACATGAAAATACCGATACCACCGCGCGTCACTATCAGTAAAATAAATATTACCAAATGATTATATCTGTATAGCGGGCACTCGTAATCTTTATAAATAGTGGAATAGTGACAATTATACACTTATTTAATTCCCATAAAGAGCATTTTTAGCCTACTGAGTGGGCATGCACCTTTAAAAAGATGTTGGACAATTTGTGTCGCGACCGCCTGCGGACAGTGCAATATAGTCTGCGCATTGACGTCCATCCGTATTTTTTTTGCCGAGCCTGCTTGCGGAAAGCGAGACTTCGTGATCACAATGACGTCCGTGCGTCAGTCCGTCCGAACTCGGTGTAAGTTTTTAAATACCATATTCTAAGTCACATTGACTTGAAACATCAAATGCTTATTAGTCATCATCCATATATTCATTCTGTGTCCCACTCATGCGGCCCCTGTGCCCCAAGGTCAAGGTGAAATGACGTTGAAATTTGTGTTAAAGTTTTTGCATACCTTATATCTCCACAATACTTACTCAGATTTGCTTCAAACTTCAGATAATTCTTTATTATCATCCATATTTTCATATTATAGCCCACGCATGCGAAACACATGCCCAAGATCAAGGTCAAATGACTTTCAAATTTGCGTTAAAGCTTTTACATACCTTAATTCAAACTTCAAATAAATATACTCCGA
Source organism: Conchocele bisecta (assembly GCA_029237695.1). NCBI lineage: Eukaryota > Metazoa > Mollusca > Bivalvia > Lucinida > Thyasiridae > Conchocele > Conchocele bisecta. The sequence continues at coordinate 60,215,898 of CM055270.1, read as the reverse complement.
GACCATCAAATGCCTCGGTGGGGTCGACATGCGGGCCATGGCCATCTGGTTTTTATTTACCATAGGTTAAAGTTTTTAAGAACACTATATCTCAGAAACAGCTTCGCCAATTCACTCGAAGCTTCACATGCGTGTTTATCATCATCCATATTTTCATTCTATGCTCAACCCCTGCAACCCCTGTGCCCAATATCAAGGTCAAATTACTTTGAAATTTACCTCAAAGTTGTTGACAAGCCTGTATGTTGACAGTGCGATATAGTTGTCACATTGGCCTACATACGTATGTACATCCATATGTACGTCACTTCGTGAGTCCGGTTAAATTTGTAAAGGTACATGCCCACTCAGTAGGCACAAACTGTTCTTTATAGCAATTAAATAAGTGTATAATTGTGTCACTATTCCACCAGTTCTAAAAATTACGTGTGCCCGCTATCCATATATAATCATTTAGTAATATTTATTTTACTGATAATGACTAGCAGTGGTATCAAGCTATTTTCATATTCAAATGAGGCATGATATTTTTTAATTACTTATACTAATTAAATGTGATTCCCTTAAAAAAATAATGTTTTCGAAAGATTATAAAGTATTATCATTGCACATCAAAAAATAAATAGTAATGTCTTGGTAACATTTTAAGGAAATACTGTTATCGCCCCTGATAGCAATGTGGAAATTACGTCTGATATAAAATGTATAATAATGCCAATAAATATGTGTATTAATGGTGAATTAATGTTTAATTTGCCCGAAAATGTCTCAGATGATGTCTCTGATATAAAGAACATGTTGTGCCTACTGAGTGGGCATGTACCTTTAAGAACACTATACATTTGTATCTCTGAAACTGCTTCACCAATTCACTCGAAACTTCACATACTGTGTATTTGTCACCCACATTTTCATTATTATTTGTGCCCAATGTCACGGTCAAATTACTTTCAAATTTCCCTTAAAGTTTTTGTTGGGACCGCAGACAGAGCGATATAGTCGGCACATTGGTGTGCATTGAGGATAAAGTTTTTGGTTAAAGTGTTTTTTAGTTAAAGTTTTTGGGTATACTATCAAAGCCTCGGCGGGTGCGGCATGTTTTTACGTCAACGGGCTAAAGCTTTGTTGCAATAAAACAATTGTTTGTACTATCAAATGCCTCGGCGGGCACGACATGCAGGCCATGGCCATCTAGTTATTATGGCATGTGATTTGATAAATCGGCCATCGCACCAGGCCATCGCACCAGGACTAGTTTAGAACTTGATCAGTCGGCCATCGCACCAGGGCTAGTTTAGCACTTGATCAGTCGACCATCACACCAGGACTAGCATAGCACTTGATCAGTCGGCCATGGCACCGGGACTAGTTTAGCCCTTGATCTGTCGGCCATCGCACCAGGACAAGTATAGCATTCGATCAGTCAGCCATCGCACCAGGACTAGTTTAGAACTTGATCAGTCGGCCATCGCTTCAGGACTAGTTTAGAACTTGATCAGTCGGCCATCTCACCATGACTAGTATAGAACTAGATCAGTCGGCCATCGCTCCAGGACTAGTTTAGCCCTTGATCAGTCAGCCATCACACCAGGACTAGTTTAGCCCTTGGTCAGTCGGCCATCGCACCAGGACTAGTGTAACCCTTGATCGGTCGGCCATCGCACCAGGACTAGTATAGAACTTGATCAGTCGGCCATCGCACCAGGACTAGTTTAGCCCTTGATCAGTCGGTGATCGCACCAGGACTAGTAGAGCATTTGATCAGTCTGCCATCGCACCGTAAGTAGTATAGTGCTTGATTAGACGCCCATTGTACCATGCACAGTATAGCACTTGATCAGTTGGCCATCTCACCATGCCCAGTATTATAGCACGTGATCAGTCGGCCATGCCGAGTATAGCACTTGATCAGTCGGCCATCGCACCAGGACTAGTAGAGCACTTGATCAGTCTGCCATCGCAACATAACTGGTATAGCGCTTGATCAGTCGCCCATTGCACCATGCCCAGTATAGCACTTGATCAATTGGCCATCTCACCATGCACAGTATACATGTAGCACGTGATCAGTCGGCCATGCCGAGTATAGCACTTGATCAGTCGGCCATCACACCAGGACTACTTTAGCACTTGATCAGTCGGCCATCGCACCAGGCCTAGTATAGCACTCAATCAGTCGGCCATCACACCAGGACTAGTTTAGAACTTGATCAGTCGGCCATCACACCAGGACTACTTTAGCACTTGATCAGTCGACCATCGCACCGGGACAAGTTTAGCCCTTGATCAGTCGGCCATCGCACCAGGACTAGTATAGCACTCGATCAGTCGGCCATCGCACCAGGACTAGTTTAAAACTTGATCAGTCGACCATCGCACCAGGAATAGTTTAGCCCTTGATCAGTCGGCCATCGCACCGGGACTAGTTTAGCCTTTGATCAGTCGGCCATCGCACCAGGACTAGTATAGCACTCGATCAGTCGGCCATCGCACCAGAACTAGTTTAGAACTTGATCAGTCGGCCATCACACCAGGACTAGTTTAGAACGTGATCAGTCGACCATGGCACCAGGAATAGTTTAGCCCTTGATCAGTCGGCCATCGCACCGAGACTAGTTTAGCCCTTGATCAGTCGGCCATCGCACCAGGACTAGTATAGCACTCGATCAGTCGGCCATCTCACCATGACTAGTGTAGAACTTGATCAGTCGGCCATCGCACCAGGACTAGTATAGCACTCGATCAGTCGGCCATCGCACCAGGACTAGTTTAAAACTTGACCAGTCGACATCGCACCAGGAATAGTTTAGCCCTTGATCAGTCGGCCATCGCACTGGGACTAGTTTGGCCCTTGATCAGTCGGCCATCGCACCAGGACTAGTATAGCACTCGATCAGTCGGCCATCGCACCAGGACTAGTTTAGAACTTGATCAGTCGGCCATCACACCAGGACTAGCTTAGAACGTGATCAGTCGACCACAGCACCAGGAATAGTTTAGCCCTTGATCAGTCGGCCATCGCACCGAGACTAGTTTAGCCCTTGATCAATCGGCCATCGCACCAGGACTAGTATAGCACTCGATCAGTCGACCATCTCACCATGACTAGTGTAGAACTTGATCAGTCGGCCATCGTACCAAGACTAGTATACCAGTTGATCAGTCGGCCATCGCACCAAGACTAATATAGCACTTGATCAGTCGGCCATCGCACCAGGACTAGTTTTGCACTTGATCAGTCGGCCATCCTGCGTTACAGACAGAAGTGGTGGTCGGGGGGGGGGGGGGGTTAGTGTAGTCATAGACAAAATCTGGTGGTGGTGGTGGTGATGGTGGTGATACACATTGTTCCCACTGTGGGATATAGACCGGAACTTTTAGGACGCCAAATGTAGATGGCTGGTCTGTGCGGGGGATCATTGTTGTGTGTCCCCGGCGGTGGTGCGGAGTACAATGTTGAATTACTTGATGAATTACTGTATTGAACACACATGCATATGCACTTAAAATTGTGGCAGATGATCGAAATGAAAACCGGATGTTTACATTCGAAATGAACCGGTGCATCGGTATATTTTAACCGCACGATGACCTACTGTATGTTCATGCCACATCCGTACGGATATATCGTATATACGAACGGATATCGTATGTTTGTATAATATTCGTATTGTACGTTTTTATAATGTAAACAAACTGTACTATACGATGATACGGTAAGTTTTTACCGCAAATAGCGAACGAATGACCGCACAAACGGTATCGCGAAAGAATGACCGCACAAACTGGACCGCGAAAGAATGACCGAACAAACGGTAACGCGAAAGAATGAACGCAAAAACGGGACCGCGTTTGGACCGCAATTAGACTGCAATTTTAGAGGGGACGAATTGCAATTCAAGGACCGCTGGATTGCAATTCTTGGTAAGAGAATCGCAGGCGGGAGTGTACCTACTGAGTGGGCATGCACCTTTAATCAAGCTGGGGGCATATGTTAAATAGTTTAATATACAACAACACCCTCTCTATAACAGCCGCTATGTTATATCCCAAATGGATGATTTCCTCTGTATCTAACCCTTAGAATGCTGTGCACGAAAATTGTCGTCTGCTGTTGCTTTGCCTTCTTTCTTTCCATTGGAAATGCATTAACCTCCCTACAACAGCCACCTCTCTACAACAGCCAGTTTTGCGTCTTCCGATGAGTGGCTGTTGTAGAGAGGTTGCACTGTATTAAACTTTAACCCCTTTGTAAATAATGTAATTCACTTTATATAATTTAATCCGATAAAAGCATGATGGAGTACGCTGACGCCGCATCAAACCTGCTCCATATCTAGACGTTATATACTGATATATATACATGTTATGTACTATATGTGAAACTAGTTTGAAATATAACTTGAATTGGATGTATTAAAAGTTTCTTATCAACTTCTGTTTTTAATTTTAATCCTGTATCTCCAACTTGAAAGTGGAAACAGCGCATACTCCAAATAACCATAGGGCTATGATATTACCTGTAACAAAATCCTGATTGTCCCACATGGAAAATGACCAGATTTAACAAATGTGGGACAATCAGGACTACACCTTGACCATGACGTTGTATATAATTTGCCACCAGCTGTCATTACAAGCTAGACATGTACATGTACAACGTACACTGTGATGATAAAGTCCCAAAGGACATATAAAGTCATGCATTTCCAAGGTCAGTTTTCTATTTGTGGAACTACATGTACTGTCTGTTTCACGAAAGCTGCCCAAATTTGACGGCTATATAAACAATGAAAACACTTTTTTACTTGGATAATATTAAATTAAAGGAAAATTTAAGAATAAGCCTTATTTTTACTTCATGAAATTTGGTCCAATATTGAGTTTTTTACGAAAATACCATTTAAATCCTCAAACACATCTTCACAGAGTGAAGACGCCTATGGGGATTTAACATGGGGACATTTTACTAATTTCAGAAATAGTGGAACGATTTTCAAAACATAGCTTTTGTTTTCTTACTTAAATCATTTCCAAGCCATCTAGCCAGATTTGGGAATCAATTTCCGAAACTTTCTGTTTTTTGACTGCTCCCTCAGCTACTCCACCTCATTTCCCGCCATGTTCAATTCCCATAGAGAATCAATTTATCGAAATAAAATCAATATTTGACCAAATTTCACGAAATAAAAAGAAGGCTCATTTTTAAATGTTGATAAAATTTAATATTATCGAAAACAATACTGGTTTTGCATTATTTATATGGCCGTACAATTTGGGCAGGTTTCGTTAAACAGACAGTAATTGCAGTAATGTAATACTTGTATTTGCTGACAGATAACAATTTGTAAACGGATGAGGCTTTCAAAAAACCTCTCTTTTATATAGACAACAACAGCTGATATGAACCAAGTGTTCTTCAGTTACGAATTTAAGTTGGGGTTGTCGTAAAACAATTAGAGCATATCAATTGTGCAGATACATAGGTAAACATTTGAACAAGAATGTTGACTGTCACAATATAAGTCCGTCGAGGCAAGGCCAGTCAGCAAGGCAATATAACTCACTGACAACCAATCTTGTTATTACTCTTGTCATGATAAACATGTGTGCCTAACTTGCATGTATACCGAACTTTCTTACGATCCGTCAAGTAGAACGCTAGTTACATGTATTGTGTGGACAAGTTGTGCCCGACCGCCCGTATCAGGTGAATACATACTAGTAATACGTCCTTTTTTCAAACGGGCGTATAAACATCGAAACAGTACACCCTAACGGGATGGGGAACCCAGGTGAACTAAAACTGTCCTTAACTTCAT
>CM055270.1:60173494-60209576 GCA_029237695.1 Conchocele bisecta | reverse complement strand
TGAACGGAAAGGCCAAGCACATCGAGCATGAGAACGGCGTACACACTGTAAAACCAGCGGACGATTGACGCGTCCAGACGCGTTCATATATAGGCAATTTTAACGCAGTAGTGTTCAAATTGGCCTTCAGGAATTCAGTAAATGCATCTTTACTGAACCGATGTGTTCAAATGGTGTTCAGCACATTAACGTCTCCGTTCAAGCACTCTGCGGTCAATTTTTGATATCAGCTTTCAATTGTGGTAGATACAATGAGTTTACCTTAACAATGTATTAATAACACCATTTACGATACATTTTAAATATGTTTTGCATAAAGTATGGTGTATGAAGCTACAATTCAGAATTCGTTACGGCATTTAAACACTGCCGTTCACATAGCATCCATTGATGAACGCTCAAAGCGTACGGTGACGTAATTCTATTTTTATCGGAGTATTTTTAGTTCCACACGGTTCCGTCATGACCATGGAATTCTGGGAATTGGGCGCAATTTTTTATCTCTTTCCGGCATTGCTGCTAAAGGATATTGAGGACATTTAAATGTAAACCGTACATTTAATTTACTTATTTAGGTGATTTTAACTTGTAAACTAATGGTAATAGCATCTCTTCATACTCGCCAATGTTTGTGGCAGCTCTTTGTGGTAGGGGTTGCTTGATAAACATGCAAAATGATACAGAGTCCGAATTTGCCTCCAACATGTGTTGTTTCTTTGCAGACTCCATGCAATCATTTCAAAATCATACCATAAGGTATCACAAAGATGATCCAAGCTTCTCGGTTGCATGCAGTATAGGTTCTTGCTCCTTCACATCAAGCAAATGGTCCATTTTTAGATCGCATGTAAGCCGTAAACACGATAACCGAAATCAAAATGTAGACTTACCCCACCCACCCATGTTATTCAATGATGCTGGAGAAAATGATGTTGTTATTCCGTTCAACGATACAGAAGCTCTGCAGATATGTATGCATGTAATGCTATATACTAGTGTACAATGTAATGCCATTATATTGAATGATTCAAAATAAAATGTGTAAATGAATTGCTTTTAATACCTTCTGTTCAAATTAGAACATTTCCATGATTAAATTAGAACACGTCCCTGTTCAAATATGAACACCTTTCTGTTTATATTTGAGCACCACAATATGTGTGTGCTCAAAATTGCATACCTAAATGTTCATGTGGTGTTCCAAAGCTGAACACTTGTAACTTGAACATGTTCGGGGTGTTCGATATCTGTTGCATCGTACTTGAACGCGTCAAGCGTTAATAATTGGAACACTTGAAATGTTCAATCTTGAACACACAACGTTCATGTTTTGAACGGTAGTGTTCACGGTTTGAACACATAAATGTCCAATGTCTCACACTAGTGTTCAAAGGGTGTTGAGATTAGAACACTGTGCGTTAATGCTTTGAACATTAGCGTTAAGAAATCGAATGCTCGTTGAACGCGTCATTGCGTTCTTGATGTGTTCAATAGCTGTTGCATTTTGGTGTTCAAAGTGCATTCTAAAGTTGAACGTTTGGGTTTACAGTGCATGTACATGTACCTTATGTACCTTATCAGAATCGTTTCTAAGGATGATACGTACGGAGCCCCACAGGGGACGTAGAATTCTTTTTTTTTCATTAATTCGTTCCCACGAAATAACAATTCGTTCCCACGAAGTAACAATTCGTTCCCTCAATTTAACAAATCGTTCCGGACTGTTTCCTGATCACACAAACGATTTCTTTATTATAATTAGAAAACGATGTTTTCGTTGGTTTAAACGTGCCACGTTTAAACCAACGCAAACATCGCGTTTCTAATTAAAAGCAACGGAAACGAGGTCAAAGAGATGCGTTGAAAGAAGCGCATTTAAATAGTTGAAGCCGGGTATTTAGACGAACTTATCGTTTTCGCGTACAGAAAAACAACACGATATTCGTTTATATTTATAACGCTGTACAAAACTTCACTTCGTTTGCGCTTGTTTCCATTGGGAACCTTCATTAAATTTTTGATGTATACACAGCAAAATCTGTCACATATTCAATTCATATGAAGCAAATTAACATAATGTTCATATGTAAAACATATTAAAAACATATGAATTGCATATGAAATTTATATGAAAGCAGTCGATATGAAATTCATATGATGTTCATATGAATTTCATATCAATACTTTTCATAAGAATAATTTGCATATGAATTGCATATTGGCTTCCTTTGTATCATTTGCATATGGAATTTTCTTATGAAATTCATAAGAAAAACATATGCAATTCATAGGCCACACATTTTGTAGTGTAGTCCATGTAGCCAGTACGGTCTAGTCATTCGTACACTGATAGGTACGTATGCAATCGCTCAAACAAATATTTATTTAATTGATTGCGACCATCGAATCTTATACATGTACATGTATTGCGCAAACCTGATAACAATATTTACAGTACTGTAATCTTTGTGGGGCCTATCTATACTTGGCATACGAGACACGCCACTTGATTTTGTACCTTCGGACATATGCGTAATTTCATTTACAACATTTACAATGTTTTCCGTAAATGGCGTCAAACGTGTACTCAGAAAGTCTTGTCAACTTTTGTCTTCATTTATGAAAAATATTGTAAATTTAATGAAATTACGCAGATGTCCGAAAGTACAAACTCGCATGGCGTGTCTCATATATGGACGGCCATACCAGCACACAATAGCGCGCGTTGGATATCGACCAGTGTAGCAGTAATTCACTGTATATTATCCCAACACAGTGCGTATGTGCCGTGAAACACGGTGCCGTGAAACATTTTTGATCTCCTGTCTATACGACCTAATTACTGCGTATGAATATGTGCGGTGGCTGGGGTTATATTTTTGCATTTTACAACCATTTGTAGGTGTTGACCGGATAAATAGAATAGTAGGTTAGTACCGTGAACGGGAAAATATCTGGCGTGGCACGGAAAGGGGATGTGCTCGACAGAGCCTCGCCCATCCCGTTTCCTGAGCCTTGCCAGATAGTATTCTCTATCTCTAACATGTATAAACTACGGCAGGTCGAATTACACATGATTCACCACCGGATGCGCTACTCTTGCCAATGTTTTATTTTTATTTCGAAATACCTGTACTTGAATATTGTGCTTAAATTATATATGCTTGCTTGGCTTAGCATGAGCTGTGCTGCAACCCAGGCTCACCAAATCAAGCTGCTTCATTGTGAGTTGAGATTGTCCATATATGGGCAATCTCAACTCACAATAAAGCAACTTTGACGTCTGGGAAAGATTAACGGAGGCGGTTGTGTATTCCTAGTACTTAATGCAGGTGCGTGTATTTGTAATGATGGAATTAGGATGGTTAGTTTCACTAAATGGGATTTAGTGACACGAACCATTCTCATTAAATGATTAAAAATATTATAGCCATTTCTACTGAATGATTACTGTACAAAAGAATATAGCCACGCTCACTGAACGATTAAACAAGAATATAGTCTCGTTAATTTAAACGATGATACAATCATATAACCAGTTTCATTAAACGATTAGAAAACCATATAACCATTCTCATTAAACAATTGCAAAATAACACAGTCATTTCATTGAACGGTTGCAAAATAATATAACGATTACCATTAGATGATTACACCATAATCGTCAGCGAGCCTTCCATGTACGTGCTGGTTTTTAACGGCTGGTGTTCCCATTAGTCAGTGTCATTTACAACGTTTGGGACACATTTTCGAATGAGAAATGCAGGACACTACGGAGTCCCGCAGGGGACGTAGATTTTTATTTTTTTATTAATTCGTTCCCACGAAATAACAGTTCGTTCCCTCAATTCCTTCCCACGAATTAACAATTCGTTCCCGCAATTTAACTATTCGTTCCAACGAAATAATAATTCGTTCCCACGGGAACGAATTGTTAATTCGTGGGACCGAATAGTTATATCGTGGGAACGAGTTGTTAATTCGTGGGAACGAATTGTTATATGGTGGGAACGAATTGTTAATTCGAGGGAACGAATTGTTTAATTGAGGGAACGAATTGTTATTTCGTGGGAACGAATTCATAAAACAAAAATCCATGTCCCCTGCGGGGCTCCGTAGGACACAGACAGCTATCGGAGGGTTCAACAACAGGGGGCCGTTTCACTAAAGTTCTTACGACTAAAATGTTCGTAAGTGCAAACTTATGATAGTCTGTAAATTTCACATTAGCAATGTTTTCTTGTGAACAATTATTTGATTTACATTTATTGAGCATAGGCTGCATATGCAGCCTATGCTCAATAAATGTAAATCCATACATTGAAATTTCCAGATGATTCCAAATTTGCACTTACGAACAAATTAGTCGTAAGAAGTTTAGTGAAACGGGCCCCAGATGCACACTCGAGCATTTCATCGCTGTTGTTATCAGTATTGGTATTCGAAATATACCCGATATCCTGTGTATCACGAGTGTGTGTTTGTCCATTACTCAACACCACTTCACCAGCCCAACGTGTTGGTATGCGGGAAAAGTTCCGAGTAGCGCCACTTCAACAGTCCAACGCGTGGGTATGCGAGAAAAGTGTCGGGTAGCGCCACTTCACCAGCCCAACGTGTTGGTATGCGAGAAAAGTTCCGGGTAGCGTACCACAATTACATGTACATGTACCTGTATCTATGTCTATATTTTTATAAACCTCTACGAAACAAAAATTGATATGAGACACGCGTAATTTCATTAAATACGTTTACAAAATTTACTATATTTTTTACAAATAAAATCAAATGTTCACAAAAATTTCAGAGTACATACGGAATAATATTGTAAGTTTTGTAAACGTATTTCATGAAATTACGCAGAAGGTACAAAATCAGAAGGTATAAAATCACATGGCTTGTGTCATATGTGGCTGTGACTGGGGAAATGGTGTTTATGTGATTTGTGGCCAGTGTAGCTCCTGATAAAATCACCTCACTATATATACATGTACATGTCATTGCTTGTTAGAAGCATGTCAGGTGTCTCCTGTGTGTAATAGCGAACAGTGCAGATCCTGATCAGACTGTGCGGATGCACTGGCTGATCTGGATCTACACTGGACGCAAAACCCATAAGCCCCCTTTCCCCAATCACAGCCACATGTATACATCCATGCTCAAACATTCGCAGATCCGTGTTTGAGCGTCAATTGTGAAAACGGGGGATCGTGCCAATCGACAACATCGGGCACTAAATGCAGTTGCATGCCGGGATACACGGGAGATAACTGCAGCGTGGGTACGTCAAACTAGACAAGCATGTGCAACGAAGTTGTTGTCAAATGATTTAGAATTGAGATTGAGAACACCTGACGTCCAATCCGAAGGTTGTGGGTTCAAACATCGCATAGGCCATCGAAAATGCTTTCATAGTAATTCCATTCCACTGATCTGTTGGATGAGACTTTAAACTGTGGTCCCGTCTCTACGGACATTTTTCGTTGTAACTCCCGGGTTAAACTCGAGCAACCGGAGTAAAAGAGGAACAACAAAATCGCTAGTCGAGTCCAACTCGAGTTGGAACACTAGTAACCCACCACAATGCATTGGTTCGAATCGAGTTATTCGAGTAAGGGTCAAATGTGAACTCTCATTTTTCCATTGGTACTGGTGTTACTTTTGTTGCTACCCGCGAGTAACAATGAAAAACGCCTACATTACCTTATCTGTTGATGGGACGTTAAACCCATTCACTTTCCATACCTCTGACCCATAGGGGACTGATTTCAAAATCGCAAGGTCCAGGGTGTCCGGTTTAGAGAGGCTACACTGTAAATCAGGCATTTGATCATTCTGAGCAATAGTTGTGTGCGATGCGATCATGAACAGGCATTATCACCTGAGATAAATGACATGAAACCCATCAAAAATAAGATACCATATGCGTCATTGGTGTCCCGTTTAGAGAGGTACCACCGTACAACAACACTTGATACACTGTATGCAATTATATGTATAATCTATTAAGCAAGTCAATTTACTAGTTCTCATATATATTTTTCAAAATATATATAATTTCAAGAATATCTCAATGTTCGATCTGTTCCGTTGTCCACTAACTTCTGGATCAGCCCTCATATGTACAAATAAGCGACGAGGTCATACAAAGATATATTCATGTATTGGCCAATAGAGTCTTACTCACATAGTGTTATGATTGCCAATGTAAATATTTCAGAATATATATGAGAACTAATAAATGTATTTGCTTAATAGGTTATACATCTAATTGCACACATTGTATCACGTGACATGGTGCAAACATACACGTAAACTCATAATTGTATTCGTCTCAGAATAAGTATTAGCATAATTTAATGGGAAATATTTGAAAAATATCTACAACTTATTAAGCCATATGTCACCATGAAAAATGTATTGAGTTACAACTACATGTATATATGTTATACAGTGAAACCTCTCTAAACCGGACACCCTGGGATGTCCCCATGGTGTCCGGTTTAGAGAGGTTTCACTGTATGTCATGCATTTGATCATTCTGAGCAAAAGTTGTGTCCTATGCGATCATGAACAGGCATTATTACCTGATGTAAATGACATGACACCCATCAAACCGCCGTACAATAATACAGTCATCGACTCCCAGCGTGTCCGGTTTAGAGATGTTTCACTGTATGGCAAGCGTAAGCATTTTACGACAATGCTCCTGTGTGTCATGTATGTGTATTGTTGCTATAGTCATATATTGATGACAGTGAATCGAACCCAATGTCCCATATTCCGAACATCCAGTAAATCCTATTTAAACTGGACACATTGGGAACCTCCCAGAGTGTCCGGTTTAGAGAGGTCTTCTGTATGATTATCTTGCTACATGCATTGTTGCCATTGTCAGATATTAATGACTGTGAACCGAGCCCCTGTGTCCATGGAACCTGCCATAATCTCGTGAACAACTACACATGCTCCTGTGAACCGGGATGGACGGGACCTAATTGTGACGAAAGTACGTATTTAATATGTGGAAGTGTTATCTACCATGTTCGTGCCACCAATTGTATTGCATATTGCTGTCGGGCCCTTTCTTTATGCAGAAAATAATGAAACATAATTATTGGTAACAAATACTTTAATTGTAGGTGTGTGTTGTCTTTCTGAATCAAACCTGCACACAATTGGGGTTAGTTAATCGAAAAGTTATAATAACGAAAACTAACTGACATTGCAAGTTCTAGTTTCCACTTAAGAGTTGATCAAATTAAATCAATGAAACACCCGTCATGCTTAGAAGTAGGAAACTAGATCGTTATCGGGTTACAGGAGACTTGTGCTATTTGATCAGAAACTTCACTGGAGCTGTCACACATCTTAAAGCCCCATTTCTCCAGTCAGGGCGACATATGTGCACTATACCACGAACCGTGTGGCATACGTACACGTTTACTACAATGCTCCTGTGTGTCATGTATGTGTAGTGTTGCTATTGTCATACATTGATGACTGTGAACCGAACACATGTGTTCCCATATTCCGAACCTACATTGTTACATGACTGCCGTTGTTCGACACCGCTCACATCCGAGTTTAAACGTACAGCGCGTGCTGATCGACCATGTCAGTAGACAATGCTAATTCCGGGGCCAAGTCAACACCTACGTAATGCATGTGTCTCATGACTTTACTAGAACGCGCCGTTATGTCATCAGACTAGTTTACAACGGTCGTACTGAACTTTCCAAATTGGCGCGGTTACATCACTCAACATGTACTGTGGCCCCGGAATATGTATGTGTAAATAAACAATTTGAATGGAGCAGATTATCAAACAGTGGCACGAGGGAACTGTTTGAACCCCAAGGCCGAACGTTCGACTACGTCCAGCCGTGGGTAAACGTTTGCAATGGCACGAGGGAATAGTCAGAACCCCAAGGCCGTAGCCCGGTGTAAACGTTTGCCGTGGCACTCGGGAACTGTTTCAACCCGCGGCCTACGGCCTTGGGATTCAAACAGTTCCATCGTGCCACGGCAAAACGTTTACCCACGGCTAGACATAGTCGAACGTACGGCCTTGTGGTTCAAACAGTTCCCTCGTGCCACGGCAAACGTTTACCCACGGCTGGACATAGTCGAACCTTATAGTAGATCCTCTTTAAACTGGACACCCTGAGAACCTCCGGATCCTCCCAGGGTGTCCGGTCTAGAGTCGAACCCCTGTGTCCATGGAACCTGCCATAATCTCGTGAACAACTACACATGCTCCTGTGAGCCGGGATGGGCGGGACCTAATTGTGACGAAAGTACGTATTTAATATATGGAAGAGTTATCTACCATGTCCGTGCCACCAATTGTATTGCATACTACTGTTTGGCCGTAAAAATGCAGGAAATAATTAAACATATTGGCAACATATACTTTAATTGTAGATTTGTGTTGTCTTTCTGAATCAAACCTCAATACAATCGGGGTGTTCCCATATTCCGAACCTACAGCAGATCCTCTTTACACTGGACACCCTGGGAACGTGTCCCGTATATAGAGGGTCTTCTGTATGATGATCTTGCTGTTGTCAGATATTGATGACTGTCAGTCGACCTGTGACCATGGAACCTGCTTGGATCTCGTGAACAACTACAAATGCTCCTGTGAGCCGGAATGGACGGGACGTAACTGTGGTGACGGTAAGTGCAATGACTCACGTGTACATAGTCCATGGCCGTATGTAATTTCGTCTGATTGGGATTTGTTGATGTTTACATTTTTGGAAAGTATTTTGAATGGCGAATCGGAAAATGGATGTTGGTGTTTGCAGACATTGCGTTTTGTCGCCATTTTTGGACATTCAAAATTACCGCCATTATTTTCAAATATGTTTCATTATAATTGTCTATCAGGAAATATGTAAATAGGAATAGGTGTAAACTATAATACATGCTTAATACACCTAGGAATCTTGCTAATACACTCTGTGTATATTAGGTAAGTTTATGATAATATGTTTGTCTCGTGTTGTAGAATGTTCTCTCAATAACAATATAGCGAAGTATGAACGTTAACTCCCAGCAGATTATTGCTATATTTTAGTGCGCGAAATGTTATTCCACACATGTTTACCGTTGACTGTCACAGGGGTGTAGCGGAATAGTGCAACCTATTGCCTATAACGCGGAAAACGTGCACCTAAGTTATGACTATCCTGTACAGTGAAACCTCTCTAAACCGGACACCCTGGGAGGTCCCAGGGTGTCCGGCTTAGAGAGGTTCCACTGTAAATCAGGCATGTGATCATTCTGCGCCATAGTCGTGTGCTATGCGATCACGAACAGACATTATCACCTTTGATAAATGACCGAGAAACTCATCAAAATATGATCACAGATGTGTCAGGTTTAGAGAGGTTCCACTGTATTGGGTTCCTCGTTTAGATGTTGACGAGTGCGTGAAGGGGACACATCACTGTCACATGCATGGCACGTGTATCAACACCGATGGTGGTCACACTTGCACGTGCCAGACAGGATTCACCGGGAACGGCGTCCAGTGTAATGGTAAGATGCCAATATACAAGCTACACGATTTCTGCGTTATACACTGCTTAAGCTTATATATAATTATATATACATATACATATATTTTCTTTACCTACATTTTGCAACCCCCATCCGTACTGGTGAAATACGGGATTAACCTGTAGCCGATTTCACCAACATTGCAAAGTATACTTTTCTAGTATACTTTGCGGGAGCAATCATTTATTTTTCCTGAAATGAATTATTTGATATGGAACTAACGGCTGCATATATTTGATGATTAAAAGTATGCGGAATTATTATACTGAATTTATTACATTATCACAGCCAAAATGGCTGTGATAATGCAATAAATTCAGTATAATAACAATAATAAATTTATCCTAAAATTGAACATTTCTCCCTCAAAGTATACTTTGCTAGAAAAGTATACTTTGCAATGTTGGTGAAATAGGCTACTGGTCTAACATGACATTAGGTGTTGACAGGCCGTTACACACTGTTTAATAAATCAATAAAATATATTTCGGCTGTATAGTTAATGTAATCTTACATCAATGGAATTGGAGGTATATACATGTATGCTCAAAACTAGCAATTCATGTATTGTGCATTTAATTTGACTGTCGGACAGTCTGAGTAACTGCGAAAAACGGTAAGTGCAATGACTCACGTGTACATAGTGCATGGGCCATGGTCGTATGTAATTTCGTCTGATTGGGGATTTGTTGATGTTTACATTATTGGAAAGTATTTTGAATGGCGAATCGGAAAATGGATGTTGGGGTTTGCAGACATCGCGTTTTGTCGCCATTTTTTGACATTCAAAATTACAGCCATTTTTTTAAAATATGTTTCATTATAATTGTTTATCAGGAAATATGTAAATAGGAATAGGTATAAACTACAATACACGCTTTATTTCTTTAGCATGTCATCAATGTGTATGTACTAGGCAGTACATTAAAGGTACATGCCCACTCAGTATGCACAAAATATTCTTTATAGGAATTAAATACATGTACGTGTATAATTGTGTCACTATTCCATCAGTTTTAAAACTTACGAGTGCCTGCTATACAGATATAATAATTTAGTAATATTTATTTTACTGTTAGTGACGCGCGGTGGTATCCGGCTATTTTCATATGCAAATGAGGCATGATATTGTTTAATTATTTATACTAAAATAATACATTTGTATTTTCGACAGATTATAAAGTATGATCATAGCCCATCAACATATAAATACAGAGAATAAATAGTATGTACGTTAACATTATAATGAAACACGGTTATCGCCCCTGATATCAGTGTAGAAATGTACGTCTGATATAAAATGTATAATAATGTCAATTAATAAATGGGGTAATGGTGAATTAATGTTTATTTTGCCATACAATGTCTCAGATGAGTGCACGTCACTATCAGTAAAATAAACATTACTAAATTATTATATCTGTATAGCGGGCAGACGTGAGTTTTAGAACTGGTGGAATAGTGACACAATTATACACTTATTTAATTCCTATAAAGAACAGTTTGTTCCTACTGCGTGGGCATGTACCTTTAAAGACAATAATGACGCGCGATTTATTTGAGTCACCTCTGGGGTAACCAAGTGCGATATATTATGTTCATGAAATATCGCACGTGTTCTTAGGCACAATATATATGCTTCAGTTATGACTAGTTCTGAGTTTATAACCCTTATTACATTACAATATTATGACGGAGTTGTAGTTTCCAAATTTCCGTTTGAAGCGTTCTTTGTTTACTTTCTACTTCGTGGAGAGTCACCTAGGAATTTTGCTAATACACACTGTTTATATTAGGTAAGTTTATGATAATACGTTTGTCTCGTATTGTAGAATGTTCTCTCAATAACAATATTATAGCGAAGTATGAACGTTAACGCCCAGCAGATTATTGCTCTATTTTAGTGCGCGAAATGTTATTCCGCAAATGTTTACCGTTGACTGTCACAGTGGTGTAGGTTAGACACCAACAAATAGTTTTACTATATAATTTAACAGAATGCCATCCAATAAGGCCAGTCTCTCCTACTTTCACTATTCGTACGGATGCTGTGGGACCCACTTGTACATGACATGCAGCCAGTCTGTACTGGTTCTGCATGAACTAAAAAATAGGTTCACTTACTCATAAGAAAGAAAAATCCAACCTTGTCATATCCTCCAATATTGTGTACATGTTTTGGCCACGGAAACTCTGTTTACATCAAGTGACCAACAGGTTCAGTGTTTTCTTTTAAGTGCTACACATGTGCTGAAAACTGGTGTTAAAGGCACCACAAAATGTTCCTCAAGTGAAACTGAGTAGTAACGGATCAAGATTTGCAAGCAAACGGTGTCTGTGACCTCAAAACACCCGCATTTTATTTTTTTACCGGACTATTTTTGCATACACCCTGGGCGATTTCGCACCATTTGGTGTCTTCTAACTTATAAGTGTACCAGTCCCACTACAAATCATTCAGCAATATTCACTATTCAAAACTAGCTTCTATTCCTGGATACAATACCAAGTTTGGAGGAAATATCTCAAATGGTTGTCATACAGCAGCTGTGTAACTCCACCATGTGACTGTAAATTGAGCTACGTCAGAACTAGGGAGAATTTTAATAGATGATGAATTAAAAGCACATAGGTCCATAAAATCACATAGCATTACCCTAAATAGTGTTATAGCTAACCATTCTACATATAAAGACTCATCACTCAAACTATACCAACATGTATGCCACTCTGGAATGGTCGACAGACAAAATGGTACTGGCTTGGAACAGTCAGTCAATACATTTGCTTTATGACACAGGAGGAAAGGAAAAACAATGTTTTCTGAGTACTAGTGTATTGGTACTATACCGATATGCGAAAACAATACACTTACGCCTAATTTTGGCAAATTTTGGAACAACGTCGCGATGTCGCGCCACTTTCCCGAACTATTGGAGGGGCACCTTGAAGAGAAGTGGCGTAAAAACGATTTCTGTTAAACCCATGAGAGCAAAAGCGACGACTATGCTAGATTGATACATCATACATTCCTGAACATGAATCCGATGTCGGTCAATCAAATTAAGTGGGACAAGGTCACGTTTGAGGTCATTAAGTGCAAAGAGGTAAAATGAGTTCATAAACATATTTTATATCAGTAGATGGACATGTACGTGCATATAATGCTTCAAATATCAGATAGAGTTGTTTAACTTGTTGAATATTCTTTCTTAGGACATATATGAGACGCTTCGTTTTTATGGTGGTTCAAACCGGTTTGTATTTTGCGATTTTCAAGACGGCCGCCAGGTATCAACATTTTGTCTTAAATATATTCTGACTTGATTATTATATGGCGTTTGGTACTTACATTATGCGTTTACATACATATAAATACATTTTGATAACTTATATAAACAATTCACCAGTGACAAATTCATATACATATAAGATGGCCGCCAAATATTCACACAGACGTGCACTAAATGTCTGTTGAATAGCAAAAATATATAGCTACACTTTCATGCACATTTATATTTCAGTTGTTTGCCTTTTTTGTTATTATTGAATGTGTTCTTTGCACAAATGAATGAGTCCATCTAATATACTTATTATTTGACCATGTTGAAATATTCAAGATGGCCGCTAAGTATCGCTTAAGCTCTTAGGCGCTGTTGATCGACAAAGTAGTAAAGAAATGAAACATAATTGGAAATCATATTTGTAATATATTAAAAGTGCGAGACTTGTGTTCCAAACTGTACCGAATTATATGTCGCCGCAAACAAACGTAAACCAAAGATGACCGCCAACATGGATACAATTCTGACACATCTATATTAAGTTGCGTAGGCATCAACGACATAGCATATGCCACACCATAAAATAAATGTTCTATTGTTTCTGATGACAACATAAAGAATAATATTTTATGACCGCCATTTTAGTTACCAAGATGGCTACTATATTGCGTAGTTTTATAATATGAGTTATAAACAAAATATCGGTGCAACTCATGGATAACAATATATCTTAGCCGTAACATGGTAATGGATGGTACACGACTGCATAGTCACGATCTTGGATTTCAAGTGGAACATAATACATGTTGACAATGTCAAAGGAAACAGGAACATATTTACAATTACATCTAGGCATTCATTCATTTGAGTGAATCAACATAATGCATGTGCCTAATACCTGTATTCGGATAGAAATAAAATACTATAGTATGTTGGGAGCATATGAATGGTAATTTATTATATAATTAATGATGGTGGGTTGATAATTGCCGGGGAGCGCGATATCCCTGGCTTGGCCCTTATTCGTATGTTCAGCTTTCTTGTAGGCGAGAGTTGAATCCGGCTAACCCCGTTATAACAATAATACGATCAGTGGTAATCTTACTACGTTAATGTGGAGGGGGGGGGGGGGGGAGCTAAGTTACTATAGTGTGGTGCAGACCTGACAGTAGATCCGGTTTGTCTAATGTCAGGGCTGGATGTAAATTGTATGCAAATATTCGTTACCCGCCCCCATCCATGCAGATGAAATGAGCTGTCGATAGTTCGTTTAAAGCCATTAAACATTAAACCGGAACTCTATCATGGTATCTTTAACACTACCATGAACACCAATGTTGCATTTTGTTATTGCAACACGTCCGTAATCAGGGGTCGGTGCGGTCGGACGACCCCCTCCCCAACCTCCCTCGTCGTGCCTTGATGTCCACTCTTTCACACACTAAAATAAGCATTATTGTCAATACGTAGTCATTTTATAATATTGATGCAAGCAGGAGAGTCGTATTACATGTATGTGCTCAGTTCTTTCTGAGAATATATAAAATGGTATTTCAGACCATCTATATATCACAATTGTCTGGGAGAGCATGGCCCCGTAACCCCATAGCTGCCTCGGGCCATTCAAGCCATCGAAAAAGACTCATTTCATCATACATGTCTGGTTACGGGTCTGTTGCATACATCGAAACCATGAGATACCGGTACATTCCATGCGGATATTGTGTCATTTTCTATTATAACGAAGCCTACTGTCTATGTATGAACAGCAATAAGCAATGTATTAATGCGGTACACGACAGGGTAGGCCAGCGATTGACATATCAAAGGGAAGTTGACGAATTCTGAACTTGACTGGCTACGTAACAACTACCATTATTCACTTCCCACATAATGAAAGCAGCGTTTTTTCATAGCGAAGAAGTATGCTTAGCTTTTTGGATATGAAAACCACGCCATCGCATCTTGAGCCATATAAGTATTATGCTAATGTCCACATTAGTGCGCTATCAAATACACTGAATTGCATTTACATACGTTATATACCCACCATTTATACATGAACAGTATTTATCGACACATTTATTATTTTGACAAAGTCGTAATATTGACGACAGTAACATGAACATGGAATACCAATAACTTGGAAACACTGCACATGGGCACTGCGAGTGTGCTTGTCGGTGTAGCAAGAGACATAATCAATTACTTGAAAATTTGGGAATTATATAACACATACATATCGTATATATGTAGAGTCAATGGTGTGATCATGGTCATCGAATCTCAGTTTATATACGACATATGATGTTGTTATTGCCCAAAATAAAATATGACGTATCATTTAAGTAGTCATATGTCGGTAGCCATGTGCTAGGCAATGTAAATACATGCATGACTAAGTTAATAACCAGTATTTGTGAGCCATATTCACATTATTCGCCATTCTACGAATTCAATGCAAGGTGTCATCCAGACTATTAGACTATTACATCTCAGTTCATAAACGGAATATGATGCGTTTATTAACAATAAAATCGCGTTTGGATGACCTATGCTATCAAGAAGTCATATACAGGTAGGCATCTACTATGCACATAGGAAGGATTTAATGTGTCAGTATTTGTGAGTCACATACGTATGGATATTAAACTAGAATGCGATCGAGATCAATATGTTGTGAATTCATGATGGAACATATGTTGAGGTCATTCATGAGATTGTTTGGTACATGGAAAGAATAAAAGTTATTAAAATGTATTATGCGGTCATAATACAATCTATATTGAATGCCTATGTATGTATATGTATCACATTTATGAAGGGAATTGTTTCTGGGGAATACCATACACTGTAATCATATATGTTGTAGTCATATAATGTCCTTACATGGTATGTGTAAGTGTCATAGCTGTGTATTATAATATCACAGTCATATGTGTAATATAATATATACTACTTTAAATGCATTAAAATAAACATGGTTGATTATTCTATGCTAATCTATAATTATATCAGAAAGTTCCCATCGTCCGTGTCTATACACACCAACATACGACATATACTTAAGATCGTAAGATACCAAACAGTGACACTTATTTTCACATGCACGTATTTGGGTAGTTGCAATTACGATTCATGGATAAATAATGCACACAAATCAACCAAACAATCACTTTTCAGTACAACAGCGCAATTCCCGTGACTGGATTTTCAACTAACCGGGTTTGAGCTAACCTGGAAGCGAAACGTGTAAAGCTAAACATTGACACATAGCTGATATGAGGCCTCTAAATCATGAGCATTCGTTACAGCATATTATTTTTCATATATGTGACACGCATAGACGCTGTCAATATTGATTTCAGTGCAGGAGACGGGACTTTAGTTGATGAGAATATATGTTAATTGAGAATATATTTCCATTTATCAGCGTTGAGTATACAAGCAGGCATGCGGAAGGTTTGCTGAAATAGAATATGCTGATCTGCCTTATACAGACGTATGGCTATATGGGACAATTATTAAATATTTCAGTGCAATTTAAGTGTATACATATGGGTATATCCACTTGTGAATGTATGGATATTCACGGAAATAGAAACTATAATACATACTATTTGATTAGTGTTGTATTTTACATGAATTGTTTTATCTTTGTTATACTTAAGTCTAAAGTGATTGAAATGTCATGGTATTTATCTGCATACCCACAAATAACAGTTCCATATATGACTGTAAGGCGAACATGGCCGAACTATAGCATATGTACCAATCGCAATACGTAGTGTATACATATATGGCATTATAGTGCAATTTACAACGTATATGATAACGTAAGACTCCATAAAATACAATATGTAAAGCAAACAGTACATATATTTTAATATTATGACTCTACAACGAGTGTAACCGAAGTCGAGCATCACCAAGTGTATTATCAGCGATCTACTAATCTGAACACATGTGAATCTTTCCTATAAAGACATTTAAAAGTAAATGAAAAGAAACACGCAATTGCCAGTACCACACTATATTAAAATAGGCTATATGAGGCGACTATTTTGAATAAACACAATTACAAATGACTTCAAAATCAAGTGTGTCCAACGTACTAATTTAACCGCCTAACAGAATGCATTGGTATACATAAGTAGAGCAAAAGTAAACATTATATTTAAAGAAATCGAGTTTTTTGAAAATATGGTGGCCATTTTGAATTAAACACGCTCTTTAATAAGAGCATAAATATTGATCTATATTTCTAACATCGTATCTCAGATGAAAATCAAACTAATATGTTCATATCTAGCTTAGTACCAAGATATGGTCCACCACCATGTAAATAATGCTGCCTGATCTTGATGAATATTTGGCGTTCATCTTGGATTCTTTTGGATTTGATAGCCTCCAGCTATGTTTAAAATTAATGCGTAGTATCCAAAGGGGTTTCTGCGTCCGTCCGATCAAGATACAAGTGCCTATTTGTTTTCATTCATCAAATAAGTACACATTTCACGCTAAATATTGATGCTTGGCGGCCATGTTGAATGTGTTGATACTCTCAACGATAAAGACGTCCGAGCAAACCGAATTGCTTTGTATATGCCACATAAAACAATAATCACCAATAAAACATACTTTATCGGATTGTTCTGTAATGTTATGCAAGTACATATTGTATTATCAAAATAGAGTGAGCTGTGCACTCATTTGATCCATGTGCACTTAATGACCCCAAAAATGACATTGTCCAACCCGGTGTGATTGACCGACACCCGATTCGTGTTCAGGATAATATAATGCATTGATTTAAAGTAGTCGTTGCTTTTGCTTTCTCGGGTTGAACATAATTCATTTTATGGGTACTAAACTTCTTAATTGTCCATCAGGAAGCCAATATCAACTAGAGCAGCTTGAGCTGCATCAACGGTTTGAGCCTCAAACATTGATTTCATGTGTAACTAAGCTTTAGCCCAAGGTGTAAACTATTGGTTGCAAAAAGAATTTCTGAAGTTTTAGAATGAACAGTCCAACATTATTGTGTTCGCATCATCACACCGATGGGGGCCGGTTAGCTTAGAGGTAGAGCGATGGGCTCGGAGCGAGGGATACCGGGTTCGATCCTCAGCCAAAGATTTAGCTAAAGGACAGAAATATCGACTACAGCAAAAACAATTGAAATCGAATGATATAAATAACGAAGCTGACGTCACATCCGTTTGCTCTATTTTGAAAACTTGAAAAATGTTCATCTTTGACATCGAATAGAGCCGTAAGTAGTCAAGATATAGCTCTGAAAAATTATCATCTTTATGTGACTGACACTCCCCTATCACCCTGGCAAGAAATTTATGTTGCTGACAGTACTGTACAAATTGGAAAACGTAGTTTGTAAAGACCACCGTTATCCGCCGAAATTCGGCAAAATCGTTGAAAAGTATGTACATTTTTCAACTTCAAATGCATATAGCTCTTTTATTTGAGCAGAGAGCCGAAAACTATCAGCGAATTTGAGATAGAGAATTTTGTCAGCTTTCCGATGCAAAAAGAATTCTTGAAATCGGTTGGAAAATAAGGAAGTTATAGGAAGTATGACGTCACTTCCGTTTTCGTGGGAATTAGCATTAACAGATATCTGAAAATCTCTGAGTCTCTGCTCACACTTGATCCGAATCGGCATGCAAAATTTCAAGTGGATCCGACCAGCGGTTTGGTGTAGATGGAGGGAGCCCGTAAGTCAGCGGATGATTATTTTTCGATAGTTAATCGCCCTAGATTGCAGTTTACGCCATTTGTAAATACACCTAATAAAACGGAAATTACATATGTGCAATATTCCGCCAGTGAAGTTTTCGTTTGTTTTTCACCATAGGCCGGGCACAAAGCGGGAAAGTTTTAGCTAAATGACTGAAATATCGACCGCAGCAAGAAATTTTGAAATCTATTGATAAATAACGAAGATGACGTCACATCCGTTTGCTCTATTTTGAAAACTTGAAAAAAAGACGTTCATCTTTGACATCCAATAGAACCGGAAGTAGTCAAGATAGAGCTCTGAAAATTATCATCTTTTATGCGCCTGACACTCCCCTATCACACTGGCAAGAAATTATGTTGCTGACATTACTGTACAAATTGGAAAACGTTTGCAAAGACCACCAGTTATCAGCCGAAATTCGGCAAAAATTCGGCAAAATCGTTGAAAAGTATGTACATATTTCAACTTCAAATCCCCTATAGCTCTCTTATTTGACCAGATAGCCGAGAACTGTCAGCGAGGCCGAGATAGAGATGTTGTCAGCTTTCCAATGCAAAAATAATTTTTGAAATCGGTTGGAAAATAAGGAAGTTATAGAAAGTTATAGAAAAATATGACGTCACTTCCGGTTTCGTGGAAAGTGGCATTAAGATATTTCTGAAAATCTCTGATTCTCTGCTCACACTTGATCCGAATCGGCATGCAAAATTTGAAGTCGATCCGACCAGCGGTTTGGGCTGTAGACTGAACGGCTGAATAAAAAAAAACAAAAAAAAACAAAAACCAACGAATACAATAGGTTTTCGGCGCAGCTGAAAGCCGCCTCAAACCTAATGAAAAAAAAAGAAAAACACACTACAATGACAGTTTTGGTGTATATTACTGTCACATTCCAAGCCCAATCACCTACAGGTAATTTACCTACACTGGTGTATTATATTTGACAAATAAAGCTGAGAAATCAAGACTTTAGATGATTTTGAAGCCGATAACTGTCCGTCTGCGATACAAAAAGAACACATGTGTTGCATCGCGGAGTCCGCTCGATTACTCTTGTCGCAGTAACTTTAAATTATGTTCCCAGAGACATAGCTACAAGAAACATAAACTTCCAACTTCAAATTCTGCAAAAAAAACATATCTCACATAGGGCCTAGGCACACATTATAGGTTAGACACCAACAAATAGTTTTACTATGTAATATAACCGAATGCCATCCAACAAGGCCAGTCTCTCCTACCTTCACTATTCGTATGGATGCTGGGGGACCCACTTGTACATGATCTGCAGTCAGTCTGTAATGGTTCTGCATGAACTAAAACATAGGTTCACTTACTCGTAAGAAAGAAAAATCCAACCTTGTCATATCCTCCAATATTGGGTACATTTTTTGGCCACGGAAACTCTGTTTACATCAAGTGACCAACAGGTTCAATGTTTCTTTCAAATGCTACAAATATGCTGAAAATTGGTGTTAAAGGCATCCCAAAATGTTCCTCAAGTGAAACTGGGGAGTAATGGATCAAGATTTGCAAGCAAACGGTGTCTGTGACCTCAAAACACCCGCACTATTTTTTTATAACAGACTATTTTTGCATACACCCTGTGCGATTTCGCACCATTTGGTGTCTAATAGATAAGGAGCAGAAACTCGCTACTGCATACGTTGGTATAATATTCAAGGTGTACGATCACGTGGTTACAACAACAAGAATAATGGCTGAAAGTGTTGAAATTTGTGTCTTCTAACCTGTAGCGGTATAGTGCAATCTATTGCCTATAACGCGGAAAACGTGCTCTTAAGTTATGACTATACTGTACAGTGAAACCTCTCTAAACCGGACATCCTGGGTGATCATTCTGAGCCACAGTCGTGTGCTATGCGATCACGAACAGACATTATCACCTGAGATAAATGACCGAGAAAATCATCAAAATATGATCACAGATGTGTCTGGTTCAGAGAGGTTCCACTGTATTTGGTTCCTCGTTTAGATGTCGACGAGTGCAACGGGACACATGACTGTGACAAGCGACATGGCAACTGTATCAACACCGTTGGTAGTCACAATTGCACGTGCCAGACAGGATTCACCGGGAACGGCGTCCAGTGTATTGGTAAGATGCCAATATACCAGCTACACGATTTCTGCGTTATACACTGCTTAAACCTATATATAATTATATATACATATACATATAATTTCTTTACCTATATTTTGCACCCCCATCCGTACTGGTGAACTACGGGATTCGACCCCGCTGTATAGTTAATGTAATCTTGCATCAATTGAATTGGAGGTATATATACTCAAAACTAGCAATTCATGTACATTATTGTGCATTTAAAATGACCGGTCCGTTGACATTTGATTTACATACTTATGTTGGACGGTTCTGTTATATTTCAGGCTGGATATTTAGATATAATAAAGTGATTTGTTTCATCAGCTCGGATGTCGCTATAATGGATTACTCATCATTGAACAATGATTACTTTTGGTGCATGTACATGTACATGTAGCGCTTTTCTGCAGGTCAACTATACGTACTATACCAATACTATACGTATACTATACCAATACGAATTTTTTTTCTATACGATATGAATATAATATAACAATATAAACGTACGTACGGTATGTTTGTACCGTACATACCAACCAATATCGCATTGATATACCATTCAAATCGTACGTTTATACGATTTTTATACATGTGTATAATTATGGTACGTTTGTATCGTACAAACATACCAGATTTGTGTACAATATTCGTATAGTACGTTTGTATAATGTAAACAAACTGTACTATACGATGATACGGTACAAACGTACCAATATTATATGATCATACGATATGCTCATTAAATATACCAATACTATACGATTACGATATGTATACGATATTAGTATATACAAATAGATAAGGAGCAGAAACTCGCTACTGTATACATTGTGGTATAGTATTCAAGGTGTATGATCACGTGGTTACAACAACTAGAATAATGGTTGAAAGTGTTGAAATTTGTGTCTTCTAACCTGTAGCGGTATAGTGCAATATATTGCCTATAACGCGGAAAACGTGCTCTTAAGTTATGAATATATTGTACAGTGAAACCTCTCTAAACCGGACATCCTGTGTGATCATTCTGAGCCACAGTCGTGTGCTATGCGATCACGAACAGACATTATCACCTGAGATAAATGACCGAGAAAATCATCAAAATATGATCACAGATGTGTCTGGTTCAGAGAGGTTCCACTGTATTTGGTTCCTCGTTTAGATGTCGACGAGTGCAACGGGACACATGACTGTGACAAGCGACATGGCAACTGTATCAACACCGTTGGTAGTCACAATTGCACGTGCCAGACAGGATTCACCGGGAACGGCGTCCAGTGTAATGGTAAGATGCCAATATACCAGCTACACGATTTCTGCGTTATACACTGCTTAAACCTATATATAATTATATATACATATACATATGTTTCTTTACCTACATTTTGCACCCCCCATTCGTACTGGTGAACTACGGGATTCGACCCCGCTGTATAGTTAATGTAATCTTACATCAATTGAATTGGCGGTATATATACTCAAAACTAGCAATTCATGTACATTATTCTGCATTTAAAATGACCGGTCCGTTGACATTTGATTTACATACTTATGTTGGACGGTTCTGTTATATTTCAGGCTGGATATTTAGATATATTAAAGTGATTTGTTTCATCATCTCGGATGTCGCTATAATGGATTACTCATCCTTGAACAATGATTGCTTTTGGTGCATGTACATGTACATGTAGCGCTTTTCTGCAGGTCAACTATACGTACTATACCAATACTATACGTATACTATACCAATACGATATGTTTTCTATACGATATGCATATAATATAACAATATAAACGTACGTACGGTATGTTTATACCGTACATACCAACTAATATCATATAGATATACCATTCAAATCGTACGTTTATACGATTCTTATACATGTGCATAATTATGGTAGGTTTGTATCGTACAATGTACAAACATACCAGATTTGTGTACAATATTCGTATAGTACGTTTGTATAATGTAAACAAACTGTACTATACGATGATACGGTACAAACGTACCAATATTATATGATCATACGATATGCTCATTAAATATACCAATACTATACGATTACGATATGTATACGATATTAGTATATACAAATAGGTAAGGAGCAGAAACTCGCTACTGTATACGTTGGTATAGTATTCAAGGTGTATGATCACGTGGTTACAACAACAACAATAATGGCTGAAAGTGTTGAAATCTTGCCCACTCCAAAGTAAGTATTATTTGATATTTTCCTTAATATGCAACGGATTTTGATGGCATATGGCGCAGCAAACGCGTCTTCACGAGCTGCATTTGGGAGTTCGGTACAAAACGACAGAAGTGTGTGCCAAAGTACAGAGACCACCAAATGCAGCTTGTACTTAGACGCGTTTGATGCGCCCAATTTCATAAAAATCAGTTACATAATAAGGACAAAATAAAAGAATATGTTCTTTGAATCGGAGGGCTTCTGGAAGTTTCAGTACTTGTTGTTGTTGTTTTAACCACGTGATTACTATACATTTGATATTCATGCTAAACCACGCATTTCTCTGGCTATTTTTCTTCACACACACTTTGCAAGTTACTGTCTGTTTCACGAAACCTGCCCAAATTTTACGACTATATAAACAATGCAAAAACAATAGTTTTTTTGATAATGTTTTATCCAAATTTAAGAATAAGCCTTCTTTTTATTTCGTGCTATTGATTTTATTACGAAGAATGATTTGTCTATGGGAATTTAACATGGGGAAAAGGAGATGGAGGAGCTGTGGGCGGAGTCATAAAACAAAAGAAAATTGGAAATTGACTCCGAAACGGGGTTAGATAGCTTGGAAATCATCTAACTAAGAAATAATAAAGTTAAATTTTGAAATCGGTCCACTATTTCTGAAATTAGAAACATTTCGCCATAATAAATCCCCATAGACATCTTCCTTATGTGAAGATGTCTATGTGGATTTAACATGGGGAAATTAATTGCCTTTTCGAAATAAAATCAATATTGGACCAGACGGTAATCTATGAAACAGACAGTAATTAGAAACGTCTCTAAGAGTTTCATTTGCCAGGACTGAGCATGGTTCTGTATCCACCTAGAAACTTTATTTATTTTTCGCTTGAGAACAGAACAAATTCTCAAACAGGTCTCAAACTGTTCTGTAACATTTTGTAAACATTCTGACCACGTAATCTATATCGTATTCGATACCAAGCTGTTTGATTGGCTGATAGCATTGCTCAACATCGACCAATCAAACATCTTGATTGCGAGCTTGTGACCTGGGTACATGATCTTTTCAGATGTGAATGAATGTTTGAACAAGTCCCTGTGCCAGCACAACGGTTACTGCTTCAACACGAATGGCGGTTATAGGTGTTTCTGTGGCGACGGTTGGACAGGTCCTATTTGCGACACTGGTAAGTTCAATTGTTCTTGATATAGAGTCTACCAGGTTATTGTATTTTATCACGTCAACACAGTGCGTATGTGCCGTGACATATTTTTGATATCCTGCCAATAAGACCTGATCACTGCGTATGAATATGTGCGGTGGCTGGGGTGATTTGTTTTTGCATTTTAAAGCCATTTGTATGTGTTGACGGGATAAATAGAATAGTAGGTTAGTGCCGTGAATGGGAAAACTATCTGGCGCGGCACGGCAGAGCCTCGCCCATCCCGTTTCCTAAGCCTTGCCAGATATTTTTCCCATTCATGGCACTAACCTACTATTCTCTATTTGATATCATGTTGATCACGCTAAGCCAGGAAACGCGTAGGAATTCCGATGATAGCTTCCGAATTCCTACTGTTTCCAAACCGAACATGGTACACTTGATATTGCACGACATTAGCAGGGTATGTTATTATTATTCTTATCAATTGAGAAATGTCCGCATGCGATTAGTCAGATGCTAGTCACGTGATCTTCGATATAAATGAATATTGACCTGAGAAAGTTGATTCAAAATGTCATATTGACCTGAGGTCTCACGGGACAGTGGAAAGCTAGCTTTAAAATGGAGGTGGACGATTTTCTATATACTTCACTAGTAGTGAATCACTACCGATACTGTAAGTTACACCAGTGTGTCTAGAAAAATAGGTTTATGAATATTTCTTGACTTTGGGAGGCTTGAGTATTTCATAATTCTACGAAACTGAACGTTAGCTCCGGTTGATTTTAACATCTTGGAAAATGGCGCATGCTATGAATTTAAGGTATTTTCGGGCATTTGCAGCGAACATTTGAGGTGGTTATGACCCCGCTTTGAAATCATTTTCAGGAAATGGTGTGGTGTTACAAGTGATAGAACAAGACATAACACAGTATCTGTGCCTCATGTATTCATGAAAACAATTCCGGCAAATTCAGTCGTGTTGAAATTTCTGGCCGAAAATATGTGGTTGGGGTGTCTTTGTAAAAAATTAATTCAATACATCAGATGCGGTTACTTCATTTTTATTGTGGCGCGCGATTTGTACTTCATTTGCGAGTATTTTTCAATACTTGTCGCAAGAGCCTCCTTAACTGATTGTGAGAGGCGGTGATTTTTATAAGTCACCCGCCGCCCTCAGAAAAGCAGTCAACTTTGGCTATTTTCAACCGTCCCGTGATGCCTGAAGGCGGAGCGACGTCGTGGATTACCTAAATCTCTTTGACGTCACTAAAATCCATGACGTTGCTAATCATATCACGCTCTTCACCAGCAACGTCGCTGAACATGATGATTATGAATTGCACCAACATGGCGTAAAACAAGATTAATCGTAATATTCACAGCGCAAATTGATAGTTATTATATACTATTTACAAGGGCACACATACAGAAATTTATCAATTGATAATAAAACCATCATCGCACTGTCGTGTCGGTCAATAAATGGTTATATCGACCCGATAAAAGTGATATCGACCGAGGACGCAGTCTGACCACGTCTATCGGGTCGATAGAACCACGTATTGACCTCATAACAAGCCGATAATTGTATATTATTATCAGGCAATATGTTATGCTATGCCATGTAGTTGTATACCGTTGCTTTCTTGAAAGAAATGCCAGATTGTTTACGTTTAGGCATCACACTGATGTCAATCCCTAATGTCACGTGACGTCATTCATAAAATCAAATATTGCCGAAAGTAGTTTCCGAAAACGGATATACATGTACCGTCATACATCAATGCGTGATACAATGTGATCTTGCTGATGCTGAGCTCCACACCGGCATAACATATTTCACGTTTAAAATGTACCGGCTTCCAGATGGGATGTCGCTATCGTATAAACGCATTTTCGTCTAGCATATGCATATGCAACCTATGTTCAATAAATGTAAATCCATCAATCGAAATTTCCAGACGATCCTAAATTTGCACTTACGAACATTTTAGTCGTACGAAGCTTATTGAAACGGCACCTGATGACCACCACATCCATGGATAAGGGCACGACAGCAGAACTACAATGCTCTCTCATTTCTGAGAGTCGTATTCGGCGATTGTCATGAATATCTTAACTTTCTACTTTATTATATAGTAAATACATGGTTAGTGCCGTCGAATATAAAATATATTCGGTTGAGACAGCTTTATTGGGGCGAGCTTTAGCGAGTCACTATAAAGTTGAATTTATACCGCATACTAAACTTAATTGTTTTAACGTGAGTGACGTCATGTTTTGACGTTATTCCCTCGCCATACGTCACAATTCTAGCGACGTCCTTCAAAGCAAAATGACGGCGTCCACGCTACGTAGATTGTATCTGATTAAATCACCGATTTTGTTTACGATGAGCTTCAATATGTGCTGGCTTTAGACTCCACGGTTGTCAATACGATGGTCTAGAAACATAAGGTCGTAACTGATAGCAGTTACGACCTTATGTTACTAGACCATCGAATAAGCATTACAAACATAATGGACATGTCCGTGTCGTTGGTTACGTCGCATATACATGTACAGTACAAATGGACACAATTCTGCTGAATCGACAGCGATTTAGATATTAAAATTCTCTGCCATCTTGAAAAAATAATATTTTCGACAAATTATAATGTATGATCATTGGCCATCCAAACATAAATACGGAGCATAAATGGTAATGTCCGTTAACATTTTAAGGAAACACGGTTATCGCCCCTGATATCAGTGTGGAAATTTACGTCTGATATAAAATATATAATAATGTCAATCAATACGTGGGATAATGGTAAATTAATGTTTCTTTTGGCCGAAAAATGTCATATGTAAATAATGGACGAAAATATAATTATGACTCCCTACATTATAACCTGACATGTGGGACTTTAATGTGTGAAAGATGAAGGCGAAAGGATATAGCCACTCTGCTAAGGTCATAAACAGACGGACCCTCGGTTTAAAGTCTCATAATTCCAGCACAAAAATATTTACACAATTCCCTAACATTTGATTGGCCCGTAGCAAGTCTCTGTCCAAAATTTATATCACAGTAAACTCCCACGCCGAACTAATTTCCGTAACCGTGAGGCTCAGTTAATATAATTCTTAAGAAAACGGAAAATAAACACATGTTCTTGATGAATTTATTTAAAATGCTGGAATTATAAGGAATGAATGTCCTTTTTGTGGAATTTATCGGGATATAAACTTAGAAAAGTCGCTGGAATACTGGACGAGGCCTTAAAAAGTTACAATTTTCGACCGATAAATTCCACAAAAAGGCCATTCATTCCTATAATTGGAAAGGCCAGTGGGATGTACTATTCAAGTGTCCTTCTATAAACCCTATGGAGGGGATTCAACCCACTACCTCGTGTATTGCTCTCCGACTATAATCCACAACCCATCCCTAGTATCAGGTGTGACTTAAATGTGAGCAAAACATGGGACTTATGTGAGCAAAACATGGGACTTATGGGTTTTGTGACCGATGTAGATCCTGATCAAATAGCATACTCCTATGCATGTAGGCTGAAAGCGATCTATTTGGCTTGTATATATCATATAACAATGCCAATCAATACGTGGTGTAATGGTGAATGAATGTTTAATTTGCTAGAAAATGTCATATCTACAGAATATACAAAA
This sequence comes from Conchocele bisecta, assembly GCA_029237695.1. Taxonomy (NCBI): domain Eukaryota; kingdom Metazoa; phylum Mollusca; class Bivalvia; order Lucinida; family Thyasiridae; genus Conchocele; species Conchocele bisecta. The sequence goes on along the minus strand of CM055270.1, from coordinate 60,181,776 downwards.
CTATACAAAACTGTCTGATATATTTCCAATAAAGACCATTGTGTGCCTACTGAGTGGGCATTGTACCTTTAAATAGAGGAACATGCATGATGATAACATGGGTGTTTCTGAAACATATACTGCAAGATAAATGTAACATTCACGATTATAATTTGTAACAACTGTCATCTCCATACCTGGGTGGGAGGGTGGGTAATTTAATTCCTGTTTATTAAAAATGCTTATTTAGCTTTCGCCAGCAGAACAGGGCGAATGCTGTAATAATTTCTATTTTATGCTCGTTGATCTATTCCCATTGGCTATTGCGCCGTGACTCACAGAGTTACGCCTAGGGGGCGGAGCATTGCACCTCCGTATAATAACGTGATTTATGTTATAATCATAAATCCATTTATTATAATAGAAGTTGCATATACATAATATATACCATGATACGGGCAGTGCTTAGCGTGCCTCCCGTGACCATATGTATTGGAAACATAAACAACAAAGACACAATGTTTGGGGTATGGCCATGGTGCCAGCAACTTAGCAACTTACTTTATGAAGGAATGTGACAGACATCGAACTGATTTGTAGATTGATCTCAGCAAGAGACCGCCCTTAGATTGGATCAAGTCGAAGGTTCACCAATCCCGCATGTGACTATACAGTGCGTGATATGGTCTGAGTATATTATGACTTTATAAATATATCCCTGCCTTCGTCTTGAGCCGATCCACAGCGCTCGGGTTTGGAGAGCATAGTCCAGCCATCTCCGCGTGGAGATGCCCGATTATTACATGGCTCGGGTTTGGAAAGCATATTCCAGCCATCTCCGCTGGAGATGCCCGATTACCAGCGTGGTATAGTGCAATTTTCTGCATAGTTACTTGCTATTCCGCGAGTTCGAGTCTGTCACATCCGCCACTAAAGTCTGCCGACTTTTCCTCCATAAAATGGTTATTCATTGAAATACAATGGAATTAGTCCATCCGGTTGCCTGAGGTCGCTACACTTCTCAATCGCGTGATACCACGCATTTAAAAGTATATCATTTCCCGCGTCAGACATATGTACCCCGTCCATGCGGAACAATGCGGGCGTATTTTCAGTCTGTCTCGGATGCGGAATGACCCTACCGGCAGCCGCAAATGTAGCTCCACGACCAGACTGATTGAAGTGTTTTCTTTTTTTTTTTTTTTTTTTTATTAATTTTGCGTTTGTGGATAGCACCACGCCAAAGAAGCCTAGGCAATACATCAGACCACAATATTGTGGTCGCGGGCATTGCTCTATACAAGGCGGCAATATCATTCTTTACTTGTGCACAAAGCACGCCTGGTCGGATCTGCGTTATGGAATTTCCGCCACAGTGTAGAATAATGATGTCTGGGGCTAATTCTTTTTTCAAAATGAGGTTTATTTGCACAAGGACTTCGGAGAATAGCATACCCCGTTTACTAAACCATTGGATCGATACATGTGGTAACCTGAGTTGTGCATCCAATATATGGCACGCCCTTGCATGACCCCAATGAACCATGAAGTCTCCCACTATCCATACGTTCGAGGCTAGGTCTGTAATAACAAACGCATGTTATATTATAAAAGTCAAATGTGTCAATAGCGGAAATGAAAATTAACTACCAAATTAATATAAACAATCCCTGACATCAAACGGCAAATTTATTATTATAGCAAATTGAAAAACGAGGTCTAGTTAACAGCCATAATGTTTATGACACTAGATGATGATTAGCTATAACACTGCGGCGCGGCTTCCCAACCCATTCTATGCTATGTGATCATTATATATGCCTACCGGATATATGTCTGAAAACAATCACTACGCCAGCGCCCGGCACGCTTAATGTCAGAAGCCGATATACCCCTATCATACAAATAGGAACATGCTCCCATACGAAAACTATGACTCTTGTAGACGGCCGTTTGTAAGCCCAGCATAGTTAGACATTTTCGCAACACCGTAGTAAATTGATACCTAGTTAACGGTGTTCCATTTTCATGACAGAAGAACTGAACCGCCGGCCCTAGTCTAATGTTAATGAATTCCACCAGTGCAGATACTGGACAAATTTCGTCTCCCTCTATTGAATTAATGTTAACCGTCATAGCCTTATGCTGGCTGGTTTTCGATCGGCGCAGTGTGATGCACGCGTTCATAGGGCGCGCTTGGCTGTCATGTCTAATTACCACATCAGAGAATAATATCGGTCTCAGTGGGTCATTCGCCGACGTGTATATTATCTCGCTAACTCGAAATAACCAGAAAAAGGCTATCACGTATGCAAAAAGAAACAGTATGCTTTCATATTTTGTAGTGCATTCGACATTTACGGATTTGGGTTCAAACGTTTCGCTCCAAGAAGTATTTTAGCCGTAATAAATGACATCGTCGGGTCATAGTAACCATTGATTTTATGAACGAAACCTAACGCTGCTAGGTATGTCGCCATTGTACTGGGTGACTTCCCTTGACGGAACATGTACGCAATGTAAAGATTTATCACCGATACCGTTTGGGGTAGCCTAAATTCCCAACCCATTATTTGTAAAAACTGTGCGAATGACCTCAAACCCGTATGATATGCCTGTTGTGTATTAATGGACAAACTGTTAGTAGATAATCGTGAGATTACTGCTTGAAGATCTGTAATAGATGTGCCGGAACTTTTTGTGGAGTTGCGTCTGCATGCGGCGCCAGACTGCGAAATTTCTGAAAATTTAGGCGAGACAGTGAATCGCATATTAAGTTACTTTTTCCAGGAACATGTTCAGCTCTGAACAAAATGTTGTGTTTTAGACAATGTAGAACAAACGGGCGGACCAACCTCATAACAGTTCGTGACCTACTTGTCATGGAGTTCAGGATATGACACACAGATTGATTGTCAGATCGGAATATAATCCTCTTGTTTTCCAGTTTGTTATGCCAGATATGGACAGACACCAAAATTGGGAAGAATTCAAGAAATGTTATATCCGTTAAAAGCCCGGATGCAACCCAGTCCTCAGGCCATGTGCCATATGTCCAACTACCTGCAAAGAATACTGCGAAACCTTTATCTATGGCCCCGGCACTATCAGTGAACAACTCGATGGCCTCATTCTGAATCCATAATCTGTCTGACATTATGGTAACGCCATTAAATTGCTCTAAAAATTGAAGCCATACTTGGAGGTCACATTTCATTTCTTGGGTAATTCTTACATGGTGATATTTTTTCCTAGCTGTGCCCATGGTTGCATCTATCAGGCGTCTACAAAAGGTTCTGTCCGGTCTTACTGCTCTACACGCAAAGTTCAGACTGCCCAATAAAGACTGCATGTCGCGCAATGTCGTCTTAGTTCTATGTAACATATCCAATAACTTGTGTTTAAGATCATCTATCTTGTCTTGGGGAATGCGAACAGTCATATTATCGGAATTAATTTCCATGCCTAAGAAAGTGATAATAGTTTTCGGAAGTTCAGTTTTTTCTTCAGCTAATGGCACGCCTAATTCCTCACAAAATGTAATAAATGTGGTCAGCATTGTGTAACATCCTGACACTGATGCGTGTGCTAATAAGAAGTCGTCTAAATAATGCAATATAAAACCGCTTTCCAATTTATTTGCCACAGCCCACTCAATAAATGTTGAAAATTTCTCAAAAGTCGCGCAGCTTAAAGACAGACCAAACGGTAAACATTTGTCAAAATAATATTACCCTGCATGCTTCATACCTAATAATTCGTAGTCATTAGGAGACACTGGAATGATCCTGAATGCATTACGGATATCAAGGTTTGCCAATTTAGCGTATCTCCCGATAGTTTGCACAACATCTACCGCAGAGTCAAACGACGTGTAGTGCACTGATCATAAGTCAGCGTCAATACAATCATTTACTGAGCTCCCTGCTGGGTATGATAAGTGGTGAATCAATCTGTAATCCATACCTCCTTTTTTCTCCACCAGTCCTAACGGCGAAACTCGTAAATTAGGCAATATTCGCGTGCTAAAGGGACCTTCGACTCTACCTGCCAATATTTCATTATTTAATTTAGCGGCAACGACATGAGGTCGCGATAATGCTGACCCCAAGTTTGTTGCTTCGTAAGCATTACGCGGACCTTCATACTGAAGTGGGAACCCATATTTGAACCCGTTAATTAATTCGTTAGCTGCATTGCGGTTTGAATACGTTTTAAGTTCGCGTTCCAAAATGTCACAATTCACGGGGGATGAACCTAATTTAAAATGGTTTTGTTTTATTGGGGACGCCTGTTTTGGATGTGACTTGTGACTGCCTCCGAAAAGCATCGTATTTAATCATGGCGTGATTAGCATTACAAAATGAACATGCGTGTTTATACTTGCATGGGTTAAATCTACATCCGCCTTTTGCATTGTACATGCGGCAAATCGGTTTCGCCGACGTCGCATTTGCTGGTCGTGCAGACGCAGACAATCTATATTGTGAGACACGCTGCTGTGCTATAGTTGCCGATGGTCGCACCTGGTTTACCTGCGTCATAATTTGTATCCATAAATCCAAATTAAGTTTAGCCCAGCATTGTGGCACGATGGCTTGACGCAGCCTGAACTGTTATTCATATGCCAACCATGCCATATCATTCCTATTTGCTGCAGCGTGTCGTATTGTGTGTAAATACGCCAGCATGTCAGACGCTTGTGTCGGATGCTGTTGTATATATACATGCATGTAAATAATGAAAGCATCGGTCCACTGATCGATTGACTGCAGTCTGTCTCTACTCATTCTGGGCTTGGCTTGAATAATACCCTGATCATTGACAAACAGTGTTGTACCCTAAGTATCACCACCGACATCGTTATCCCGCTTTAGCAATTGGGACAAATGAACGTATTGATTTAACACAATTTTTTGGCGCATTTGCTGCGACACATGTATGGTGATTGTATCGTCTGCACACGATATTGGAATTGGCATGGCATGTCCAGTATGAGGGGGAATGTGTACATTCTCCCGCACAACCTCAATACCTGCATTTTGAGTATTTGCGGAGCCATAAATTGGCTCAAATGGTGCAGTTATGCTGGACATTGCGGCTACAGGAATGTCAAACCCCATAATGGGATCGTTGCTATTGCATACAATCTCATCTGCCGTAGTGATATCTATCACTGGCGCCGCTGTTTGTGCTGACAACGATGGTGGCGTCGGTGAAGCCCATACCGCTGGAATAGGTGGCGCCAATGATGGCACTACTGGGCCCTCTGACGTCGCAGATGCCGCTGGTGCCGTGATTGTCGCTGGCGCATGTATCGTTTGCGTATTCTTCGCCCGTTTAGAGGCAACCTGACACCCCAAATCGTCAACCGCTTTTCTGGCCCTCCGTGTTCTCGGCATGTCCCAGCAATCCGTGAACAACTCGTTTCGCAATATAATGTCAAGAGAAATCACAGCGACGCCAATCTGTTTTCACTTAATTTATCAGCTCACAATGTTATTAATCAACACCTATAATATATAAAGAACATGGAAACTGGTCAAATTGCCACCCTGGTTAAACCGACATAACTGGCATGTCGGATTAACCAGGCTTCCATTTGCAGATAACACGTAATTTAATTCCTGTTTATTAAAAATGCTTATTTAGCTTTCGCCAGCAGAACAGGGCGAATGCTGTAATAATTTCTATTTTATGCTCGCTGATCTATTCCCATTGGCTATTGCGCCGTGACCCACAGAGTTACGCCTAGGGGGCGGAGCATTGCACCTCCATATAATAACGTGATTTATGTTATAATCATAAATCCATTTAATATGATGTTTACTTATTATGAAAAATGATATGAAATCAGTCAACGAGGTTATAGTGGAAGCATGATTGTCGTTAAAAAAAGTTTTGTTTAAATTGTTTGTTAAAAGCAAACTCTCGCTTGATTCATGATTTAGATCGATTAAGCTTTCAGAAAAAATAGGGTGGCAATTTTTTCAAGTTTATAAAGGGCCGCCAAATTCAAAATGGCCGCAATAACACCAATACGCAAATCATAAACAATATTGTTTGGATATTTTACGCATTCAAACTTGGTTTTGTTACTTTACCATATTAGAAAGTGATTATAACATTAATAAATGTCATTCAAATTGATACGTGGGTAATACTGTGGCAAAATAGAGCTTATTACATGCTTATCCGGTTTAAATTACACACACAATCGGCGTAATATTTGCAAAATACTTTCATATGCCCAAAAACAACAACAACGAAATTGGTTATTTACGCATTGACTAGCATATCAAATCAATTTAGTAAATATTATAGAACATGTTATTGCTTTTGACCATTGAATTCATCAAAACTTGTTCTGCTGATGTCCGGTTCTATCTAAGTGCCCGAGATTATATAATTTGCAAACCGAGAATTCCCAGTACAAACGACAACATGGGCCTGTGACTAAAAACTGTTCTGACTAGATATACATCATTGAATATTAGTTTGGTTGGGTGTGACACAGCTTTGCTCAGTTTCGGCCAATTAGATTGCTTGATTCCATACAAAGTAATCATAAACGTGACATTGGGTAGAAGCAAGGCTCTATTCACCTACAACAGTGACCCAAATTATAAATGGGAAACATATGTATCGAGCATTGGAGGTGAACACTGTTACACTGATTGCGCTGTACTGTTTTTACTTCCAAAACTTTCTCACAACATAACCAAATGAGAAGAAATTTCTGAAAGAAGTGTCGGGCCAACTTGGTGAAGCATATCATAATGATATCACTAAGAGTATATACAAACGGAATGAACTAAATGATACTGTTTACAAAGGTGATGACGATGTTTGAATCAAGAAATACCATCCAACTCATGGAGAAATTTGAAGGTAATGCAAACAAAATTCAGCAATTTGTCCTCAGTTACACGAGACAATTTGAGACAATCCTCCTGTTTGTCAGAAGCACCAGGCAACGGGATTTACTGCTACACATGGAAAGTACGAAGTCTCTTATTAAGTACTTCTTCGCTCATGATCATTTGAACTATGCCCGATTGCTCCCGTTGTATGTCTCAACAATGCAAGAAACAGAAATAGAGCACCCAGAACTATTGGAAGAGTTGATGAATGGCAATTTCTGTGTGACAAAAGGTCTTGCTGGCTTCACATTTATAGCACCTGACCATGAAATTGAACAAGATGTGAACACAAAATGAAAAAAAAAATGGATAAATTCTTCCTTATTGCCCCGGAGCTGTCATCGCTTCTTCAAGAGTTTGCAAACGACTACAACGCTGGCAATAACGATCTAAAAATGCAGGACCATGAAATAGCAGGTGGCTGCAGACACAAATGTAGTTGTCGGAAACACTATTCCATTTACTGAACTATGCGGGTGTGTTGATTATGGCTGCAATAATACAGTTACTATTGACACACAGTTCGTGAGCGACCACGATAATGATAGTTATGATTAAAGACACTGTCGGCGATCCGAGTGACAAACTTGTGACATATTTAGGTTGTTTGATATTATTTGATATGTCGCCAATTTAGAAGCAAACTGACCTGCGTTTATATGACCATATAATGCGGATATGTTCATTTGTTGCTCAAGCGACTATATGAATGTACAGGTAAAGCAAATACAATGGCTCACATGAAATTACAAATATCTCACAAGTTTACTGCTCGTACTGCATACAATGTGCGTCTATTTTGCATAACAGTAAATCCAGACTCTGTACATGTATGTGACAGAAATATGTCATGCAATACACGGTTAGCTGAGTTACATGTGTGATTATCTAACTTTTCTGAGCATCTAAGAAATAAGTTGCAAAGGAAAAACTAAAAGATTAATGAGACAGTATTTTTGTATCACAATTTATGTCGATGTAATGTATTTTCTTTTAAAAAATCAGTGTTTTTATAGGCGAAACACTGCTCTTATTTGTTTCAAGCGGCCATTTTGAAACTGAAAATGGTCTGATTATAGTTTAAAATGAGTCTTATACTGTTTTATGGTCAATATGTATAAGTATGTATGTTAATTGTGCTAAATAAATAAGTTTGAACCGAAACTATATTATATACAATGTATATGTATTATTATAAGTCTCCATTTACAGTGTTGGCGGCCATCTTGAATTTGGACGCTATATTGAATTTGAAAAAATTGCCACACTATTTTTTCTAAATATTCATATTATAAACAAATCAAAACAAGTGAAAGTTTGCTTTTAACAAGAAATTTAAACGAAAATTACATTCTGGCTCCCACTATTAACAATTATTAA
>CM055270.1:60126460-60172994 GCA_029237695.1 Conchocele bisecta | reverse complement strand
GCCTGCACTAGTTTGACCACCAGCTGAGACAGCGGGCATTACAGTATGTTCAACAATGTAGCTACTGATGCTGAGACAGCGGGCATTACAGTATGTTCAACAATGTAGCTACGGGCATTACAGTATGTTCAACAATGTAGCTACGGGCATTACAGTATGTTCAACAATGTAGCTACTGATGCTGAGACAGCGGGCATTACAGTATGTTCAACAATGTAGCTACTGATGCTGAGACAGCGGGCATTCCAGTATGTTCAACAATGTAGCTACGGGCATTACAGTATGTTCAACAATGTAGTTACTGATGCTGAGACAGCGGGCATTCCAGTATGTTCAAGAATGTAGCTACGGGCATTACAGTATGTTCAACAATGTAGCTACTGATGCTGAGACAGCGGGCATTCCAGTACGTTCAACAATGTAGCTACGGGCATTACAGTATGTTCAACAATGTAGCTACTGATGCTGAGACAGCGGGCATTCCAGTACGTTCAACAATGTAGCTACGGGCATTCCAGTATGTTCAACAATGTAGCTACTGATGCTGAGACAGCGGGCATTACAGTATGTTCAACAATGTAGCTACGGGCATTACAGTATGTTCAACAATGTAGCTACTGATGCTGAGACAGCGGGCATTCCAGTATGTTCAACAATGTAGCTACGGGCATTACAGTATGTTCAACAATGTAGCTACTGATGCTGAGACAGCGGGCATTACAGTATGTTCAACAATGTAGCTACTGATGCTGAGACATCGGGCATTCCAGTATGTTCAACAATGTAGCTATGTGCATTACAGTATGTTCAACAATGTAGCTACTGATGCTGAGACAGCGGGCATTACAGTATGTTCAACAAAGTAGCTACATGTACTGATGTTGAGACGGCGGGCATTCCAGTATGTTCAACAATGTAGCTACCGGCATTCCAGTATGTTCAACAATGTAGCTACTGATGCTGAGATAGCGGGCATTACAGTATGTTCAACAATGTAGCTACGGGCATTCCAGTATGTTCAACAATGTAACTACTGATGCTGAGACAGCGGGCATTACAGTACGTTCAACAATGTAGATACTGATGCTGAGACAGCGGGCATTACAGTATGTTCAACAATGTAGCTACGGGCATTCCAGTATGTTCAACAATGTAGCTTACTGATGCTGAGACAGCGGGCATTACAGTACGTTCAACAATGTAGATACTGATGCTGAGACAGCGGGCATTACAGTATGTTCAACAATGTAGCTACATGTACTAATGCTGAGACAGCGGACATTCCATTATGTTCAACAACGTAGCTACGGGCATTCCAGTATGTTCAACAATGTAGCTACTGATGCTGAGACAGCGGGCATTCCAGTATGTTGAACAATGTAGCTACGGGCATTACAGTATGTTCAACAATGTAGCTACTGATGCTGAGACAGCGGGCATTACAGTATGTTCAACAATGTAGCTACGGGCATTCCATTATGTTCAACAATGTAGCTACGGGCATTCCAGTATGTTCAACAATGTAGCTACTGATGCTGAGACAGCGGGCATTCCAGTATGTTGAACAATGTAGCTACGGGCATTACAGTATGTTCAACAATGTAGCTACTGATGCTGAGACAGCGGGCATTACAGTATGTTCAACAATGTAGCTACGGGCATTCCATTATGTTCAACAATGTAGCTAATGATGCTGAGACAGCGGGCATTACAGTATGTTCAACACTGTAGCTACTGATGCTGAGACAGCGGGCATTACAGTATGTTCAACAATGTAGCTACGGGAATTACAGTATGTTCAACAATGTAACTACTGATGCTGAGACAGCGGGCATTCCAGTATGTTCAACAATGTAGTTACATGTACTGATGCTGAGACAGCGGGCATTACAGTATGTTCAACAATGTAGCTACATGTACTGATGCTGAGACAGCGGGCATTACAGTATGTTCAACAATGTAGCTACATGTACTGATGCTGAGACAGCGGGCATTACAGTGTGTTCAACAATATAATTACTGATGCTGAGACAGCGGGCATTCCAGTATGTTCAACAATGTAGCTACGGGCATTCCAGTATGTTCAACAATGTAGCTACGGGCATTCCAGTATGTTCAACAATGTAGCTACTGATGCTGTCGTATATTCCCATAGCTGTATCTGGATTTAAGAATGTGATTTGGTGATGGAATCCGGACAGTGCAGATCCTGATCAGACTGTGCGGATCCGCACAGTCTGATCTGGATCTACACTGGTCGCAAAAACACATAAGCCCCATTTCTCCAGTCATAGCCACATATAGAGACATCGTGGAATAGCTAAGGTCATATAGAGACGGGACGTCGGTTTCAAGTCTCATCGGAATCACCAATGTGACGGAAACACTCTGAACGTGTTGTTCATGCCTAGGACGGGGACTGGCCCATCTACTGTTTGTTCCACGTTTTGATGCCGACGAACTGTTGGCTATTATACATATTAAATCTAAAAACGTACTTATCCATCAATAACAAAAAAGTCACCATCCACATTTTTTTTTTATCTTTGACGAAATTCGATAAAATATTGATTTTATTGCGAAACGAACGATTTTCCTGTGGGAATTTAACACGGGCTAACAATAGATTGTTTTAAATATTTTTTCATTGGTGGATCAATTTTAAAAATCTTCTTTGCATCATTTCTACGCTATCATTTCAAATGGCAAATGTAAATTCTTTGATTTAACGACGGCACTGGTTCGATGATCTTGCATGTCGGGACAGACTATTAAAGTCCCCATCCGATAGGACTAGGCTATCACGAAGGTGTCTTGCCCAAGGATACACCGAATCGGCCAGTGTCGGGATTGGAACTCGGGACCTTCCGATCCGTAGTTCGATGCTCTACCACTGAGCTATTGCGGCGGACATTTCAAATGGCCAACTACCCACCTGTAGACCCCCAGCAAGGCGAGCAGCAGCAGTAAACAGGCCCCGCCCACACTGGCGCTGACGGCAATCACGGCTGTCCGCAGTCCTGTAGCAGAACCGGTCATTCATGACTTAATCAAGTTCGGCCATAAATTACATAGTTGCAGGGACGCTGGAACAGGTCCCGTTTCACTAAACTTCGTACGACTAAAATATTCGTAAGTGTAAATTTAAGATCGTCTGGAAATCTCAATTGACGGATTTACATGTATTGAGAATAGGCTGCATTTGCATGTGTATGTTTATTTTGCCAAAAATGCCATATCTACAGAATATACAAACTATCTGTCTCCCTATAGTATTACCTACTGAGTGGGCATGTACCTTTAATCAAGCTGGGGCATATGTTAAATAGTTGAATATACAACAACACCCTCTGTATAACAGCCGCGGCTATGTTATATCCCAAATGGATGATTTCCTCTGTATCTAACCCTTAGACTGCTGAGCAAGAAAATTGTCGTCTGCTGTTGCTTTGCCTTCTTTCACAATACAAACATATTTTGACAGCATTTTGTAATCATTTCTATTGGAAATGATTCTAAAATTTTGCCAAAACATGTTTTTGATGCAAATTATCGAAGAAAATAAATAAACAGCGGACGACATAATTTAATTCAGCATTAACCGCCCTACAACAGCCACATCTCTACAACAGCCAGTTTTGCGTCTTCCGATGGGTGGCTGTTGTAGAGAGGTTGCACTGTATTAAGCTTTAACCCCTTTGTAAATAATGTAATTCACTTTATATAATTTAATCCGATAAAAGCATGAACAAGTATGATGGAGTACGCTGACGCCGCATCAAGCCTGCTCCATATCTATACGTCATAGACTGATATATATGTATACTATGTACTATATGTGAAACTAGTTTGAAATATAACTGGAATAGTTTATTAAAAGTTTCTTATCAACTTCTGTTTTGAATTTTAATCCTGTATCTCCAACTTGAAAGTGGAAACAGAGCATACTCCAAATAACCATAGGGCTATGATATTACCTGTAACAAAATCCTGATTGTCCCATATGGAAAATGACCAGATTTAACAAATGTGGGACAATCAGGACTACACCTTGACCATGACGTTGTATATAATTTGCCACCAGCTGTCATTACAAGCTAGACATGTACATGTACAAAGTACACTATAATGGTGATAAAGTCCCAAAGATCATATAAAGTCATGCATTTCCAAGGTCAGTTTTCTATTTGTGGAACTACATGTAATGTCTGTTTCAGGAAAGCTGCCCAAATTTGACGGCTATATAAACAATGCAAACACTTTCTTTCTTGGATAATATTAAATTAAAGGAAAATTTAAGAATAAGCCTTATTTTTACTTCATGAAATTTGGTCCAATATTGAGTTTTTTACGATACCATTTAAATCCTCATACACATCTTCACAGAGTGAAGACGCCTATGGGGATTTAACATGGGGACATTTTAATAATTTCAGAAATAATGGACCGATTTTCAAAATGTAGCTTTTGTTTTCTTACTTAAATCATTTCCAAGCCATCTAGCCAGATTTCGGAAGCAATTTCCGAAACTTTTCGTTTTTTGACAGCTCCCTCAGCTACTCCACCTCATTTCCCGCCATATTCAATTCCCATAGAGAATCAATTTATCGAAATAAAATCAATATTTGACCAAATTTCACGAAATAAAAAGAAGGCTCATTTTTAAATTTTGATAAAATTTAATATTATCGAAAACAATACTGGTTTTGCATTGTTTATATGGCCGTAAAATGTGGGCAGGTTTCGTTAAACAGACAGTAATTGCAGTTATGTAATACTTGTATTTCCTGACAGTTAACAATTTGTAAACGGATGAGGCTTTCAAAAACATCTCGTTTCTATAGACAACAACAACTGATATGAACCAAGTGTTCTTCAGTTACGAATTTAATTTTGGGTTGTCGTAAAACAATTATATCATATTAATTGAGCAGATACATAGGTAAACATTTGAACAAGAGTGCCGAATGTCACAATATAAGTCCGTCGAGACAAGGCCAGTCAGCAAGGCAATATAACTCACTGAAAACCAATCTGGTTATTACTCTTGTCATGATAAACATGTGTGCCTAACTTGCATGTATACCGAACTTTCTTATGATCCGTCAAGTAGAACTCTAGTTATTGTGTGGACAAGTTGTGCCCGACCGACCGTATCAGTAGCCGATTTCACCAACATTGCAAAGTATACTTTTCTAGCAAAGTATACTTTGAGTGAGTAATCATTTATTTTTCCTGAAATGCATTATTTCAAATAAAACTAACAACTGCATATATTTGATGATTAAACGTATGCAGAATTATTATACTGAATTTATCATAAAATTGAAAATTTCTCCCTCAAAGTATACTTTTCAAGTATAGTATACTTTGTTATGTTGGTGAAATAGGCTGCATGTGAATACATACTAGTAATACGTCCTTTTTTTCAAACGGGCTTATAAACATCGAAACAGTATACCCTAACGGGATGGAGAAATCCAGGTAAACTAAAACTGTCCTTAACCTAATAATGGAAACACCCATTCAACGTATTGCGCTTAAATATCCCAGAACATTACATTAGCCCACCGTGACGTCGTGCAACAGCCAATAGTCACATCAGATGAAAACCTGACGGCAATGATATCAATATTAATATACACTAGACCAATTCAGAAGTCATTCTCCAATTACCTTTTATATTACAGAGTGGCCTGCGGTTCTTACCAGGCGAATTGCAATTCCTGTGACTGCGGTCCAAAGAGTTGGTTGCGGAATTGCAATACTTATAGCGCAGTTAGCGCTGCGCTCCGCTTTTAATTGGAGCTTACGCTCCTTTTTTTCTTTAAACTGCGAAAGAATGACCGCTCTACGTTGCGCTCTGCACACCGCTCTGCTTGACCAATGCGGCAATAAAATCGAAATAGTTGACAAACGTATCCGTGTTCCAATCCAAAATTTTATCCCATCTATTTCATTCAAAGTGACTAGAAAGTCAACGGTATTGTTTATCTGTTTTATTTGGTGCGCAAATATAAATCGGCGGGTTATTGCGAGACAAACAGTGAAACATTGACCTTGACAATTTCTGGGACAAAACAAAATGTCGTCACTGCTGTTCCAAATATCAAGAACAAATTAATAGACACCACCATACTCACAATATATTTATTTTCATATAAAATCAAATTATAATGTGTGGTCTACGGTATAATATGGCAAAGCTAAGCATCAATTTTGCGTTTTGTTTACTTTTTCGACGGTATCAAATTACGTTTTCCTATTCTGTTAATATTATTTCGACGCGATCCTATAGTCGACATGACAATTTCTGTACTGTACTTATTACACAGAAATGAATAAGTATAATACTGACATTTCTTTCAATTTATTTCAATTGAAAAATACAGAAAATATGTCGCAATTAACAGTTGAAGTGCAAATGAAATGAGATTTGGTACTTTGCAGGGGAAACCTACGGAGAGCACCATAACTCTCGGTACGGACGATGCGGGAGTATTCTGCAGAGTTACTTCCCGAAACTACGTTGGGCGCTAATTGTCACAGGGTGAGAAAGATGCGCACCAGCCCGGAATCGAACCGGGGATCTCTGGTTTACCACACCATCGCTCTACCTACTGACCAAACCGGGCACAAATACACACTTATTCACCATAGTGATCACTTCATTCAACCAAAAATTCACAAGCTAGAAGTTATGCCAAATTATTACAGTCAACGTCACAGATTATGCTCTTGGCGACATTAGCGAACACAAAAGTGTCCATCAATGTGATCAAATAAACAATGGAATCTGACATCATTATTCTGGTAATTGGAATCAAAATGGTGGATATTAAGGTCAATATCTGAGGCGCTGACAGAACCTTAAACATTTTTTTATCACGATAGCAGCTACAGGGATTGTGGGACGCATTTATTTAGAGAAAAAAGAGATTACAACCGGCATTGGATAATATACTAAGTGACATTTTGTTCTAACATACACCAACATAGAGCATTAAATTTGCGACAATGTTGGATTCTGGATTTTGTGGACAGGTGACAGAAATCGGAGCTGGATAAGAACCGACAGACGTGATTCTGAATATGCGTGCTTGGTCTGTGGTTATTCTTCCAGATCATGTCATGCATGTTTTAATTTCACGTCATGTCAAAGCAGCACTATTGAACGTAATGAATAACTTTAATATTCTACACCAGAATTAAAGTTCATTCATCGTCTGATGTGTAACTGATGAATTAAAGCGACTCCACTCCAGATGAGGGGTAAAACGGATACTATTTTAAATAAATAAGTACCTAATGATGTAACTATTGCGACAGGTTTAAAAATTATAAGTGGCCAGAATAGATATTTATTTATTTAATATTAATTAATTTGTTGGGAGTGGCGCGCGTTACTCCCATTTATTTTTATAATTCGCGCTATACTGATATTGCCCGTCACGTGGTATCATGCACATGCGCAGTTGACTGTCTTGGCCAACAAAATGGCGACTCGCAGAGCGGAAGATGAGACGAGCATGGTTTTGACATGTTCAGAATACATACTTTCTACATATTTAAACAACATCTGTGGTCTGCCCTAGGTAAAAGTAAGTTATTTGGCAATGTATTGATGTTGAAACACATTCGTTTCATATAGAACGCCTGTGTATAACGCTAATATGCATCGACTTACCTCAGAGTCGGACATTGTTGTTGATATAGCTGGACGCGATGTGCGGATGCCCGGAAGTTATGATTTGTGGGCCATTTGTGTCACGTGGGATTACGTACGGCAAGCAGGTCGTAAGTAAAAATAGAATTGGAAACGGAAAAGCCCTTTCGTATAGGGACGTATAAAGTACGATTTAACGCGAATATAAACATCCACCAACCGAAAATGAGCTCGCAATGTGTAGATATATAGCAAATGCAGGTAAACATCGCGTGAAAAAAATACAGTACACTGTAATCCCATCTGGAGTGGAGCCGCTTTAAGGTAAGTTACTTGTATATGACAACTTTTTCCTCACTAATTGTTATGCCCCACCACGATAGTGGAGGGGGCATTCAGTGTTACCCTTGTCAGTTCTTCCGTCCGTCACCAACCTAGTAACTCGTAAAGCTTGTAAACCGTAATAGCTACAGACCTAAAACTTGGTACATGTATGTTTGATTCGACCCCATGGTCATGGATTATCTCCCCCTTTTCAAGTTAGAATTTTACAATTTTGGCTTGTAGCTCATAAAACTTTTAAACCCTAATAGCTACACACCTGAAACTTGGTATGTAGCTTCCTTAATGATGAGTATATTTGAAAAGTTTAATTTGATTCTAATGCTGAGTCATGGATTATCTCCCCCTTTTTGAATTAGAATTTCAAAATTTTGCCTTGTAACTCACAAAACTTTTGTAATAGCTACAGCACTGAAATTTGATATGTAGCTTCCTTATGATGAGTAGATGCGGAAAGTTTATTTCGATTTTTGATTCGAACCACGTGTAATGGATTATCTCTCCCTTTTGGAAACTGGAATTTTGCCTTGTTTACTATCAAAGCGATATGTGGGGTATCCGTGTTCTATGAACACATTTTCTAGTTTAGTTATCTCCCTTTGTTTTTTCGCGCACTTATTTGTCCGGAGCATAACGCGAACACCCTTTGCAATATGTTTTTATGAAACTTAACACATGCACAAGTCTCACGGACAGTGTGGAGCTAGCGTTAAAGGTACATGCCCACTCAGTAGGCACAAAACGTTTTTATGTCAGAGACATCATCGGATACATTTTCTGGCCAGATAAACAGTCATTTACCATTACCCACGTATTGTTTGGCATTATTATACATTTTATATCAGAAGAAAATTGATATCAGGGACGATAACCGTGTTTCCTTAAAATGTTAACGGACATTACTATTTATTCTCTGTATTTATTTTTTGATGTGCAATGATCATACTTTATAATCTGTCAATTCTTTTTTCAGTTGATGCATTTAATTAGTTTAAATAATTATAAAATATCATGTCCCATTTGCACATGAAAATACCGATACCACCGCGCTTCATCATCAGTAAAATAAATATTGCCAAATAATTATATCTGTATAGCGGGCACTCATAATGTTTATAACTAGTGGAATAGTGACAACTATACACTTATTTAATTCGCATAAAAAGCATTTTGAGCCTACTGAGTGGGCATGCACCTTTAAAAAGGGGTTGGACAATTTTTGTCGCGACCGCCTGCGGACAGTGCGATATAGTCTGCGCATTGACATCCATCCGGAGTTTTTTTGCCGAGCCTGCTTGCGAAAAGCGAGACTTAGTGATCACAATGACGTCCGTGCATCAGTCCGTGCGTCAGTCCGTCCGAAATCGGTGTATGTTTTTTTAAATACCATATCCTAAGTCACATTGACTTGAAACATCAAATACTTATTAGTCATCATCCATATATTAATTCTGTGTCCCACTCATGCGGCCCCTGTGCCCCAAGGTCAAGGTCAAATGACTTTGAAATTTGTGTTAAAGTTTTTGCATACCTTATATCTCCACAACACTTACTCAGATTTGCTTCCAACTTCAGATAATTCTTTATTATCATCCATATTTTCATATTATAACCACGCATGCGACCCACATGCCCAAGATCAAGGTCAAATGACTTTAAAATTTGCGCTAAAGCTTTTACATACCTTAATTCAAATTTCAAATAAATATACTTCGAGATCATCAAATGCCTCGGTGGGCTCGACATGCGGGCCATGGCCATCTGGTTTTTATTTACCGTAGGTTAAAGTTTTTCAGAACACTATATCTCAGAAACAGCTTCGCCAATTCACTCGAAGCTTCACATGTGTGTTTATCATCATCCATATTATCATTCTATGCTCAACCCCTGCAACCCCTGTGCCCAATATCAAGGTCAAATTACTTTGAAATTTACATCAAAGTTGTTGACATGCCTGCATGTGGACAGTGCGATATAGTTGTCACATTGGCCTACATACGTACGTACATCCATATATATTTTAGGTTAAAGTTTTTAAAACTACGTGCCCACTCAGTAGGCATAAACTGTTCTTTATAGCAATTAAATAAGTGTATAATTGTGTCACTATTCCACCAGTTCTAAAAATTACGTGTGCCCGCTATCCATATATAATCATTTAGTAATATTTATTTTACTGATAAGGACTAGCGGTGGTATCAAGCTATTTTCATATTCAAATGAGGCATGATATTTTTTTAATTATTTATGCTAATTAAAGGTACATACCCACTCAGTAGGCACAACAATTAATGTTATGTGTATTCTCAGTTATTTGTAGGAATTAAATACCGGTAAGTGTATAATTTTGTCACTATTCCACCAGTTCTAAACATTACGAGTGCCCGTTATATGGATATAATCATTTAGTAATGTGTATTTCACTGATAGTGACACGCGGTGATATCAGGCTATTTTCATAGGCAAATGGGGTATGATACTTTTTAATTACTTATACTAATTAAATGTGTTTGCCTGAAAAAATAATGTTTTTGACAGATTATAAAGTACGATCATTGCACATCAAAAAATAAATAGTAATGTCTTGGTAACATTTTAAGGAAACACGGTTATCGCCCCTGATATCAGTGTGGAAATTTACGTCTGATATGAAATGTATAATAATGCCAATACATATGTGTATTAATGGGGAATTAATGTTTATTTTGCCCGAAAATGTCTCAGATGATGTCCCTGATATACAGAACATTTTGTGCCTACTGAGTGGGCATGTACCTTTAAGAACATTATATCTCTGAAACCGCTTCACCAATTCACTCGAAACTTCACATACTGTGTATTTGTCACCAATATTTTCATTACGATTAGTATGTGCCCAATGTCACGGTCAAATTACTTTGAAATTTCCCTTAAAGTTTGTTTTGGGCCCGATTGCAGACAGAGCGATAAAGTCGGCACATTGGTGTGCATTCAGGATAAAGTTTTTAGTTAAAGTGTTTTTCTAGTTAAAGTTTTGGGGTATACTATCAAAGCCTCGGCGTGTGCGGCATGTTTTTACGTCAACGGGCTAAAGCTTTGTTGCAATAAAACAATTGTTTGTACTATCAAATGCCTCGGCGGGCACGACATGCAGGCCATGGCCATCTAGTTATTATGGCATGCGATTTGATCAATCGGCCATTGCACCATGACTAGTTTAGCACTTGATCAGTCGGCCATCGCACCAGGACTAGTTTAGAACCTGATCAGTCGGCCATCGCTCCAGGACTAGTTTAGAACTTGATCAGTCGGCCATCGCACCAGGACTAGTTTAGAACTTGATCAGTCGACCATCTCACCAGGACTAGTATATCACTTGATCAGTCGGCCATCGCACCGGGACTAGTTTATAACTTGATCAGTAGGCCATCGCACCTGGACTAGCTTAGCCCTTGATCAGTCGGCCATCGCACCAGGACTAGCATAGAACTTGATAAGTCGGCCATCGCACCAGGACTAGTTTAGCCCTCGATCAGTCGGTCATCGCACCAGGAGTAGTAGAGCACTTGATCAGTCTTCCATCGCACCATAACTAGTATCGCGCTTGATTAGTCGCCCATTGCACCATGCCCAGTATAGCTCTTGATCAGTTGGCCATCTCACCATGTAAAGTATAGCACGTGATCAGTCGGCCATGCCGAGTATAGCACTTGATCAGTCGGCCATCGCACCAGGACTAGTAGAGCACTTTATCAGTCTGCCATCGCACCATAACTAGTATAGCGCTTGATCAGTCGCCCATTGCACCATGCCCAGTATAGCACTTGCTTGATCAGTTGGCCATCTCGCCATGCCCAGTATAGCACGTGATCAGTCGGCCATGCCGAGTGTAGCACTTGATCAGTCGGCCATCACACCAGGACTACTTTAGCACTTGATCAGTCGGCTATCGCACCAGGACTAGTATAACACTCAATCAGTCGGCCATCACACCAGGACTAGTTTAGAACTTGATCAGTCGGTAGTCACACCAGGACTACTTTAGCACTTGATCAGTCGACCATCGCACCAGACTAGTTTAGCCCTTGATCGGTCGTCCATCGCACCAGGATTCTTATAGCACTCGGTCAGTCGGCCATCGCACCACGACTAGTTTAGAACTTGATCAGTCGGCCATCGCACCAGGACTAGTTTAGCCCTTGATAAGTCGGCCATCGCACCGAGACTAATTTAACCCTTGATCAGTCGGCCATCGCACCAGGACTAGTATAGCACTCGATCAGTCGGTCCTCGCACCATGACTAGTTTCGAACTTGATCAGTCGGCCATCGCACCAAGACTAGTATAGCGCTTGATCAGTCTGCCATCGCACCAAGACTAGTATAGCACTTGATCAGTCGGCCATCGCACCAGGACTAGTTTAGCACTTGATCAGTCGGCCACGTCATCCTGCGTTACTGACAGAAGTGGTGGTCGGGGGGGGGGGGGGGGGGGGGTGCAGTGTGTAGTGTGGTCATAGACAAAAACTGGTTGTGGTGGTGATACACATTGTTCCCGCTGTGGGATATAGACCGGAACATTTAGGACGCCAAATGTAGATGGCAGGTGTGTGTGGGGGATCATTGTTTTGTGTCCCCGGTGGTGGTGCGGAGTACAATGATGAATCACTGATGAATTACTGTATTGAACACACATGTATATGCACTGTGATACAGTACTTCACAATCCTCAGTTTTAAATTGT
Organism: Conchocele bisecta; assembly: GCA_029237695.1. Classification (NCBI taxonomy): domain Eukaryota; kingdom Metazoa; phylum Mollusca; class Bivalvia; order Lucinida; family Thyasiridae; genus Conchocele; species Conchocele bisecta. Next base: position 60,160,264 of record CM055270.1, on the reverse strand, counting down.
TTCTGTATCGTAAAACTCAAAGAAAATATATTTTGAAAAACTTAAAATTGTGGCAGATGATCAAAATGAAAACTGGATGTTTACATGCGAAATGAACCGGTGCATCGGTATCTTTTGACAGCACGATGACCCCACTGTATATTCATACAATATCCGTACGGATATATCGTATATACAAACGGATATCGTATGTTTGTATAATATTTCTATAGTACGTTTGTATAATGTAAACAAACTGTACTATACGATGATACGGTACAACATACCAATATTATATGATCATACGATATGCTCATTAAATATACCAATACTATACGATTACGATATGTATACGATATTAGTATATACAAATAGGTAAGGAGCAGAAAAGCGCTACTGTCGGTGTATATATACGCGTAACGCTAAGTTTTTACCGCAAATAGCGAAAGAATGACCGCACAAACGGTATCGCGAAAGAATGACCGCACAAACTGGACCGTGACATAATGGCCGCACAAACGGTATCGCGAAAGAATGACCGCAAAAACGGGACCGCGATTGGACCGCAATTAGACTACAATTTCAGAGGTGACGAATTGCAATTCAAGGACCGCTGAATTGCAATTATTGGTAAGAGAATCGCAGGCGGGAGTGTAAGCTACGAACACAGGTCACCATATATTATTCAATGTGCAGCAATACGTATGACCATGTGTTGTGTCTTGAACGTGTTGCTTACAATGTAGTTCTTCTCATTCATTAATTTCCACATAATCAATGTAAACATATAATACGAGTCCCCTAAACCTTGGACCAGCGGCATTTACATGTACATGTGCATGTTCGGGTGTGTTCAAAAGGTTCCGGTACGGAGGTTCCGTATCGGAACTTTTCGAAGGCTCCTCGAGCTGAACTATTCCTCGGGTGAACGTACGTGATGTTTCTCCATTCTCCGTTGCACAGTTCGGCCCCGTCCAGTCGTCGTCACATCTGAACATTAAACATTACATGTGACTATTACTGAAGAGATTTGGGCTTATAGGTTTTGTGACAAGTGTAGCTCCTGATCAAATAGCACATTCCTCATAACGACCTAGATCTGATAAGACTGTGCGGATGGACTATCTGTATATATCCTGGTCGCAAAACCCATAAGCCCCATTTCGCCAGTCACAGCCACATATAGTTGATGTAACATGAGTGATTAGTTAATACGGCTATGTAGATAATATTTTTGTATTGGATAGCAAAGCTACGACTACCCTTAAGGACGTAGGTCAAAGAAAGATATCGTTGGCTGTAAGATAATTGCATCGTAAGCGTGATGTTACAATGTATATATGAATATACGTTATGTGAATTCTCCTGCTACTGTATACTATATGGTACATTTAATTTCCATCTCCGCCATATTTGTATGTATATTCCATCGTACAGTTACACCACTTCAAGCGTTTGACACATATATCAAATACTATGACAGAACCAAGGTGGCACAATACATCATATAAATCCATTTACAACAGGCTAACAACGTGACATAGCTATTATGCCAGCAAACTAAACAACATGCGAGGTATCTGAGCATTTCTCCCATCAATCTCAAAATAAATTCCGATGTGTAGACTCTTCAATTTGATGAACAGTATAGTGTTAGTGTACGTGTTACAACCTGTAAAGCAGTATTTACTGGCACAGTAGGCAAGTACATGTATACACCAGTGACAATACACTCAGATAACTATTTACATGCCACGGAGTCGATACAGTATGTATGGGATTACAGGTATATATCTACAGCACGGTGTATTTATCTTAAGTTACTGTTACACACCAATTGGTGGCTTTTTAAAATAATTAACAACGGGTCAACAAACTGTTCAGAAATCAGACCTTGCATCTATGTGAGAGGAAAGCCCATATAACGTTGTTGTTTAATGTATTTGAGAAATATTGCAGCAAAGCGTATGTATGTGTATTCGACGCAGAATACGACCATATACAATTATTGACTTTTGAGGAAATGTACACAAGATTTACAGATCTGAGAAAGTCATATTCACCGAGGCCGATGGTTCGTACATTTGGTGTACACCGACTCAAAAGACAATAATATATTGTATTATATGACCCATATTACAGCAATGAAAACTTATATGATACAATAACGCACGGATTGCCTCATGCTTTGATTGCGTGATTGCATATGCTGCTACACCTGAATATAAATCTAGGACACGTCTCGTTGCGCAAGAAAAGCCCGAGAGTGTGATTCGAAATGTGATATTCACCTGTAGGTGAATATCACATTTCGAATATAATTTTCGGACTCGTCTCGCGCAACGAGACGAGTTAGAGACTGATATACAGGTGAATATCATATAAATTATGTCCACAGTCATGTGACCCGTAATTGGACAATCTGATTGGTTGAAATTGTCAGTCATAAAATAATATATTGTCAGTCAATATGATGCAAGTCAATACAAACATCGTTACCTGATAATTTTAAGAAAGAAAGACCATTGACATAAAATGTAAAATGAAAGAGTTATTGGAGAAACACAGAGGAACATACTTGCAAATGTAATATCCTTCCTTCTTGCCATGGGTACACGTTCCGTCGTTCTGACACGGGTTTTTCGCGCACATGTCTGGAATCGTACACATGGATTGTCACTGAATATGCTTTTAGCCCGTCAACACAGTGCGTATGTGCCGTGAAACACGGTGCCGTGAAACAATTTTGATATCCAGTCAATACTATTTTTGCATTTTACAGCCATTTGTAGGTGTTGACGGGATAAATAGAATAGTAGGTTAGTGCCGTGAATGGGAAAATATATCTGGAGTGGCACGGAAACGGCAGAGCCTCGCCCATCCCGTTTCCTGAGCCTTGCCAGATATGTTTTCCCATTCACGGCACTAACCTACTATTCTCTTTTACTTCCTATGGACATGTGTATGTCAACGGTCATAATCTACCATGTGTAAGTGAACTGGACAGATATGCCATATATGGAAAAACTTATCCTGGAGCTGGTAAATATAATCGAAGAGTTCAGGGGGCCGTTTCACTTCAATTTCAATTCAATTCAATTTATTAGCAGTTAAGCACAACGTGCTTCTCGCCGTATTTAGATGTTTTGACGGTTCGAGAAGAGCAATGAAAACACAATGTTAACACTGTGTAAAATGTACAAGTGATGACATAATATTATATTGCTATTAACATGCAAAGGCTGTACATTATGCTACGGTGTATGAATCTATCACAGCAATAACGAACCGCACTTGATGCAACAGACCCACAACCAGCACACACACAGCCATTCCATGTCGCAAGCAATCAAGTTCATTGTAAACAGTGTTAATAGGAGTAAACATATTTGATAATGTACACGAAACTAAGGTAAAGTTTGATGTTCCACAGAATCGTCTTAAGCAAGACGATTCTTTGGAAATTCAAACTTCACGGGATTTATTAAAAAGTTAAGATAATTGTATGAACATTTCGGAGCAGATGCAGATTAATATTCCGCATTTGCTTCGTAATATTCATACCGCTTACAAACCTATATCGAACTGAGATGATTATTTCTAGTATCTGTGGCTATGTACAAGTATTTTGAAAGGCGTTTCAATAGAGATTCATTTTCTGTTGTCATTAGAGCGGTGCATTTAGTCGTACTCGCCCAGCTACAAAATAATAACGAGGTAGGTGTGTTCTTCGCAATACAGTATAGAATGGACAGACAAGAAGAAAGTGATATTCATTTTCAATAACATTCATGTTACAGAGCCGGCACAAGCGATTTTCTCTAGCAATGTGACGAAACCGCCCTTCGTCAATTTCAAGTGAATGTGCAGAGCAACGGAATCGTGTTAGAGCAATCCGAAAGTTGTCATTTTCTACTGTTTTGAAATACTTTTCCATAGAAAACCCTCTTTTGATGGTTCTATATGTTGAAAGTTTGGGAGAATTTGCGACATCACTGAACCAGCCCTGTAAGTATTGGTCATATAGTCTCTGTATAACCATATTTAATTGAGGTTGAGATACTTCCTGAGTATTCCATAGATATGAGAAACCTAGATTGTCTAAAAGTGATTTAACATTAGACACCCATGGCGATATTGCAGTGGTCACATCAGCTTCAAATACATGCGAAAGCAATGAGTTATCTGTCAACAAAATTCTGCGCCAGTATTTTCAAAATGCGCTCTCTACGCTTGATCACTAGTGGGACGCGACCTAGCTCTCCATATATAGCAAGTGTGCATGGTTTGATTTCGCACAATTTAAGGAGCTGTTTCAGAAACTTTAGATGCACTCTCTCTATATGGAGCACTATGAAATCCCCAAATTTCAGACCCGTATTCCAGGATAGGCAGCACCATCGTATCAAATAAATGTAACTTATCTGTAATTGTGAGTTGAACCTTGTCACTAAAACTATTCAGTGAAAAAATTGCTTTTGTAGCAGCCTGCTCAGACAGATGTTTTTGTGCTTGGAAAAATTTACCATTTGATGATAATGTAATGCCCAAATATGTGAAGCTGTTCACATTCTCTAATAAAGTGTTTGCGTATTTAAACTGGGTGTTACAGTGCCTGTTACTACCCTGAAACACGACCACCTTTTTTGTTTTACCTATGTTTACGGTAATGCCCCATCTATTACAATAGTCGTGTAGACCGTTTAGCAAGCTTTGCAGACCCTCCTCCGTTTCAGCAAATAGAGCAGTGTCATCAGCAAACAGTAGGAGAAATATTTGCATCTGTTCGATGGTAACAAAGTCAGCCTCTGTGTTGTTGCGTAAATGCTCAGCCATATCATCAATGAAGATGAGGAACAATATTGGAGATAACGGCTCACCTTGCTTCACGCCTACACTACTATCGAAGAAATCAGACATTCTACCGTTTTAGAAACGGATACAAGCTTTAACTGATTGATACATTTTGTTCATCATCTGTACAAATTTACATGATGCCCCTAGGTCATTCAACTTGTACCAAATACCATTACGGTATACCATATCGAATGCTTTTGGAAATCTACGAATGCGCAGTATAACTTCTTTCGTTTCCTAATTACTCGCTCTATTATGGATTGCAGTATAAAAATACAGTCGACTGTACTCCTATTCTTTCTGAAACCAAATTGAGAGCTGGACAAGAGGGAATTTTCTTCCGACCATTTCCTCAGCCTATTGTCTAGCATGTGAGAAAATATTTTCACTAAACTTCGTATGACTAAAATCTTCGTAAGTGCAAAATTGCGATAGTTTGTAAATTTCACATTAACAATGTTTTCTTGTAAACAATTGTTGCATTTACATTTATTGAGCATAGGCTGCATATGCAGTATATGCTCAATAAATGTAAATCCATGAATTGAAATTACCAGACGATCGTCAATTTGCACTTAAACACTTTATAGTCGTACCAAGTTTAGTGAAATGGGCGCCTGTTAACGAACCTGTTTTATTGTTTAGTACTCATAAACATGACCTAAATTAATACGCCTGGTCTGAAATATGTATATTACATTACTTTCTAAATACAAATTACAAAATGCAAAATCATCTCTTTACTGTCATTCGAAACAGCAATTCACAATGAACGATGGAATCTCATCTATATACAGTAGCGCTTTTCTGCTCCTTACCTATTTGTATATACTAATATCGTATACATATCGTAATCGTATCGTATTGGTATATTTAATGAGCATATCGTATGCTCATATAATATTGGTATATATAACGATATTGGTTGGTATGTACGGTACAAACATACCGTACGTTTATACTATATGCATATCGTATAGAAAACATATCGTATTGGTATAGTATACGTATAGTATTGGTATAGTTCGTATAGTTGACCTGCAGAAAAGCGCTACTGTACGTCATATACCTTCACAAGTATTGCCGTTCTTGAGCTGGTACCCGTTTGGGCATTCGCAGATATAGGAGCCAAGTGTATTGTGACAGACGCCTCCTACACAATTGGCCGCGTTAGAACATTCGTCAATGTCTGCAATGAAGGAATAAAACCATGGACTGTTGCGTTTACTGGGGTGTATAATACATTTGGTATGTTTACAGTGCGTGGAGTCTGAAGGACTCCTAGCAAACTTTAAACAGACCAAATGCATTGTTCACCACAGAAGGACTCCACGCATTTTAAACATACCAAATGTATTGTTACCCCTCAATAAACGCAACAGTCCAGTTTCAAAAATGTAAATATTAATCAAATATGGCGTTAAAATCACAATAATCTTGGAACAGCGACGTTGCGAAATTTAGCCAATCAACAACATCGCGCAACGTCACGTACATGTATGTGTAATGTATTGTATTGGGATGTACTACATGTAAACGCAATACGTCGAAAGGGCGTTTGCATTATAAATTTATAGAAGGTGTAAATATTATAAAATACCAGATGGCCGCGTCTCGCATGTCGAGCCTGCCGAGGCATTTGATGGTATCAGAGTATGTTTATTTAAAGTTTGAATTAAGAGTTGTTGAGATATAAGGTATGTAAAAGCTTAAACGCAAATTGTGAAGTCATCTGACCTTCATATTGGGCATGTGGGTCGCATGGGTGGGCTATAGAAAGAAAATATGGATGATAATAAAGAATTATTTGAAGTTTTAAGACAATCAGAGTAAGTGTTGCGGAGATACATGTATAAGGTATGTACAAACTTAACATAAATTTATGGATTATGAATAAGAAGTATTGGATGTTGGAAGTAAATCGGAGTAAGTGTTGTGGAGATATAAGGTATGTAAACACTTTAACGCAGATTGTATAATAACGCAAACGTCTAAGTCATTTGGCATTGACCTTGGGGAAAAGGGGCCGCATGAGTCGGGCACAGAAGGAATATAAAGATGATGCCCAATAAGCATACGAAGATTCAAGCAAATCCAACTCACGGTTACAGAGATAGTAGTTATGTGAAAACTTTAACTCAAATTTTGACTGAAACTTTAACGCAAACTGCTAAGTCATTTGATCTTGACACTGGTCACAGGGGCCATATGAGTGGGACTCAGCATGAATACATGGATGATGACTTATAAGCATATGAAGTTTCAAGTCAATGTGACTTAGAACTGTAGATATATAAGGTATTTAGAAACTTTAACGCTGATTTCGGACGGACGCACGGACGGACGCACGGACACCCGGACGTCATTGTGATCACTATGTCTCGCTTTCCGCAAGCGGGCTCGACAATAAAAGGAGATCTGACTGATTTCTTTATAAAAAATACACTAGCTGCAATAGTGTCATAGTTTGCCTTAAAGGAGACCTGACTGATGTCTTCATTATATGTACACCAGCTGCAATAGTGTCATAGTTTGCCTTAAAGGAGACCTGACTGATGTCTTCATTATATATACACCAGCTGCAATAGTCTCATAGTTTGCCTTAAAGGAGACCTGACTGATGTCTTCATTATATATACACCAGCTGCAATAGTCTCATAGTTTGCCTTAAAGGAGACCTGACTGATGTCTTCATTATATATACATGTACACCAGCTGCAATAGTGTCATAGTTTACACCAGCTGCAATAGTGTCATAGTTTGCCTTAAAGGAGACTTGACTGATGTCTTTATTATATATACACCAGCTGCAATAGTGTCATAGTTTGCCTTAAAGGAGACCTGACTGATGTCTTCATTATATATACACCAGCTGCAATAGTGTCATAGTTTGCCTTAAAGGAGACCTGACTGATGTCTTCATTATATATACACCAGCTTCAATAGTCTCATAGTTTGCCTTAAAGGAGACCTGACTGATGTCTTCATTATATATACACCAGCTGCAATAGTCTCATAGTTTGCCTTAAAGGAGACCTGACTGATGTCTTCATTATATATACACCAGCTGCAATAGTGTCATAGTTTGCCTTAAAGGGGCATATTAGGATATTTTGAAAAATTATTATAAAAAATAAAAACGTGTTTCATCGTGGCCATGTGTAAAATGGTTTAATTGTAGATATATGACGATAGTAGGACCGCTGGGTTGTTTCTATGTTCACCCATACATATCCTATCTCGTTGCGTTCAACAATATCATATATCTTCAATTAAACCACTTTACACAGAGCCATGATGAAAACACATTTTTATTGTTTACATTTTTCAAAACATCATGATATTGCCCTTTTAACCCATTGCATGCCGAAGATATACGTTTTTCATGTGGCTGACTTTTTTCTGCTCCGAAGTATATGCTGTGACCACTCATTTGAACCGTCTCGTCGATACGGTTCAAATGAGTGGTAACATCATATACTTTTGTTAAGGAACACATAATTTAGATAAAAACTGTCGGTACGAAATGGGTTAACTGACATACATGTACATGAAAACATGTACAACATGCTTTGACAGCACTTCAGAATCATTTCCATTGCTGTCAAACAATGTTGTGGCTAAATTTGCAAGAGCAAATGTAGTTGTTGTAGTTTTATGCAGTTTAATGAATAAAACAATGGGTTGTCGTGCTTACTATAGTATGAACAACATTTGCTCGGTGTAAAGTACGTCGAGTCAAACCTTAAACATTCAGAACATGCAAAGCGGACTCCACATACTTTAAACGGACCAAATGTGCTTCATACATTGTACTACAGTAAACGCAACCGCACATGGTTTCGTAACTTATATTCAGATTGCATGCTCTCAATGTTTCAAAAATGTAACTAGCCAACTATGGCGTTAAAATTAGAAAGAACTAACATCTGGCAAACAAGTAAAACAAATACAATAAATGGTTATGACGAGTACATCTACATGCGATGTCAACTAACCTTTGCATCTCGTGTCGAATATTCCATGTTTCGTAAATCCAGCCTTGCACTGGCAAGTATGGGTGCCATTAGCAATGACGCACGTTGTTGACGTCATATCACATTCACTTGTACCTGCCAGAGAACATAGCTGGCTGACGTCATCTATAACAGGAAATAAATGATACCGTTGAATCCCTTTAAACCGAACACAACTAAAAGTTAGTTCTACTTAATTGTAATCGGGTCAATTGCCATTTTTCTCCGCAGAGTATGTTTATTCCTGATCGCAAAACACCCGCACGTGTAATGAAGTAGTTATCTGTCTGATTTACAGTGGAACCTCTCTAGACCGGACACACTGGGGAACTCCCATGGTGTCCGGTTTAGACAGGTTCCATTGTATAGTGCTATATGCACTACCGCCCGCGATAATATTGCCAATAGTTACAAGATTTAAAAAACTTGAATATTGTGCTTGAAATCATGCAGCTTGATTCACTGAGCCTGAGCTGTACTACAGCTCAGGCTCAGACAATAAAATTGCTGGATTGCGTGTTGGTATTGCCAATATATGTTCGGAAACATCGATCATCTAGGAACGATTAACGTGGGCGGTTGTGTATACAATGGAACCTCTCTATACCGGACACACTGGGAGCTCCCCAGGGTCTCGGGTTTATATATGTTACGCTGTAACGTGCATGCCCACTCAGTAGGTACAAAATGTTCTTTATAGGAATTAAATAAGTGTGTAATTGTGTCACTATTCCACATTTCTAACAATTACAGATGCCCACTATACAGATACAATAATTTATAAATAATTATTTTACTTATAGTGACGCGCGGTGGTATCAGGCTAGTTTCATTGCAAAAAAGGTATGATATTTGTTATATTATTTATAATAATTAAATGCATCACCCGAAACAATTATATTTTCGACAGATTAAAAAGTATGATCATTGCACATCAAAAAATAAAAAGAATTATTACAGATAAAAAACAGTCATATCTGTTAATATTTTAAGGAAACATGGTTATCGCTCCTGATATCAGCATGAAAATTTAAGAATGATATAAAATGTATAATAATGCCAATCAATACGTGGGGTAATGGTGAATGAATGTTTATTTTGCCAGAAAATATCCCAGATGATGTCTCTGATATAAAGAACATTTCGAGCCTACTGAGTGGGCATGTACCTTTAAAGCAGATGCACGTGAGTTGGCGCAGTCTGATCAATGTCTACACCGTTCGTGATTGTGTTAGCGAAACACCCGCCATGTGTTTTCTGAATAACACACAGTGTAGTATGCATACGTCCTTATCAGACAGGGACATGACTGTTTAAACTTATAGATCAGTAATCAAGCCGGTCAAAAAGAGTAACCCCCTTTGCCAATGCCACTAAATGTACAACAACATGTCATATCCGTATATGCATCTGTGGCTGTGCTTTGAGAAATGGGGCTTATAGGCGTTGCGAGCAATATAGATCCAGATCAGCATGTGCATCCACACAGTCTGATCAGGATCTTCACTGTTCGCCATTCTATCAATGAAGCATCCGTCATGCTGCTATTAAGCAATGTATACCATTATTAGGCTGCAGTAGTGTACATTTGATCAGGTTACATTGGCTGCTGGGTAATATATTCCAGGGGCGGATCTGGAGGGAGGGGGTTCCGGGGTTGCACCCCCCCCCCCCCCGCGTTCAGCCACGGAGTTTACATATATCACAGTTTACCGCCAGTTGAAGTCTGATGCCGTAAAACACAGGAACGGTAACTCTTGCAATTACTCGCGTACCGCCCGTACATGTAGCTACGGGAGTAGATTGCAAGACTACTTCCACTTCGCAACAGACACCCCCCCCCCGTTCCCAAATGCTGGTGGATCCGCCCCTGTAGTCTCTACCTACAATACACCACTGCGATCGGAGAATGCACGAGCTAGGTTCAGTTAGCCGCCTCATGACCTCCTTAATTTAACGCACACATTTTGAATGCATTTACTAATACATGTACATGTAGTAAAACGGGCCAACGGCCATTGGCTTGATAAATTTCAGGGCTCGTATGCCCGGGCATGGGAGGTTCTTTGAACATAATACATGATAAATTAGGCATGTATACAAGCATGTATTGCTCACCATTTTCTACTTTTGAAACCTTTGTATATAGCTGTAAGGGTTCACCATTTACAATAAGGTTACACATATCTGCTTGACCACACTGATCATAAACGTATTTGTTAAACTCCTCTTGCACAGTGGTGGTCGGCAACACGGTGTCAGAATAAACGATGAAGGTTATCGTGTAATTTGCAGAAGCGGAGGTGTCCCTCTTGGTTATCCTGTAATGTATATAGCAAGCTCTGTAGCGCCGCATAGAGCTGCTCCTAACGCATAAAGCTCACATACATGTAGCATCTCTATGCGTCGGATTCGAACGCATAGGGCTTCCCGGGGAGCTATATGTGTCGTTAAAGAACCGCATAGAGCTCCTGTCCCATAGAGCTTCAGAGGAGCTCACTGTATCAATATGCCCGATCATCCCACATGCAGGGAGCTATATGCGTGTGGCCTAGCGCATAGCTCTCACTGGGAGCTATATGCGTCAAGCCACAACACACAGAGCTTTTCGAGAAGCTATATGCGTCGGGAGCTGTATACAGTCTAACACAGCTCCCTGTTCATTTCCATGTAAATATCACGTCAACTGTTGTGACATAAGGACTAAATAACAATATCGTAAAGCAGAATGTGTCTCAAAACTACTTGAAAGTGAACAAATGCAGGTAATCTACACAGTATCGTGTTTTTCGAATTTGAAACGTCGACTCGAAGCGTTTACCTGTTCTGGTGTTTATTTATGTACATGTATGAACTAATGATATGTGCTCGGGCGTGGCTACAGACGAACAATACAAAACTCAGCACAAATATTTGGAAGTGGTATTAGTACAAAATGAAAGATCGGTACAGTAATTCACAATGTACGTATACAAATGCAGTTGGTAGCTATATTTTCAGTTGCATTACTGTCTGTTTCACGTAACCTGCACACATTTTACGGACATATAAACGATTCAAAATCTTTTTATTTTGATAATACATGTACTACTTTTTATCAAAAGTTAAGAATGAGCCTTTTTATTTCGTGAAAAAACAGATTGACTCTGAAATCGTGTTAGAAATGATCTCAGTAGGAAAACAAATTTGAAAATCGGTCCACTATTTCTGAAATTAGAAAAAAAATCCCCAGTTAAATCCCCTTAGACATCTTCATTCTGATGTCTATGGGGATTTAACATGGAGAAATTGTGTTTTCGTAATAACATATTTGACCAAAGTTCACAAAAAGAAAGAAGGCTCATTCTTAAATGTTGATACAATTTCGTGAAACAGAATGAAACAGTAGAGGCAATGACTTATACTTGAAGGGGTCAGTGGAGTACGGGGGCTAACTCCTTTAGCCCCAATATTCCACTGACCCCTTGATTCATACACGTGTTTGGAAAACTGTATATGTCTCACCTCTGCTTCCTGAAAGTTTTGATGGTAATTATTATAGTTATATTCCCTGTGCTGTTTAGACGTCCAAATGCTTCCTTCAGCTGTAAATTGGAAGAACGAATATTAACAAAATGCAACACCTGTAAATTTGCGAGTTGGCAGACGGAAGTTGAGTTCCAGATTTCGGCAGTTAGTTTCTTTGATTTTCTATTATTTCGTGTGAATCGAATCTGCTATGATATTTCCTGTAAATGACGTCGAAACTTGATGACATTTTCGTAATTCTATTACGCATTTGATCCGAACAGTTCGTCAATTTGAAACGCATTTACGGGAAATATCGTAAATTTTGTAAATATATTTCAAGGGATATTGCACATATTCTTAAAGGTACATGCCCACGCAGTAGGCACAACATGTTCTTTATAGGAATTAAATAAGTGTATAATTATGTCACTATTCCACCAGTTCTAAAAATTACGAGTGCCCGCTATACAAATATAATCATTTATTAATTATAAATTTACTGTTAGCGACGCGCGGCGGTAACACTCTATTTTGATAATGTGCGGGGACGACGACTTTCACATCACGGCTTGCGGTGCGCATGCGCAGTATACTACGCGCGCCAGTAGGCTTCCCAATATGTAAACAAGAATATCAACATGTCGAAACGTCCAGGACGGAAATTGTACAGGCAGTACAGAGAGAGAGAGTGGTTAATAATGGCGACCAGATCACCAAATGGAAAGAGTTACGTGGAGATTTAGATTTGGACTCGAATAGAGATTTTTCTTCTCAACTTCCGATACTTCACTGCGTATGTCAAAGATGTGATATGATTGACAGTGTCACGTGACGCTTATTGGTAAAAATAGCACGAGGTCGGAAAATACCCTTTCTGGTCGCGGCATATAAAATGCGATTTAACACCAATTAACACGCGCCGTAATTAAAAATAACTCGTTAGTGGGTAGACAAATGGCTCATATAAGGCATGACAGAAAATGAAAAATAGTAGTACAGTGTAACCTACTGCGTGGGCATGTACCTTTAAGTACAAAATCACATGGCGTGTCTATTGTTTATTATACAATTTGTTTAATTAACATACAGTAACGCTTTTTTGCAGTTCAACTATACGTACTGTACCAATACGTATACTATACCAATACGATATGTTTTCTATACGATATGCATATAATATGAACGTACGGTATGTTTGTACCGTACATACCAACCAATATCGTATAGATATACCATTCAAATCGTACGTTTATACGATTTTTATACATGTGTATAATTCTGGTACGTTTGTATCGTACAAACATATGGTATATTCATACCATATCCGTACGGATATATCGTATATGCGAACGGATATCGTATGTTTGTATAATATTCGTATAGTACGTTTGTACTATACGATGATATGGTACAAACATACGAATAGTATATGATCATACGATATGCTCATTAAATATACCAATACTATACGATTACAATATGTATACGATATTAGTATATACAAATAGGTAAGGAGCAGAAAAGCGCTACTGTACATGGAGGTGGATAATTCTCCAGGGGGCCGTTTCACTAAACTTCGTAGTTGATTTTGGGTTTTCTCTCACACGTGCACATAATTTGCAAGAGTGTAATACATTTATACTTGCTTTCTCCTCAATCCTCGAATACTAATGCGTATATATGACAATTGCTAATTCACATGAAATACAATATTGTTTCAACCGATATAGAACAGTTCAGCTTACCTGTAGATATACATGCACGTATATATGTATATGCGTATGTATTTGTAAACATGCAGGTCTAGGGGCCGTTTCACTAAACTTCGTACGACTAAAATGTTCGTAAGAGCAAATTTAGGATCGTCCGGAAATTTCAATTGATGGATTTACACTTACTGAGCATATGCTGCACACGGCATGCAGCCTTTGTAAATCCAATAAACGTTTTCACGAAAACATTGTTACTGTGAAATGTACATGTATACAGACTATCATAAGTTTGCACTTACGAACATTTTAGTCGTAAGAAGTTTAGTGAAACGGGCGCTGGCCATTTAACAACTACAGTCGAACCACTCTAAACCGAACACAGAGAAAAGCTACATGTAGCTGTGCTTAATTTTGATATATTTCCTTTCCATTTATCTCTGATGATCAAGTCTGTTCATGATCGCAATGCACCCACGCGTGTCTTGAAGTAGATATATGCATGTTTCACAGTGGAACCTCTCTAAACCGGACGCCCTGCGATGTCCCAAGGGTGTCCGGTCTAGTGAGGTTCCACTGTATATTTTGCAGTCTTTCCGGTCTAAATTAAAGTGTATGTTCATTATCGCAAAGCATCCACACTTGTCTTGAAGTACATGTAGTTATATAGAGGATATTCCATCGTACATTTTCAATAGCGGGAAATATTACACGAGTGTGCGTCGGCTTCCGCGTAAGCATCGAGTGAGCGTAGCGAAGGAGTTGCTTGCCCGGACGCCGACGGACACGAGTGTATTATTTCCGCTATTCAGACATGTATGATGGAATATCCTATTTATTACACTTCCACGGCGGATATATGTACACATTTAGTCCATTTTTGAGATTATAATATCAATGAATTGTAATGTGCGCATGAATAGTTATACAATGACGTGTTTTCCCGCGTCTTGACATCACGTTGTGTGACGTCAAATGTGACGTCATGTAAACTTTTTGAAAGCCAAATTTGTTCAATCACATTAACATTCTAGATTAGTCGAGACCCTTTCCAAATTTTCAAATAACTTCGCATGGCGTGTCTCAGTTTTGTATGTGAAGTGATGCAAAATTCGGTGAAACATTTCCGATGAAAACGCATAAAAAACGTTTCACCGAAATTTGTATCACTGCGCATGCGCAGAGTTTCCGGAAAACGTTGGGGTTTTGTTTCAATGTCGTCACTGACACAGCAGGCGCATTGAAACAAAAACGCAAAACGGATAGTAACAGTGTCATGAAGAAAATGTCATGAACAAAAACGACATGGTTATTGGATAAGAAAACCAAAAAAACGGAAAACGGGTAGAACTCGTTAAACAACTGGCAACCCCGTTTTCAAACGTTCGCAAATTGCAATACATGGCTTTAATTGGCTAATAGGAATACAGTAATCACGCATTTGTCACACGTTTGGACGACGTTCACCTCTGGCTACCAATGGGAACACAAACACAAACGCCACTCTAGCCTACTTTTCCCACTGACCCTTCAATTTGAAACTCATAACAACTCTGTACCGTGATACACTTACCAGCGCTAAAACCGTGTCTTCAACTGTAGCATTAATAGCTGCTTCGCTCATGTCATCATGTTTGTTATGTGGGTTAGGTAGACTGAACTTCAATATACCAACATACGCCGCATTGACTGCAACAAATGTATGACAACAACATCAGAGAGTGACAGCTATCCCTCGACCCAGTGGACCTATAGTATGAGAGCGTGTCGACAGGTTCAACTGTCTAGTTAGGGAATAACAAGTTATTTCTATTAAGCGTCCGCGTGCGGGTAGGCTTTGAAAGTGGTTCAGAATCTATGAAAAAACAAACACAAAGTGTATGCTATGTTACGCTATTTACTGGTGAGGTAATATGAAAACTTATTGGGGGACTTGTCCAAGTATTAAATCAGTTCATGAATGTCCACATAATAAGTTTAATTAGAGTATTTTCTTCTTTTTTTTCTAAACTTTTCTGGCTGAAATTTAAATTTATGCTAAAAGCTTCCGCAAACCTGCAAAGGGTTGGGGAAGTTTTTTAGACATAGATAGATTTCAAGGCCTTGTTTGCTTTTACCTAGCTACAATATATTCGCCTCCGATATGTTATCTACGGCTACAATTTGACCCATTCAAAAAATGTGAGCAACCAAAGTGCATACCCAAACCGGTTGTATGTAGGTCACAATTTAGTAATCTGTATATTTTATACATTTAAACTAATAATCGTTGATGTAGAACTAGTAAATTGCCAAAAATAATAGATCAGGGAAATCATTTTCCCATTGAAGACATATTTTCTGTTGTTGCTGTTCAGCAATCAACATAGCGAAATGAAGCTTTAAAAGTTACAAGATATACATGTAAATGTCAGATAAACACCTTGATACGGTAAAATAATAATTTCTGCATGTCTATGTTCTTTATTAATAATTTATTGATACAGTTGTGACAGTTTTATATCGCTAACATATCAAACACGCCGGATAACGGATTACAAAAATCACACTTCCATGTGCTACATTAAAGAGATGGGGTTAAATTGCAACTCTCGCAGTATGGAGCGGGGTCACCGTAGCTATTCTGTTTCTAGTTTTTACCGAATACGTACAATGTAGGACTGGTATGCTTCGGTCAACTGGGTGGACGATTAACATAAGATATGGTATGGCATTAACTAAAACATATCAACATTGTACCGTTGTATCGGGTGGATTAAAACATTGACACCATCGTTCAGTATAAATTCTCATAATATCACTACGTGTACTAGTTTTAGATAGCTGAAAGTCTCAACTCATTATCTTTATAAGTAATCGTGTGGTGATAAAACAAACAAAAAACATGATCCGAAACCTAAAACGACGAATTGAATTGAATGAGGGTTGATAAAAAAGGGTCTCACCACTTATAAACGTTGTTCGTATGTTTCACGAAACCTGCCCAAATTGTACGGCCATATAAACAATGCAAAAACAATATTCTTTTCGATAATATTAAATTTTATCAAAATTTAAGAATGAGCCTTTTTTTTATTTTGTGAAATTTGGTCAAATATTGATTTTATTACGAAAAATGCGTTATCTATGGGAATTTAACGTGGGATAAAAGAGGTGGAGAACCTGGAGGAGGAGTTGAAAAAAATAAACATTTGGAAATTGATTCTGAAACCTAGCTGGCTACATACATTGGAAATGATCTAACTAAGAAAACAAAAGTTACATTTTGAAAATCGGTCCGCTATTCCTTAAATTAGAAATATTTCCCCATGTTAAATCCCCATAGACATATTGACTCTGTGAAGATGTCTATGGGGATTTAACATCTGGAAATTTAGTTTTTCTCGCAATAAAATCATTATTGGACCAAATTTCACAAAATAAAAAGTAGGCTCATTGATTTCTTAAATGTTGCAGTAAATTAATATTATCAACAAATATATTGTGTTTACATTATTTATATAGCCATAGGTCTCGTGAAACAGACAGTAGGAATGTACATTTTCAAATGCATCACATGCAGCATATCAGTCATTATTATATGATCTATAAATAAACAGTAAGCGATTGGTCCAAACTGCTATCGGCGAAGCAACATCATATTTAATGGGCTTGGGTTTTCCCCAGATTATATTCACGGTCTAAATATAGAAAACATATTGAAACCGTTACATCTTAGAAATATTTAAATGTAAGTACTTTTTCAGCAATAACAAACAAGAGTTCCGAAGGTCACAATATACGCCGGTCGAGGCAAGGCCAGTCAAGAAAGGGAGATAACTCACTGAAAATCAATAGGCTTCTTCATCTTGTCGTGATAAACATGTATACCGAATTTGGTTACGATTGGTGAAGTAGAACTTGAGTTATTGCGTGGACAAGGATACATAGTGAGAACATTAAAAATGGCCGTCAAGAGGAGATAAGTCATCAGAATTTTTTAAAAATAAAAAAACCTCTTCCTTTTGCCGTGATAAACATGTATACCGAATTTGGTTACAATCGGTGAAGTAGACTTGAGTAATTACGTGGACAATGATACAGAGTGAGACAACTAAAAATGGCCGTCAAAGGGAGATAAGTCATCAGACATTTTTAGAAATAAATGAGCTTCTACCTTTTGCCGTGATAAACATGTTTACCGAATTTGCTTACGATCGGTGAAGTAGGACTTGAGTTATTGCGTGGACAAGGATACAGACTGAGAAAATTAAAAATGGCCTTCAAGGGGAGATAAGTCATCGGAAATGAAAAACAATTACTTCTTCGTCTTGCCGTGATAAACATGAATGCCAAATTTGGTTACAATCTGTGAAGTAGACCTTGAGTAATTACGTGGACAATGATACAGAGTGCGAAAATTTACAAGAGCTGTAGGAGAACAGCATAGCTCGACTACGAGGGTTGTCGATGTACACATAGCTTGACAAACAAGGTGGCTGCGGCCTGCATAAAAACCTTAACCAAGGTTGACTAGAAAACTTAACCAAGGGAAATTAAGTAAGTAATTCAAGGTTAAATGTAGGTCAATGACAGATATAGGTCAGGGGTTATTATTGATGTACATCACTAGGAGATGAAGTTTTCCAAGTATGGTTGCTGTAGGCCCAGGAGTATTCCATATACAAGCTTGACTAAAAAACCTTAACCAAGGGGAAATAACTAAGTAATCCAAGGATAAAAGTAGGTCAAGGTCAAATATAGGTCAGGGATTATTGATGTACATCACTAGGAGATGAAGTTGTCCAAGTATGGTTGATGTAGGCCCAGGAGTATTCCATATACAAGCTTGACTATAAACATTAACCAAGTAACTCAAGGTTAAATGTAGGTGAAGGTTCAATATAGGTCAGGGGTTATTGATGTACATCCCTATGAGAAAAAGTTATCCAAGTATGGTGTCTGTATGCACAATAGTATTCCATATACAAGCTTGACTAAAAACTTAACCTTAAAAGGTGACTAAAAACCTTAACCAAGGGGGATTGACTAATTAATTCAAGGTTAAATGTAGGTCAAGGTGAAATGTAGGTCAGGGGTTGTTGATGTACATCACAAGGAGATGAAGTTGTCCAAGTATGGGTGGTGTAGGGCCAGGAGTATTCCATCTACAAGGTTGACTAAAAACCTTAACCAAAGAGAATTAAGTAATTAATTGAAGAGGAAATGTAGGTGAAGGTCAAATATAGATCAGGGGTTATTGATGTACATCCCTATGAGAAAAGGTTGTCCAAGTATGGTGTCTGTATGCACAATAGTATTCCATGTACAAGCTTGACTAAAAACCTTAACCAAGGTGACTTAAATAAGTAATTGAATAGGAAATATAGGTCAAGGTGAAATATATATCAGACGTTGTTGATGTACATCACTAGGAGATGAAGTTGACCAAGTATGGTGGGTGTAGGGCCAGCAGTATTCCATATACAAGCTTGACTAAAAACCTTAACCAAGGGGAATTAACTAAGTAATTCAAGAGGAAATGTAGGTCAAGGTCAAATATAGATCAGGGGTTATTGATGTACATCGCTATGAGAAAAGGTTGTCCAAGTATGGTGTCTGTATGCACAATAGTATTCCATGTAGAAAGCTTGACTAAAAACCTTAACCAAGGTTGACTAAAAACCTTAACCAAAGGGAATTAAGTAAGTAATTCAAGGTTAAATGTAGGTCAAAGTCAAATATAAATCAGGGGTTGTTGATGTACATCACTAGGAGATAAAGTTGTCCAAGTATGGTTGGTGTAGGGCCAGGAGTATTCCATCTACAAGCTTGACTAAAACCCTTAGCCAAAGAGAATTAACTAAGTAATTCAAGAGGAAATGTAGGTCAAGGTCAAATGTAGGTCAATGTCAAATATAGATGAAGGGTTATTGATGTACATCCCTAGGAGATGATGTTGTCCAAGTATGGTGGGTGTAGGGCCAGGAATATTCCATATACAAGCTTCACTAAAAACCTTAACCAAGGAGAATTAACTAAGTAATTGCAGAGGAAATGTAGGTGAAGGTCAACTATAGATCAGGGGTTATTGATGTACATCCCTATGAGAAAAGGTTGTCCAAGTATGGTGTATGTGTGCACAATAGTATTCCATGTACAAGCTTGACTAAAAACCTTAACCAAGGTTGACTGAAAACCTTAACCAATGGGAATTAACTAGGTAATTCAAGGTTAAATGTAGGTCAAGGTCAAATATAGGTCAGGGGTTGTTGATGTACATCACTAGGAGATAAAGTTGTCCAAGTATGGTTGGTGTAGGGCCAGGAGTATTCCATCTACAAGGTTGACTAAAAACCTTAACCAAAGAGAATTAACTAAGTAAATCAAGAGGAAATGTAGGTCAAGGTCAACTATAGATCAGGGGTTACTGATGTACATCCCTAGGAGATGAAGTTGTCCAAGTATGGTGTGTGTAGGGCCAGGAGTATTCCATATACAAGCTTGACTAAAAACCTTAACCAAGGGGAATTAACTAAGTAATTGAAGAGGAAATGTAGGTCAAGGTCAAATATAGACCAGGGGTTATTTATGTACATCCCTATGAGAAAAGGTTGTCCAAGTATGGTGTATGTATGCCCAATAGTATTCCATGTACAAGCTTGACTAAAAACCTTATCCAAGGTTGACTAAAAACCTTGACCAAGGGGAATTAACTAAGTAATTCAAGATGAAATGTAGGTCAAGATCAAATATAGATTAGGGGTTATTGATGTACACCACTAGGAGATGAAGTTGTCCAAGTATGGTGGGTGTAGGGCCAGTAGTATTCCATATACAAGGTTGACTAAAAACCTTAACCAATGCGTGACGCCGACGCCGACGCCGACGCCGACGCCGACGCCCGACGCCGACGCCGACGCCGACGCCGACGCCGGGATGACAACGTAAGCTCTACTTATTCTTCGAATAGTCGAACTAAAAATGACCGCCAAGGGTAGATAAGTCATCGGATATTTTTCAAAATGAATAGGCTTCTTCGTCTTGCCGTGTTAAATATGTATTCCGAATTTGGTTACGATTGGTGATGTAGAACTTGAGGTGTTGCGTGGACAATGATACAGAGTGAGAACATTAAAAATGGCCGTCAAGGTGAGATGTGTTCGGACATTTTTCAAAATCAATAGGCTTCTTCGTATTGCCGTGTTAAACATGTATACCGAATTTGGTTACAATCCGTCAAGTAGCACTGTAGTTAATGCATGGACCTAGACATTTAGGAGCATACATGTGCCCGCCCGCCAGCCCGTACAAGATGAATACATAATACGTCCGGTTTTTTTCAAACGGGCGTATAAAATGTAACCGAAAATAGTTGATTTTATTGCGAAAAAAATGATTTTACCATGGGAATTAAAAGAGAAAATATATTTTTTTAAATATAATCTCGGCAAGTTTCGGAGTCAATTTCCTGTTTTTCGTTTTTAGAAATTACTTCTCACTCCCACACTCCATGAAAAAGTACTTATAGTTAAATATATGTTAGATTTAATTTGTTGAATAGCCAAAATTCTGCCAAGGCGTGGAACAGACACTGAGACAATAGACAGGTAGAGACTATGGAGTGTAAATGATCAAAACAAGTACATGTATCACAATTATTGATCAAGGATACTATTATCATATAATAAAACAAGTGAGCCATCGAATATGACCTGATATTCACTGGCAGAAAAGACACGTACATGTTAGAACATATACAGCACAGAAATGTTCTGGTGCTTAAAAGTTGACTTGGCAATTTTCTTAGTTCAATTTTCCATTCATATACATAAACAAAATAATATACAAGGTGTATGATCACGTGGTTTCCGAACCCGATTTTCCGACGTGACGTAATCTGTAACGTCATTTTTACAGTAGATTTTCATTTTCATTAAAATCTTCCTGACAAACGGACGGATTTTGATGATATGTAGCGCACCAAATACGATGGCATATGTGTTTTATGGGTGCTCTGAAAGTTCTTTACAATAACTTGTAAATGTCACAAAGAATCGTTTATTTCTTACATTCACGTGATCTAGTTTTTATTTACATTGACGGTAACCGATTATTCGTCAAAATGACATAATTATGAGATTAAAGCAGCCAATACAATAAAGGGCAACGTGTACCGCATACCGCATAAAAATATGTCATTCCGCTAGCAAGATATTAAAGGAAATCTACTGTAAACATATCTAAAAAACATGACGTCATGCCGTTCGGAAACCACGTGATCCCCCACCTTGATATAGTATTCAATAAAATCCGGCATTTGCTTTGTCGAATCAAATTTCGCTTTGGATGGGGTATGCAAAATGCGAATAACTGAATAAATGCTGGAAACAGCGATTTGAAGTGAGCATATTCACACACCTCATGCATGTACCTTGATCGATTGCCCGAGACAGAAGTCATACATTTAATCGATGTTTATTGTGTTTGTGCGAGTGGGAACACAGAGGGCTCTTTCTATAATAGCCATATTGTTTTTCACATTTCTATATAGAAGATGGTACTGTACGAGACCAAGTGGGTGGGGTAATGGGATTTTGTTAACAGGCATATTTTTGGTGTCATAGGTCCGAGTCTTCCACCTGTGGATTGGTCAGTAAGCGATGCTTACGGAATGCCCCCCCCCCCCGCGAGGGCCCAGGTACCCCTAAATATGCAACAAATGTTCAAGTGTGTGGTTTTGTGACCTTGACTCGGGGCTCAGCGCTTAGCGGGGGCAGCACGAACGTGAATTCACAGGGTGGTAGAGGTCCATTGGAACAATGCGTGTGGGAAATGTGAAGCAGACCCGAGCAAGGTAATAAATGTAATGAATAAGTTATAACCGATTTCTTTGATGTTAAGTTTTGTAAAGAGGCCAGTTATTTGACATTGACCTTAGGATCAGCGGGGATTGGACGGTCATGAATTTTGCACAGCATGGTAGTAGAGCCTTACAGGACTGCATGTGTGAAATATTAAGCATTTTAGATGAAGGAATTATAAGTTATATCAATATTTCTCTGATGTTAAGTTTAGTGACGAACACACACACGCTCGCACGGACGGACGGACGGACGGACAACCTGACTCCAGTATAATTATATTGAGATATTATGCACGGTATGTTCGACAAGGGAATTTGGCAGTTGGTGTAATTTTTATCCACCCGCTAGAAACATGCAAAAGCCATGCGGATGCACAGACTGATCGGAATCTGCACTGGTCACAAAACCTATAAGCACTATTTCGAAGTTTCACAGCCACATATGTTCTTCAGACTGAGACAAAATAACAACATCACAACCAGTGTCGACCCTGATCCGGGGTCTATGAATACAGTAAAGTCACGATACTTGACCCCGGTGCACATTTAGATTGATACCACACAACGGCCTGCATTAACCTTGCCCATATTATTAACGTTTATAAACATATATTGCCAAGGCCAATTCGCAATCAAGCAAGTTGATTGTCCGAGCTGTAGTACAGCTCAGGCTCAGCCAATCAAGCTGCTTGATTTCAAGGACATATTAAAGTATTGAGAAATAATGAAATTTACAAATATTGGCAACATTTGCCCAGGTGGAAGTGTACTACAGCATACCTTTGTCACATGATTCTGTGGATGGTGATGGTTTGGCGTACCCGGGCCGACACAGACAGCGGTACGATCCCCGGGTGTTCTCACAATACTCGGTGGAATTACATTTGTTGTTCGTCTCACATTCGTTCACGTCTACAATCATGATAATACAGGTCCAACTTCATTGATCGATCTAATGGATGGATATCGGATGGATGAATTGATGGATCATGTTCTTCACGTTTATAGATTGTATATGTACATGGTATTACAAAATAGTGCTGTTTTCAGCGGGGTGCCTGTATATAAAGCACAGACAGAGGAAATACTACAAATCTGCGACAATTTCCTAGATATTTAGAAGCATAGCTGAGCAATTAATTTGAGAAATATACATGTACGTGTATTCATCGTTGATATTATGCAGATGATATTCACATATTATTCTTCCGAATATACATAGCACAGCGTTCGTGTCGTGTGTGCACTTACAAGCTGACCCCCACTGTATACATAGCATAGCAACAAGGCAACGTGGCATGCTGCCATTGTAACAAGGGCATCGTTGTCACTCAGCTAATCCCCTCGCTAGCAGTCTTGACAATAAAGCAAGTTATTGAATAAACGAAAACAACTTTAACGCATTTGCGGTAAACATAAGGTGAACATGTCCTCAGTGACATTGGGCGGTCGGACGTGAGTCGTATACAAAATAAAGCACCATCCATAAACACACATTTTGGCCAACTAGCATGCACGTACGTACGCACGTACATAGACGAACGCTGTATCCCGTCTTGCCAATCGGCGCGGGGATAATAGAGCGAAAGGTGAATGCGTTTAACGTCCCTGTAGCGGCTAAGATGGGACAACGGTTTGAAAGTATGTTGATGCTAAGCCGAGGTTTGAACCCACAACCTCAGTAGCCGATTTCATCAAAATTGTAAAGTATTCTTGGCTAGCTAAGTATATCTTGAGGGAGAAATCATCAATTTTTCCCGAAATGCATTATTTCACATAGAACTAACGACTGCATATATTTGATGATTAAAAGTATGCTTATTATTATACAGAATTTATTACATTATCACAGCCAAAATAGCTGTGATAATGTAATAAATTCAGTATAATAAAAATTAATAAATCATTCCTTAAATTGAACATTTCTCCCTAAAAGTATACTGAGCAAGATAAGTATAATTTACAATTTTGGTGAAATAGGCTACTGGTACTGTATTGAATTCCAGTGCTCTAAACTCTAGGCCACAAAGCACATACTATTGTCTTCGTAAGGCCCAGTGGAATACAGGGGGATAACCCCATACTTGAGTTAGTTCCGTATTCCACTGACCGCTTCAATCGCCGTATGATCAATTATTGATGCGAGTTCAAAGTTCATTAAAGTATCAAATATAAAGATACAAAATAACTGCGCTAATCTTGCCACTATTTGTCATGGTTTTTATCTCAAAATACGTGAATATTGTGCTGAAATCAAGCAGCTTGATTGGCTGAGCCTGAGCTGTGCACAACTCAGGCTCAGACAATCAAACTGCTCGATTGCGAGGTGTGAGATGGCCAATAGATGTTCTGAAACGTTGACATGTGGGCAAGATTAACGCAGGCGGTTGCGTAACATAACCCACCATTGCATGTGTGATTGTCAGCAGCCAGCGTGTACCCAGTGAAGCAGCTGCACTTGTCGGATCCCAGTTCGTTTTTGCACAATTGTTCACATGGTTTTGTATGGCACTCGTTCCTATCTACAATGAACACAACCATGAACATTACAAAATGTGTTTAACGTGTGTACAGTCAGAAGTTTGTGGTGAATACCCATATATAAATATACAACGCTGATTATATACTGTAATAACACTTTTGAAGATTTTCAAGCGGGTGTGTATGTATTTGTGTTTATCTTCAGCAAAACACAGGTAACTGACCAAGGTAATTAAATATGGCTACACATATCTATATCTGGGAAAAAGCTCAGTTGAAAAGGTCAGTTGAGTTTACTCCCTGTTAGAAGACAATGTAATGTGTTATAACAGGGAGTAAAACAAGTTTAACTTACTTTTCTTTCACATATTGATGCAGTTGGGTATGTTTAATGTATGTATAGGCCTTTTATGTTACTACAACCTGTCCTTCAACCTGCGGTAACTGAATCGATGAAAGGACTTAGGTCACTACTAGCGGGCGTTTTCAAGATCGAGCGAAGTTAACTTTAGCAGGGAATTTCCTCGATTTGCTGTTTAGGACATGGAAAGCGGGTATTCTATTAACACCACTCATATATTACCGAAACATCTGGACCCGTTGCGTTCCAGACCCGTGGGGCATTCCGCACACACGGCCGCGCCACCCTCTGCGGTGCAGTTTACACCCGGGTAACAGGGGTTCGGGGTACATAGGTCAACCGTCTCCTCACAGAAAGCACCGGCTCTGTCGGCGGAGCAATTACATTCTGCTCGGTAGAACCGGTCTAAAAAATAGATAGTAAACACGCCATGTGATTTTGTACCTTCGGACATCTATGCAATATTTCATGAAACACTTTTACAAAATTTACAATATTTTCTGTAAATGGCATCAAAAGTTGACAAAGTTTTCAGAGTACCGCATGTACTTTATTTATAAAACATATTGTACAACATCCCATGGCGTGTCTTGATTGTATGGCCGTTACTGGAGAAATGGGGCTTATGTGTTGTGTGACCTAGAGAATAGTAGGTTAGTACCGTGAATGGGAAAACATATCTGGCAAGGCTTAGGAAACTGGATGGACCAGGCTCTGCCGAACACATCCCGTTTCCGTGCCGCGCTAGATATTTTCCCCATTCACGGCACTAACCTACTATTCTATTTATACCGTCAACACCTACAAATGGCTTTAAAATGCAAAAATAACCCCAGTCACAGAACATATTCATACGCAGTGATTAGGTCGTATTGACAGGATATCAAACATGTTTCACGGCACCGTGTTTCACGGCACATACGCACTGCGTTGACGGGATAAAGCTTACTCCGCCAACACACTCATGTAGCTTGAGAACGATCTAAACTGTCTGCTAAATGCACGATGGATGTATCATTGTCTGAATAGCGAGCAGTGCAGACCCTGACAGACTGCGCGGACGCGCAGGCTGTCTGGTTCTACACTGGTCGCATAACCCATAATTACCATTTATCCAGTCACAGCAACGTATACGAGGGGCGATAAAAAAGTTTACAAGTCGCATGTATTCAGGCAACGACTGTAGCTGGTTTTACAAACTGCTCTTCCAGGTAACAATTTTTTTTTATTTTTTTTCAGGAATTAACCGATACTTTTATTTAACGTCACGACATAATTTTAATTAAAAAAACACATTGGATGTTGTAATTTACAAACTACAGTAGTTTAAATGAATGTTAAGTAATTTCGATTATCAAACATAAACAATCATTTGTTTTAAATGCAATAAATATATTCCAGTAACAAAATTTTATTATACATGAAAGTGCACTTGATACATGTTTATCTCGTCAACAGAATGCGTATGTGCCGTGAAATACGGTGCCGTGAAACATTTTTGATATCCTGTCAATACGATCTAATCACTGCGTATGAATATGTGCGGTGGCTGGGGTTATTTTCATTGCATTTTAAAGCCATTTGTAGGTGTTGACGGGTTAAGTAGAATAGCATGTTAGTGCCGTGAATGGAAACAAATACCTGGCGCGGCGCGGAAACGGCAGAGCCTCGCCCATCCCGTTTCATAAGCCTTGCCAGATATGTTTTCCCATTCACGGCACTCACCTACTATTCTCTATAAGTACATTTAGCAGGTTTGATGAAATTATTACAGGTAATTAATGGCCAGTAATACAATGAAGGCTGATAATTCATGAAACCACCTTCCTGTCACAAATATGTATCCATATAGAGAATAGTAGGTTAGTGCCGTGTATGGGAAAACATATGGCAAGGTTCAGGAAACGGGATGGGCGAGGCTCTCCCGAGCACATCCCGTCTCCGTGCCGCGCCAGATATGTTTTCCTATTTACAACACCTACAAATGGCTTTAAAATATAAAAAAAAATAACCGCAGACACCGCACATATTCATACGCAGTGATTATGTCATATTGACAGGATATCAAAAATGTTTCTCGGTTAAGTGTTTCACGGCAGATACACACTGTGCTGAAGGGATAAAATGGAAAGGACGATAGTGCATTAGAAATAGGTTACGGTTAACCGCATTGCAATTTTGAAATTTGCGGTGTATATCAGAAAATTATAGGTCGCAAAACATGTTTCATGGCGACTCGCTAGCGTCGCCATTAAACATGTTTTGCGACCTATCATTTTCTGATATACGCCGCAAATTTTAAAATTACAATGCAGTTAACCCTATATTTATGGAAACAAATCGCGTAATACTATGTCCATCATCATACACTCATGTGTTACCATCGTTCATAGCTGCCTGCTCCAGAACAAGGGAGTAGTCACACTCGCTTTCCTCCATACAGTCACAGTAGTATATGTCGGGCCAGTACTCCGAGCTGGCATTCATGGAATCGGTGGCCGTCAGCCGCAGATAGCTGGATAGCGTCGAGTTGAAGTAAACCTCAGACACATCCCACGTGAAAACGGAATTCGCTGTGAAAGAAAACACAAACATATGAAATTGTTGAAATTTGAAGGTATATACCACCGATAGCTGGAGAGGGTTGTGTTAAAGTAATCCTTCAGTACCTCCCAAGTGTCAAAATGGTGTTTAATAGTATTGTGTATATAATTATGTCCTTTTGTATATTATGTATGTTCATATATGTGTTACATGTTCCATACAAAGGAAATAAAGAACGAAATGCGGTAGGGCAAAACAAACACAGTGTATGCGTTATCATTGCAAAAACGTCAATAGTGGAAATTCATAACCAAATTATCTACTCCGTTTATCACTTTTTTGACAATATATATTGAATATAAGGCAAACAATTTGGAAATCGGTCAAATGAAATGGTACAATTAGTTGAAGTTCAAATTACTTGAGTGCAGTGCTTGACGCTAACAATTAAATAATGAACATCTGCGTCATCATTTCGGTCAAAGTGACTTTCAAATAGTATAGAGAATACTAGTTAACCTGCCATAATGTAAGGCTATATAAGAAATAAAAAAAGATAATATTAAATTTGACCCAATGTTAAGAATAAACCTTCTTTTTATTTTATAGGATTTGGTCAACTATATATTGTATTATGAAAACTGATTTCTTTATGGGAATTTAGCATGATGGAAAAGAGCTGGACGACATAGAGGTAGAGTCGAAAAACGAAAAAAATTGGAAATTGATTCTGAAACCTGGCTAGATAGCTTGGAAATGAACTTAAAGTTAAATTTCGAAAATCGGTCCACTATTTCTGAAATTAGAAAATGTTCCCCATGTTAAATCCCCATAGATATATGTTCTCTCAGTATATGGGGAATTCGCATGGGAATCTTCACTTGTTTGCATTGCGTCATTACACTGACGTCATACAGTAGCTTCATGCGATGCCGTTCGAGCAATGAGTGGTCAGTCGTCAGTTGTCAATTCGTTTGTAACCCGGACATTCGTATCAAGCCAATGCCTGGTACGACGTTTTGTTATCAATCTGGGGGCCGTTTCACTAAGCGTCGTACGACTAAAATGTTCGTAAGAGCAAACTTATGATACCTGTAAATTACACATTAACAATCTTTTCTTGCAAACAATTATTGGATTTACATTTATTGAGCATAGGCTAAACGTAAATCTATCAATTGAAATTTCCAGACGATCTTAAATTTGCACTTACGAACATTTTAGTCGTAAGAAGTTTAGTGAAACGGCCCCCGGTACTGAACGTACAGGGCCAATAAAAACCTCGTTACCGAATCTTACGTACTAAAGTTATGTGTTCCAACAACGTTTGTATTGAGAGTATATGTAACTTGCTGGTCATCTGTGACGTATTCTTTGAAGTTGAGCGGCGGTATAGACGTATTTCGACGTATACACAAGATAGGTTGCGCTGTTATGTTCGGTGGGCTATTATCTGCAATGTAGTATGGTCCATCAGTTACATGTACTATATAGAGAATAGTAGGTTAGTGCCGTGAATGGGGGAAAATATCTGGCAAGGCTTAGGAAACGGGATGGGCGAGGCTCTGCTGATTAGGTCGTATTGACAGGATATCAAAAATGTTTCACGGCACCGTGTTTCATGGCACATTCGCAATGCGTTGACGGGATAAATGTTACGACATGTACAAGCATATGTGACTGTGACTAGAGAAATGGAGCATATGTAATTTGCGACAGGTGTGTGGATCCAGATCAGCCCATGCAGTCTGATGAGGAGCTGCACTGTTCGCCAGATTGGACTGGCTTGCACTGTGGTCTGTAGCCTATTTCACCAACATTGCAAAGTATACTTTTCTTGCTAAGTACACTTTGAGGGAGAAATTTTCAATTTGAGGATAAATTTATTAATTTTTATTGTACTGAATTTATTACATTATCACAGCCATTTTGGCTGTGATAATCTAATAATCCTGCATACTTTTAATCATCAAATATATGCAGTCGTTAGTTCTATATAAATAATGCATTTTGGGAAAAATAAATGATTACTCCTTCAAAGTATACTTTGCTAGATCAGTATACTTTGCTAGATCAGTATACTTTGCTAGATCAGTATACTTTGCTAGATCAGTATACTTTGCAATGTTGGTGAAATAGGCTACTGGTGTCTAAATAGTTAAGCACTCGGTAGTAGTACTCGATATAGCGGACTATACTATAATGTCACATCCGGTCAGCTTCAATGCATGATGCCGTATATATAGCATAACGTATATGATTATTTAATATGGAATTTATTAAATTTTTAATTTATTAAATTATATACATGTACAATTACGATAAACAGCAACAATAACTGACATCGTTAGACGAAGCTAATTCCCTCGCTGGCAGCCTTACTAATGAAAAAAATCAAGTCCTCAGTGACCTTGAAATTGGGCGGTCGGATCGTATGCAAAACAACGTAGCATGCCGAGACACACATTGTGGATTGTGGCCAAATATTATCAAAATCGTGGGTTCATGAGTTATTGAAAAAAGAAGAAAAATCTTTAACATGTTTGCCTTAGAAACAAGTCCTCAGTGACCTTGACCTTGGGCGGCCGGACCTAGGTCGTGTGCAAAAGCAAAACCGCATCACTAGACACACATTGTGACCAAATATTATAAAAATAAATCGATGAAGCGGTTGATGAGTTATCGGAAAAAGTAGAAAAACTGTTAACATTTGTGCCTTACAAAATCGGTGAAGTGGTAAAAATTAACGCACGCACGCACGCACGCACGCACGCACGCACGCACGCACGCAAGCACGCACGCACGCACGCACGCACATATTCCATCTTGCCTATCGGCGATGGGATGATAAATCCCATAACATATGACGATCCAAAATGGCGAAAACATGGAGCTATTTTAAAATGATACCAAGAAACCACAGGTTGAAGTAACGGACCAAGGTCAGTAAATACATTAAATAAACCTAAATGTATCAATAAGTGACAAAAATAAGTTAAACATTTTATACTCCCTGTTTTCTAACGATGAGTACATTTTGCTATCAACTTATCTTTTTCCCACTTATTGACACTTTTAGGTATGCTTAATGTATTTATAGACCTTGGTCCGTTACTTCACCTGTGCAACAAACAGGAAAGTAAGGATACCAATTTGGAACAGATTAGTGGGAAAAACTGGTGTGTAAATGTAGCACCAGAGAAATTTACCAACAACATTTTGGTTGTGATCCACATCCTCCTGCGTCTGTTTTGAACTTTCTCCAAACTGTTTATCACACGTCGCCGCATAGTCTACACGGCAGGCGGTGTTATTGCCGCACGCCGAGGACAGGTCGTCGACGGAAACGTTGTTTCCACAGTGTGTTCTCAGGTATTCTGTCAGGTTTATCACATCATTGATGAACGTCGATGGCTTCACACTGCGGTTGTTGTAAAACTCGAAGGTATGTCCGGACACGCTGTAGTTGAATAGAGACTCGGATTCATTCCACAGCTGCCCTGTAAGAAAAAGTAGCATATTTTATTTCACAGTATGTGACTGTGACTGGAGATCTGGGGTTTATGCATTTTGGACCAGAGCGGATCCAGATCAGCCTGTGCATCCTCACAGTCTGATCAGGATCTTCCCTGTTCGTCGTTTAATCAGAGAGACATCCGTCAGGGTTCTAACAAAAAACAACATATCGTTATCAGGCTACAGGAGTGTGCTATGTGATCAGGAGATACACTGGTCGCAAATCAGATAAGCCACAGTTCTCCAGTCACAGCCACATATATATAAAACCACGCTCACAATACATAGTTTCCTAGTACATGTAGTCGTGTTATCATGGACCAGGGCTCCAGATAAGCTTTGTGTCTAAAGCGTACTATAACCACTGATTTCAAATTATTGCGTATTTTACTTTTACAAATGGATTATTGATTTTTTTCCATTACTAAATAGGTAACAAATGATAAAAAATATATCAAATTTAAACATTCACTTATTTGAGCAACGTTTGCTTTTTGCAGCTCAACTAAGTGAATTTTCAACTTTATTACAGTATTTTCACTAACCAATTTGAAAATCAATGCGTATTTTCACATTGACGTGCGTATGTTGTACTTACACTAAAATAAGTGCGTAAAATACGTCAATACGCACCTTATCTGGAGCGCTCATGGATACTAAAGCGAGTATCAAGGATCGTGTATGTCATTTGACATTGGTATTGATCACAAAGGCCGCATGAGAAGGCTATAGAATGACGATATGGCATGGCGACAGATAAGTATTATATTGGTTCAAGCCAATCCGACTTATGGTAACAGTGTCCAGCCACTCCAACTGTATAGAACACTGTATTTTCTCGGCTGTCAGTTTGATTTTTCAGATTACTCCCTAGTGACCGAATGATTGACTATAATATTATTATTAATGAGTCAATACTGTTCATCGACCCTATAAACATGGATATATGCACACAAATTAAGCATGTATGTGAATTGCCGGCCATTTTGAAAAATGACCGCAATGAACTGTCACCGGAAGTCCAGAATATCATCTATAAAATTAAGTTGGTACTGGGGTATGTAACTAATAGCAGGGGATATGAGCCAGCAAAAACTTTAACTCAGTTCTCGGATAGACAGACAGACAAACAGACGCACGGACGAACGGAGTGGCGACGATATGCACCGCACCACGAAACATTTTTCGGGGATACATACAATGGAGACAAGTCCTTAGTGACCTCGACCTTAAGTGTTCAGATGTGGGTTGCAATTCAGAACAAAGCAGCATCATATGACACATGGTGTGGCAAAATAGTATTACAAATCGGTGAAGGGGTTGAGCAGTTATTAAGAAAACATTTTAATGCGTTTGGCGTACAAACAAAGTGAACGTAATTAGTCGGCAGTCAAGTTGTCATTGGGCGTTAAGACGTGGGACGTATGCGAAACAAAGCACCATTCCAAGACACACATTGTGGCCATATATTTTTCTTGTCGGTGATCATGACTTATGAGGAAGTGACAGGTGTTACACGTAATAAGAACGCATGTACGTACATGCATACTGCAGTGGAACCTCTCTAAACCGGACAACACGAAACAAATGTGATCATAATGTTGATGTGTTTCCCGGTCATTTATCTCAGGTGATAATGCCTGGTCGTGATCGCATAGCACTCAACTATGGCTCGGAATAATCAAATGTCTGATAAACAGTGAAACAACGCTAAATTGGACACCCTGGGAGGTCCCCGGGGTTTCCGGTTTAGCGAGGTTTCACTGCACAGTGTATATCCACGTCCATGGAGCGATCTCTATAGCACCTCATGCCTATCGGTATCGGAACAATAAGGACGCTACAGAAAACTATTCAAGGCCATTATAACTCCAATGATCATGTGCTAAATAGGTAACAACTTATAAAAACTATATCAAATTTAAACATTCACTTATTTGAGCTGCTTTTTGCAGCTCAACTAAGTGAATTTTCAACTTTATTACA
>CM055270.1:60102360-60125960 GCA_029237695.1 Conchocele bisecta | reverse complement strand
TTTTCAACTTTATTACAGTACTTTTCACTACTCAATTTGAAATTTAAAACAATAAATGAAGGAGTCCTCCAGCAACCATCGAACCCGTGACCTATAGCCTACATACATGATGATCCAAACTCGAATAACTCCTCTTCGCTGGATGAAGATGAAATCAGAGTTCCGTTTCTAAGCCGGAAATCGTTTATCTTGTTCCCGTCAAAATTTCCCAAAAGACCCTGGGATTCTCCTCTGAACTCTTCTGATTGAGGTGCCATCGTTATGATATTTAAAATATCACTCTCTTCCACCTGGAGAAAAGAGAGCAAGTATATGTTAGTCATGTAGTACACGTGAAACGTTCAATTATCCACCGATATCCAAAGCTCTTATGAACAAAATATAAAAATGCGTGTTGCCAGTAAATTTTACATCTTTATGTATACCTTCAATGTGGCAATGACTGAAGAAATGGGGTTTATTGGTTTTGCGACCAGTGTAGATCCAGATCAGCCTGTGCGTCCGCACAGTCTGATAAGAATCTCCACTGTTCGCCATTCCATCAATGAAACACGCGTCATGCTAATAACTAGCAATATAGATAGTTATCAAGCTACAAGAGGGTACTATTTGATCAGGATATACACTTGTCACAACTCCCATAAACCCCTATTCGTCAGTCACAGCCACAAATATGTATTCATGTCGGACATCTGCGTAATTTCATGAAATACGTTTACAAAATTTACAATATTTTCTGTAAATGGCGTCAACAGTTGACACAATGTTGAGATTACATCCGCATGTACGCTGAACATTTTATCAACTTTTGATTTATTTTTTAAATATATTGTAAATTTTGTAAACGTATTTTATGAAAGTATGCAGATGTCCGAAGGTACAAAATCACATGGCGTGTCTCATATGTGACCGCTCTGGAGAGCATATACACATGCATACTATGATTATAAGAAACATACACAGATCGGTCAGCATACAGCAAAGATTTGTACAAGCTTCCCAACGAAATAAACAAAAACGAATGGACAATGCAATGAACACGATAGTTTTGTACAGCGACATCCATACACACGATTATCGTTTCTTTTTGTGTACGTGAAAACGATATTTCCGTTTAAATACCAGGCTTTCAACGATCTGATTGGTCAATTGTAATCACAGCCTATAACTATGAAAAATCACAGCATATAAAACCTCCGTTTTACCAGTCTATGTTTTACAATTTGTCATATTTATGTAACCCTACGCGCTTTTGTAAACAATGATGGCGGGGAATCGAATTTGTTTTCCAAATCATTTTTGGCACATTTTCAGTTATCTATTCCGCCATCTTCATCTGCACAACCCACAGCGGAATGAGAAAATCAATTAACGAGTGACGAAAATGACTACAGGGTAGTCCCCTAACGCGTCGCCGTAAAACTGATTCATAGACCATAAAACTCCCACATACCGCTCCAAATAGAAAAACAAAGCATTGTTATCGCATAATTTGTAGAACCAGTAACAAATCCGGGCTGTAATATCCTCGTTTCGATAGCATACAAATAAAGCCGAGCATATATACATGTAGCAACATTTTAATTTACGTTTTGCAACTTAAGGGACGTTCTTGCGATAAGTCTCAACCATACAACTTGCTATCATAATGTTAAAGGTCACACTGAGAGAATCCTTGCCGTATAGTGTTATGGGTGTTAACTGTTACCTGACATGTGAATCCTGATGAAAATGTTAGAAACAGTGTGTGGTTCCCGTCATTGGATATGGACACGTCGACGGCGTCTGTGTCGTTCCAGGGAGAAGAGCTGGGAAATGTCTTATTAAGGACTCCGTCGATGTAGATATTCGTCAGGTTTTGGGACCGATCTAACGTGACCTCAACAACACTGCCATTATCTGCCTACAAACATATCGACAACAAACACTACAATATATATAATAACTTGTACATGTACAGTATATTTGTTAGAACACATACAGTTCAGTCAAATAGGTTCATATTCGACCAATGTATAACTGTATATGTAAAGTTGTTAACATAATCTTTAACCCGTTGAACCCCGCTATAGCGATTTATGCAAACAATGCAGATCCAAATGAGCCGGCTCGTAGCGAGCCGTCTCATCAGGATCTGCACTTTTTGAAAGTTATTTTCATACATTTGAAAATAAAAATACCCCCTTTTCATAAATGGACTACTCTTAAAATCATTTTGTGATGATTGGATTAGCTGCATATCAAAATCCATTCCAGTTACTTCGGGCTGAAAGGGTTTACGTTTTGCTACTTAACCCTTTGAACCCGAAAGCCCGCAATAGCGGGATTGCAAACAGTGCATATACAGATGAGCCGGCTCGTAACGAGCCGTCTCATCAGGGTTTGTACTTTTTGCGAGTAATTTTAATATTTTTAGAACAAAAACATCCCCTTTTCATAAATGGACTAATCTGAAAATTATTTTGTGACGATTGGATTGGTCGGAAAATTAGCATATAACAGTCCATTCCAGTTACTTAGGGTTGAAAGGGTTAAGGCATATTCTTGCGATAATCCTCCATCATACAACGTGCTATGTTAAAGGTCACACTTAGACTTGTACTCGTAAAAGCTGGTGTTCAAATATTACATATTTAACCATTTCACCCCTAAGTAACTGGAATGGATATTGATATGTTAATTTTGCAACCAATCCAACCGTCACAGAATGATTTTCAGACTAGTCCATTTATGAAAAGGGGTATATTTTGTTCTCAAAAATATGAAAATTACTTTCAAATAGTGCAGATCCTGAT
Source organism: Conchocele bisecta (assembly GCA_029237695.1). Lineage (NCBI taxonomy): Eukaryota > Metazoa > Mollusca > Bivalvia > Lucinida > Thyasiridae > Conchocele > Conchocele bisecta. Next base: position 60,123,165 of record CM055270.1, on the reverse strand, counting down.
GATACGACTCGTTACGAGCCGGCTCATCTGGATCTGAACTGTTTGCATAAACCGCTATGGCGGGCTTTCTGGTTCAAAGGGTTAAGGAGCTACATGCAGGGAGCAGTTGCTACCCCCGCCATAATTCAAGTTATTGAAACTGACATATTTCACATGCTTATATCGGGTGGACAAACATTACCCCCTTTTCCAAGTTCTCCTATCTGAGAAACGATGAATAATATTTCAGTATAATTCTTATGATGATCAAAACTATATTTTGTTTACGAACTGCTGCATGTATTAACCTGTGATTTGGCAAGTATACATACAAATGATTGTAGTTGTCAAGCATGAATCCAGTTGCAACTAGCACCACGATATATAGATTTGAAGTCGACAGACAGACAGACACTAATTAACTAAATAAATCCAATATTTGCAATAACATAGATGCACATGAGCGGACTCATAACGAGCCGTCTCTTCAGTATCTGCAGTTTTATCAATATAATTATTTTAAGATCCTGAAACAATATCCCTTCTTTGATTAATTATTGAAAAATCCAAAACTAACATGGAAGGCTACAAAGCAAACATCTATTACAAAGGCGTTTCATGGGTGTCGTTGAAGTGGTCCCTTACAGCGCTTGTAACGTGAATACCGTGAATGATATATCTGAGTTTTACTTCGTCTATGAAGAATTAATAAGCTCGTATTGTCCAAAGGTAAAATTAATTAAATAAATAATTTCATATTTGATTAACGTTTATACATGTCCATTAAATTCATCCACTGCAACAACATATAGCCATGTACAAATAAACACGTTGAATATAATAAATAATAAATTATATACAAGTCCATTATAGTGCGCCGTTATACAATAACTAGCCCATGTTGCCAGACAGTCCGCTGCGTGATAGCTCTCCTTTCCATCACATGTATTGCACCTTTTATTCAGGAAATGTAAAACAATGTGAATGGCAAGTGTCAATTGTTGCATAAACAACGCCCAACTAAAATAATAGAAAGCGTATGTGGACAGATATGTCTACATGTAAGCCTGATTTAGAACATACTGACAGTAATGGGCTTACTTTTGTTGAAAAAGGTAAAAATGTAATGCTAGAGATTGTATAACAATGCCGCAACACATATTTAGACATTAATTAATAAACATTTCGAGCCCCTTTATTATGCATTGATGGCAATGCTAAGAGATATATTGGTGATACACACAGCGCCAGATGCATTGGTCAAAAACTTTAAAATGAAACAAGATACTGCTAACATCGTACACTTATAAATTTATCCGTTGTTTGGCAGTTATTTTCTCAGTTTTTACTTAGTTGCTAACGGTAACTCTTGCAATCTACTCCCGTACCGTCCGTAGGGAGTAGATTGCAAGAGTTACCGTTCGCAACTACTTGTTTTACTAGGATACAAATATGTGCCGAATTACACCATAATACATCTGCAAATTACCTTTGCAGCCAATCCCACGAACACTGTGGCGTCCCAATTGTCTTCTGTGGCCAGTTCTGTTCTTGCCTGAATCATTAACATCGTGTTTGGCCTAGAACTGAAGTGATTGCAGGGTTGTTGTCCAGTAACGGTTGAACTGGTTTGGTTTTGCCGAGGATACATGTAGCAGGGTTTTCATAGAGCTCCAGATAAGATTTGTGTCTAAAGAGTATTGTACTCTCTGATTTAAAATTAAATGGTGTATTTCATTTTTACAAATGGATTATTGATTTTCTTCATGATTAAATAGATAACAAATGATGAAAACATAAAACAAATTTCACCAGTCACGTATTTGAGTGTATCACTAATTATTCACTTATTTATACTGTAAAACAGCTGAAAATTTACTTAGTTGATCTGCAAAAGGCAAACATTGTTTGTTTTTTGCAGCTCAACTAAGTACATTTTCAACTTCATTACAGTATTTCCAATACTTAATTTGAAAATAAATGCGTATTTTCACATCAATGCGTATTTTCACATTGCTGTGAGTATTTTGTACTCCGACTGTTGATAATCAATGCGTAATCAGCTAAAATAGGTACCTAAAACACGCCAATACGCACTTTATCTGGAGCTATGGGAGTTTGTGTCATGAACAGTGACAATACTGGGGCAGTCTTGCAATGTGTATTTCATTGGTAGTTGTGTTCTACGAATAGCATATTGCCTTGTAATTGCGGGAAGTAACTCATCGAAACAAAGGACGGACTTCTATGAATGATAAGGCAATCTCGCCGACGGGTGTATCACATACGAAACTCTATGTCAGCTAGGTCAATGTCAACCGAATGGCATGAATGGCCATGCATATGAGGAAGCTGTTGATGGCATTTGGTAATAATCTGACTATATCTGGCGATATGCAAATCGGGACGTAACTGTTGACGCAAACGACTCCTACGGCGCATACGACGATGCCGGAATTGTGACCGCTCTGTCTCACTTTCCACTAACGTGGGTGTATGGACATAAACTCAAATAGGTATTTCTAGCTCTAAATAACTAGAGGTAGCATTACATATTTAGAGCTAGAATTAACTATTTAGAGCTAGCATTAATTATGTGAGTCTATGTAGATTTGGCGTTCCAGGAACGCCAAATCTACATAAACTCAAATAAGTATTGCTAGCTCTAAATACTTAGAGAGTATCATTAACTATTTAGAGCTAGTTCCAAATGATTTAGAGAGCTCTTCACATATTTAATGCTAGCTGTAAGTATTTAGAGCTGGAAATAATGATTTGAGTTTATGTAGATTTGGCGTTAAATAAACAAAATCGGCAATATAAGAATGGAACTTATGGGTGTTGAGATGATGATGACGCACGGTCGCTAGGCCTATGCATACACATGTGAACGTGAATATGCATATACACGTGCATATAATGATACAGACGTATTTTTCAAATCCAGTAGGATGTATTCGCCCCTGCCGTTGAATGTGTACTCCTGACCATCTATCGTCTTTATATGCGGATCCCCCCAAGCCGGTGCTGAAATGGAAACAGTATGTGACACATGAAACACAGTATTGATGGAGGTCACCACAATCATGTGATTAATGCCATACAATCAAGTGCTTCCTTCGGTGCGGGTTAAGACGTAGTTGCGAACAGTAACTCTTGCAATCTACTCCCATACCGTCCGGCTACGGACGGTACGGGAGTAGATTGCAAGAGTTACCGTTCGCAACTAGTTAAGACGGTGATAACTGCTGTGCACGTGCCTGCGTATAGGATATGGTATTAAATTCATAAATGGTACCGTATTACAATCGAGATGTTATTTTATTTAATTTTAATTTCCTGGGATTGCAGGTCTCCTTGCGGTATACTATGTCTATTTTATTTGGGTGGAACATGTTTTGCATTTGAATAGTCCAATGGATTCATGAAATGTGTGATACACGTTACCAAATATGTTGAACACTTTGGGTAAAATAGTGTACAGTTATCATAAAATGCCACAACACTGAACTACTTATCCCACTTCACCAATATTTCTCATATTTTCCACCATATTTTGTCACAGAGTTAATCGGAAAACAAGACATGGTGCGGGTTTGAGGGTGTGATAAATTGTTTAGAACACCGGGGCCCGTTTCACTAAACTTCGTACGACTAAAATGTTCGTAAGTGCAAAAGTATGATAGTCTATAAATTTCACATTAACACTATTTTCTTGTGAACAATTATTGGATTTACATTTATTGAGCATAGGCTGCATATGCAGCCTATGCTCAATAAATGTAAATCCATCAATTTTCAGACGATCCTAAATTTGCACTTACGAATATTTTAATCGTACGAAGCTTAGTGAAACGGGCCCCTGTTTTCCGCCTGTACGATGGATAATTCGCTCGCTGAAGTTACTTACACCATATCGGAGGCCGGTATCCAGCACACGTGTCGGAAGGATTTGCCTGGTAGAATAGTTGGCAGAGTCCAACATCGCGTTCACAGCAATTGTAGAATGCCATTTGCACATCGTAAGCGGTTCCCTCTAACTCCAGATAACCACCGCCTGGGTGATCTCGGAGCAGGCTGCCCCGGTGACTGTGTACAAGTCAGAATATGTCGCTGTGACCATAGGTACATTATGGTATGATCGACACAATTCTATTCTGAATCATAACAAATGTTGCTCCGACACTAAACTTCTACATGGTAGAAAATTCGACTTCTTTTCAACCAACGTAAATGGTACGTGTGTAAATTAGTTGGAGTCTGAATTGAAATGCTGTAAAACACAGGAAAGTGCATTTCGAAGAGCTCGACAATAGGACAACCGGAATGGTAACTCTTGCAATCTACTCCCGTACCGTCCGTAGCTAGCTACGGTACGGGAGTAGATTGCAAGAGTTAAGTTCGCAACTAGATACCCGCCGGGCGATCATAGGGTTCCCGCCCTTCACGTGGGTTACAATTACGGAATTAGCGACACGGGTCCAGAATAAATAATCCACTTCCGTTGATTGAAGGAATGGTGAATGTCGTACCTTGCAGATGTTTAATATAGGAGAAAAAATGGGTATAATTTATTTGAGGATTTTTATCACAAAGTGTCTGTGGCTGTGACGGCAGATATGGGTCTTACGACGATTGGGACCAGACTAGCTCCTAATCGGTGAATTGAATTGATATATATTAAATGGTATACATGTACAGTAAACACGTTCACGAATTTCATAAGGAACGAGGCAACATGTATGCTAAAATCAGTTAACGAGTTTAATAAATAGTATAATAAATCACCAAGAATGTTAGATTATATATATTGCATACGCAAGGAACCCTAAATTGAAGCTACACTGATCACCCAGCATGTTTTCCGTAGCTATCTAGCTATACACAGTGACTGCGAAATGACATTACTTCGGAGCCCCGCAGGGGACGTATAATTATTTTTTATTAATTCGTTCCCAGGAAATAACAATTCGTTCACACGAAATAAACAATTCGTTCCATCAACTGAGTTGTTATATCGTGAGAACGAACGAATTAATGAAAAGAAATCCATGAGCCTGCGGGGCTCCGTACATTTCCACAGATTTCAAGCGGTACAAATTCAAGTACATTATAAATACCATTGGGTAACGCAAATATGTGTTGAAGGTTCCCAACAAAAACAAACGAAAACAAATGGAAAACGCAGTGGAAACGATCGTTTGGTAAAACAATATGCATATGCACGAGTATGCATATGCACGATATCCTGCCAATAAGACCTGATCACTGCGTATGAATATGTGCGGTGGCTGTGGTGATTGTTTTGCATTTTAAAGCCATTTGTATGTGTTGACGGGATAAATAGAATAGTAGGTTTAACTTAGTGCCGTGAATGGGAAAAATATCTGGCGCGACACGGATTCTCTATTTTCCTTATAAATACCAATCCTTCAACAATTTAAATACATGTACTTGACGTTTCATTCAACGCATCACATTGACATCCTTTGTAATTATTTAGAAAATGATGTTTTCATTGTTAACCCAACGATTTTTAGAAGCATGACGGCTGTTTAATTGATGTACTGGCAAACAGTGCAGATCCTGATAAGACTGTGCGAATGCACATGCTGATCTGAAAAACGATGTTTTCGTTAGTTTGTCTCACGTTTAAACGAACGAAAACATCGTTATATAATTAAAAAAATGAAAACGACGTCAAAAAGATGAGTAAACGATAGACAATCGTTCGTTGTGGAATCAGGAACAAATCCGAACTGTATGTATATCCACAAACTTACTTGTAACAACATTTCTGCCTATTTCTATGTAGCCGTCCGGCGAATCTGGACCGGTAACAAGTCCCGGATTCCCACCGCATGTACTGGAACCGCCGATCTCTCCTCGCCTGGATATTACAACACACTACATGTGGCTGTCATTGACTATCAAGTTTATCCGGCAAGGCTCGGAAGCGCGCAGGAATTCCGAGGCTTGCCGAGGAATTCCAGCCGTTTCATAGACGGGCCTGATGTTATTATCCATGATTGTGTCTGTGCCTGGAGAAATAACGTGTATTGGGTTTGCATGCAGTGTAGATTCAGATCAGCATGTGCATTCGCACAGTCTTATCAGGATCTGCACTGTTTGCCAGTCCATCAATTAAACAACCGTCATGCTTCCAACAAGTAATATAGATAGCTATCAGGCTACAGGAGTGTGCTATTTGATAAGTTTATACATAAGTAACACAATCATAAGCCCCATTTATCCAGTCATAGTCACACATGAGATGAGACCAACCATGTGATGACGATGTACGACGGTGTTGCTTTCAATGTATATATGTATGGTACAGAACCTACTTTTGCATACGATGCAACCTGTCTGCTTTTGATCTAAACTAAATAAAACACAGGTTCACGGGTATTGCTTTCAATGTATATATGGATGGTACAGAACCTACTTTTACATACGATGCAACCTGTCTGCTTTTGATCTAATCTAAATAAAACACATGTTCACTTACTCCTAAGAAAATCAGATCCAATATCCTAGTTTTATGAACGTTTCACCGGCTCCAACACTGTTTACACCTTATGACATGACCATCACGTTCATGTATGTTTATGTATGCTACAAACGTGCATGAAAATGGAGTCAACCTACATGTTTCTCTAGCATATATGTACTCACGATGACCAGGTTTTACAATATGCATTCACATGTTTCTCAAGCACATTTGTACACACGATGACCATGTTCTACAATATGCCGTCACATGTTCCTCAAGAAGACTTGCACACACGCTGACCATGTTCTACACAATGCCTTCACATGCTTCTCAAGCAGATTTGTACACACGATGACCAGGTTCTACACAATGCCTTCACACATATCTCAAGCAGATTTGTACACACGATCACCAGGTTATACACAATGCCTTCACATGTTTCACAATCAGATTTGTACAATATGCCTTCACATGTTTCACAATCAGATTTTTACACACGATGATCAGGCTCTACAATATGCATTCAAATGTTTCACAACCATATTCGCACACACGATGGCCAGGTTCTACAATATGCCTTCACAGGTTTCTCAAGAAGATTTGTACACACGATGACCAGGTTCTACAATATGCTTTCACATGTTTCTCAAGCAGATTTGTACACACGATGACCAGGTTCTACAATATGCATTCAAATGTTTCACAAGCAGCTTCGTACACACGATGACCAGGTTCTACACAATGCCTTCGCAAATTTCTCAAGCTGATTTGTACACACGATTAACAGGTTCTACAATATCCCCTACATGTTTCTCAAGCAGATTTGTACACACGATGACCAGGTGCTACACAATGCCTTCACATGTTTCACAAGCAGATTCGTACACACGCTGACTAGGTTCTACACAATGACTTCACATGTTTCTCAAGCAGATTTGTACACACGATGACCAGGTTACATGTATACGCAATGCCTTCACATGTTTCACAATCAAATTCGTACACACGCTGACCGGGTCCTACACAATGCATTCACAGGTTTGTCAAGCAGATTTGTACACACTATGACCAGGTTCTACAATTTGCCGTCACATGTTTCACAAGCAGATTTGTACACACGATGAACAGGTTCTACAATATGCCTTCACATGTTTCACAATGAGATGTGTACACACGATGATCAGGTTCTACAATATGCATTCAAATCTTTCACAAGCAGATTCGCACACACGATGACCAGGTTCTACAATATGCCTTCACAGGTTTCTTAAGCAGATTTGTACACACGATGACCAGGTACTACAATATGCCTTGACAGGTTTCTCAAGCAGATTCGTACACACGCTGACCAGGTCCTACACAATGCCTTCACATGTTTCTCAAGCAGATGTGTACAATATGCCTTCACATGTTTCACAATCAGATTTGTAAACACGATGATCAGGCTCTACAATATGCATTCAAATGTTTCACAACCATATTCGCACACACGATGGCCAGGTTCTACAATATGCCTTCACATGTTTCTCAAGCAGATTTGTACACACGATGACCAGGTTCTACAATATGCCTTCACAGGTTTCTCAAGCAGATTTGTACACACGATGACCAGGTTCTACAATATGCCTTCACATGTTTCTAAAGCAGATTTGTACAAACGCTGACCAGGTTCTGAAAGAAAACTGTGTATGTTGCTTAAAATCATACGGACTACTTTTGGCGCCTTCAGCACATTACGGACTACTTTCATGTATTAATACCTGGAATTCGCTGCATGGACATGGATCGGCGAACAGACTGGTGTTGCTTATTGCCTCCTGTATGTCCTCGTTGTAGAACCAATCCTTACACATCGCCCTGGCGTCTGGTTGGGCAGTCCCCGTGACGTCATAGAACCAGCGGCCTTTACTGTCTGGGAGTCGTGTATGTATGATTATATATGTGTCCGTGATCATTATGGATCAGAAAGGATCTTACATGAGTGATGATTGACTATGACATATTGTTAAACGAGTTTGCTGATTTCATAAGAAGCAAGGCTATGCTATACATTGTCATTTATTTATTTATTAACATATTTAATTATTTAATTACATATTTACGTCTCCTGAACTGTACAGCATAAACTATATAATAGCTATGCAATATACATGTGCAGATGTGATTTAATATGATTGTATGTACATGTACATGTATATATAATAATATGATCCTGCACATAATCCTGGGCGTTGCAGTATGTAAAGAAAGAAACATATACAGTTACAAGGGACGAACGACTCATTTCCACTTACACATGTATCACAATATATTTTAAAATACAGTGAAACCTCTCTAAACCTCTCTAAACCGGACACCATGGGAGGCCGTTTCATCATTCTGAGCGATAGTTGTGTGCTATGCGATCACGAACAGATACTATCACCTGATATACATGACCAAGAAACACATCAAGAATAATATCACATGTGGGTTTTTTGGTGTACGCTTTAGAGAGCTTCCATTGTATAGTTTATATAGCAACACTAACGAAAGCCGAAGCAAACCGAATCTCGATATAGCAATACCCTAGAAAGCCGAGGCAGCCGAATGTCTGTGTCTCATCACTACCGTCCTCGCTAATCTTGCAAGAATTTGTCATTTCATTGTTTCAATATAATAGTTTGATACAGTCCTTGAAATCAAGCAGCTTGGTTGCGAGCTGGTATTGCCATAATGTGTTGTTGATACTCTATGGAAGATTAACGCAGCCGGTTGTGTACCGTACCTGTATTGTGTCGTTGTTTGCATCTGTAAAGTTGTCACTACCAAACTGTACAACGCCACCGTTGGGGCCCTGGTAACCAATGGCAACGAAACGGCCTGGCGACGTATCCCACGTGAACCTGGACTGGTCGTAGTTGAACACCACAAAGGAATGCGTCCGGTTTGTCGTCAGGATCACTTGGAAATCAGCAGACTGAAACAATTATATATTTATTATATGTCATCCAGATGTACAGAAAAGAGTGTAAGTGAATGGGTTTAACGTTCCAGCAACAGGGAATGTCATATAGAGGCGGGACCACAGTTTGAAGTCTCATCCGACAGGCCAGTGGGGTGGAACTACTATTGTACAATTGTTGTTCAAGCTTAGGGTTAGGATTTAACTCACAACCTCCGGCATTGAAGTACAATGCAATATCCACCAGTAGCCGATTTCATCAAAATTGCAAAGTATACTTAACTTTTTCCCGAAATGCATTATTTCATATAGAACTAACGATTGCTTATATTTGATGATTAAAAGTATGCAGACTTATTATACTGAATTTATTACATTATCACAGCCAAAATGGCTGTGATAATGTAATAAATTCAGTATAATAAAAATTAATAAAGCCATCCTTAAATTGAAAATTTATCCCTCAAAGTATGCTTTGCAATGTTGGTAAAATAGGCTACAGATCACGGCCTATGTAAACTACTGCTGCTTTACATGGTCCCGTTTTACACTAAAATGTTCGTAAGTGCAACATTATGATAGTCCGTACATTTCCCATTAACATTGTTTTCTTGTAAACGATTAATGTAAATCCATCAATTGAAACTTACCGAAGATCCTAAATTTGCACTTACGAATATTTTAGTCGTACGAAGTTTAGTCAGGCCCGAGAACCGAATCGTGTGCGTAAAGCGGCAGTATATGGAGCCGTGCAGGGGACATGGTTTTTTTTTATTAATTCATTCCAACGAAATAACAATTATTTCCCTCAATTTAACAATTCGTTCCCTCGAATTAACAATTCGTTCCCACGAAATGACAATTCGTTCCCTCGAATTTACAATTCGTTTCCACGATATAACGATTTGTTTCCACGATATAACAATTCGTTCCCACAAATTAACAAGTCGTTCCCATGGGAGCGAATTGTTATTTTGTTGGAACAAATTGTTAAATTGAGGGAACGAATTGTTAATAAAGTCAATGTTTGTTTACATTTGCGACAAGTCATGTTAATCTGTACCTTTTTTTCCTGAAACATATTTACAGAAACTATGTTCCATAAAAGACGTCGATAGTTGACAAACTTTTCAGAGCTAATGTGGAATTGTAATCCGAATTTACAATGAGTATTATATCTAATTTCTACAGCATTTACGGAAATATAGTACATTTTGTAAATTGTTTTCATGAAAAATCGCATATATTCTTCGTACAAAATCATATGGCTTGTCTCATCATAGGTGGATCAAGAGGGTGGGGGTTCCGGGGTCACAACCCCACCCTCCCCCCGTTCAGCCACGGAGTGTACATAAATCACATATTACCACCAGTTGGAGTATGAAATTAAATGCCGTAAAACACAGGAAAGTACATTTCGAAGAGCTCAAAAATAGGACAACCCCCTAGCTACGGACGGTACGGGAGTAGATTGCAAGAGTTACCTTCAACTAGACACCCCGCACCTTCCCCAAATGTTGGATCAGCCCCTGCTCATATGTGTCAATTTCTCCAGTCACAGCCACATATGTACACGTACCTCGTATGTGGCAGTAGAAGCGGCGGGGTAGGGCGCTGCTTTCTTCCATGTGGCCACAATCGTAAACTGCGGCCGATAACCGTCCATGTTCGTATACTTTTGGATAATTTCCGTGAAGTCATTGTCTCCCTTCACCACTTTTATATATAAACCTCCGTCAGTTATACCTGATGAGGGAAAATCATTTGACATATGTTACGTAACGGACCCCATAGCTGTCTTATGAAGGCTTAACCATGGTGAAAGCCTACATAAGACAGCTATGGCGTTCCATAGAAAGCGGAAAGAACAGACACGATTGGCAATGGAAACTAGCGGACTTTGTGCACTATTATGTATAAATGATGTGCTGTTATTTCGCGCACTATGCTTCGGGTGTGGGAGAGTGATGGAGGGGGTGGAGCAAAGTCGTATTGACATACTTGCGTCATAGACGGTAATAATACTTACAAAATACAATTTCAACAAACTACATGTACGTGTCGAAACATATTAGATTCACCAGCTATCACAGCAACCTTGTCAATGTGATTAGGACATTAATAGTCGATTGTATCGAACAATTAATTTCAGTAGTGAAAAGTTAATGCATTTCTTTTGGAGGTACCCATATAATAAACAACGGGGTCAGTGGAGAAAAGGAGGCTACGTCTCTTAATGACATCTACTGATCCAGTCACATATATTGCCAAGTATAATGCTAATACATGTACGTGTAAACAGTGTGGGTTTCTTTTCTTCCAGTTCTACCGTTCCAATTACGAGTATGTTGTATGATACAAATGCATCTCATGTGTCAATCACAGGCTAAATACATGTACTCGGACGGAGCACTCGATAAATGGCACTTTCAAAAATTACGCCACCAACCCACTTCGATACACGCTGTGTATCGAAGTAGGTGGGTGGCGTAATTTGTTAAATGATTCATTTCCTGAGCCATGTCTCCGACAGTGATGGGTGCGTGTCTTGTACCATGTGTGTCAATGTCTGTCCACAATGGCGCTATCACCGGCGTGTATTTGTTCCACTGGCTCGGGTTGCTAGGCGGATACAGCCGGTTTACACTCCGTCTCCCTAGTGACACGTACCCGTTCATGCTTACCTAGAGACGTAATGTGGTTGTAAATTCAATGTACATTAATGTAAAGGCACTGCTCTCAGGTATGGATAACCCGAATGTTCTGGCTGTCACGCTGGACGACTTACAAGTACTTGTATGTCGTCTTCCGTGACAGTCAGACTATTCAGGTTAAATGTGGTATCCCATCTAGTAGGCATAAACTGTTCTTTACAGGAATTAAATAAGTGTATAATTGTGTAACTATGCCACCAGTTTTAAAAATTACGACGGCCCAAAATACAGATATAATTATTTAGTATCATTTATTTTACTGATAGTGACTCTCGGTGGTATCCGGATATTTTGATATGCAAATGAGGCAGGACATATCCAATACAATACATTAGACACACGTGACGTCGCGCGATGTTGTTGATTGGTTAATTTTCGTTTGACGTCATTAATTTCCACGATGTTGTCAATAAGTGCACGCCATTGACGAGCTACGTCGATGTTCCAGAAATTGCGACAAAATGACGTACAACAAGATTAATCTTAATTTTAACTCTATATTTGGTTATTTACATTTATGAAATTATTAGAAAATTCACTGTAAATATAAGTACAGTGGGGTCAGCGTGTAAGTGCACACACGAACGAACACGACAGGTTGGAACCAACCTGTCGTGTTCGTTCGTGTGTGCACTTACACGCTGACCGCACTATAACAAAACCAAGGGCTGTAGCGTTTACTGGGGTTTTGAAAAGAAGTTCAATCGGACTTGTCTATATGACGTATATTCATCACAATGTTCGTCAGTGGTAACCATGAACCGGTGAAAGGAAATGCCCACTAGTGGGTGGCGCGGTACGGACAACTTACATGTAACATGGGCTGTTATCTACTTGCTGTTTATGACATCGATATTAAAATGAGATGATTAGCCGACAAATGCACGTCCATGACCAATGACAAGTTGTGATTGCATACACAGTTTATTTAATAATTCCAAACTTTACGAAAAGTAACTGGAATGGATGTTGATATGTTAATTTTTCAACCAATCCAACCATCACAAACAGATGTTAATACTAGTCCATACTAGTCCATTTATAAAAATTGGACGTGAAAATATGAAAATATATAAAAAATACTTACAAAAAGTGTAGATTTTGATGAGACGGCTCGTCACGAGCCGGTTCATCTGGATCTGCACTGTTTGCAAGCCCCGCTATAGCGGGTTGTCGGTTCAAAGGTTACAACTTTTAATGTTCGTCTCTGCGTGACGTAGAAACGATGGCAATTCGGAAATGTCCATAACGAGCCAGCAAGCCATACTCACATATATGTAGTAGTAGAGTGATCCCATGTACGGCAACCCTCCTTGTATTGGGTATGGTCCGTATACTTTGTCGTCGCCATTGTGCAGCTCATATGGTTCGTGTACTGGTAGCAGAACTTCCTCTGTATAACACACAAGCATATGAGACACGCCATGATACGTTGTACCTTCAGACATCTCCGTAATTTCATGAAATATCTTTACAAAAAAGGTCATATTTTCCATAAATGACGTCAGACATTAACAATATTTTCAGAGTACATGCAGAATTATGTGTACTTTGAAAATTTCGTCAACTTTCGACATTATTTATGAATAATTTGGTGAATTTTGTAAACGTATTTAAGGTTTAACACCACTAAATCATCCGATATTCATGCGCGGTGTAGTAAAAAGACACTCTTTGAATGCAGAAACCAGTCAATTGATGCACTAATCTACTTCACAGGCATGTTAATGTATCATTTACATCAGTTTCAAGCATATGCTTTAGGATTATTTTGTAAGTCGGATCTTGTTTGTCATGTGAGGCGGTTTCAATAATAGCCTCTGATTGTGTGCGCCACCACCAGGGTGGTCACAGGAGATTGAATTTATCTTTCTTAACAATAATTAAACCTGTATTTTAATTAGTGAATATCCAGAGCAGAATGGCTGCAGGTTATGGGCAAATAGGTCGCATAACATCCATACGAAAAATGAAAGTAGCAGATAATAGCAAAATGTGTGGTCATTAGTTAGTTTATATAGGATAGTTGGTGGTGCTGGACCTTAATGAAATGCAAATGTCCGAAGGTACACAATCTCATGGCGTGCCTCATATGGCTGTGACTGGATAAATGTGGCATATAGGATTTCTGACCAGTGTCACTGTGGCTCCTGGTCAAATAGCATAATCTGGTAGCCTGAAATACGGGTAGCAACGGGTGTTTCATTGGTGGAATGGCGAACTGATCCTGATCAGACTGTGCGGATGCACAGGCCGATCTGGATCTATGCTGGTCGCAAAACCCATAAGCCCCATTTTTCCAGCCACATACACATACATGGATGTTACCATCAGGCTCGGTTCGGAAACGGCTGGAATTGCTCGGCAAGCCTCGGAATTCCTGCACGTTTCCGAGCCTTGTCTGATAAACTTGACAGCAAAAAACACTATGATCGTGACCTTTTACTGTTCAGGTATTATGCCACGTTCTTGCATGTATGAAATCATTGCTCGCTGAGGCCATTATAAAATAAATGCTAGATCCTCATCCCCGCCCGCCCCGCGAATTAAGGCCCGTGTCACGACTTAGTGGTTGGTGCGATGTGTAATTACATATTTTCAGAGAGAAATAAGAAAGACATTGATGAATTGTAATGTGCTATTAAGTTAAAGAGTACAGCCATTATTTTAATTCCCAGCATGTTTTAGTTAACACAAACAATGGTCGATGCTCGGTATTTCCGATATCCTGAAAATATAAAATAAAAAATAAAATTTCACGCCCCGCCCCCATTTTGAAAACAAAAATGGATGAGAATCTAGTATTTATTTTATAATGGCCTTAATATTTGCTATATTAAGTCATCACCCATGTAAGTTCCTACAGAGCCCCGCAGGGGACGTAGAATTATGTTTTTTATTAATTGGTTCCCAAGAAATAACAATTCGTTCCCATGAAATAACAATTCGTTCCCTCAATTTAATAATTCATTCCCACGAAATAATAATTATTTCCCACGGCAACGAATTGTTAATTCGCTGGTCCAGGAACGAATTGTTATCTCGTGGGAACGAAATGTTAATACTAGGGAACGAATTGTTAAATTGAGGGAACGAATTGTCATTTCGTGGGAACTATTTTTTGTTAATTCGATGGAACGAATTGTTATATAGCGGGAACGAATTGTTAATTCGAAGGAACAAATTGTTAAATTGAGGGAACGAATTACGAAATAAAAAAAATCCATGTCGTAAGTTCCTGTCTTTACAACACCACGTTTTTCTTCATTTGCATACATACACTTTATACATCAAGGTGTATGATCACGTGGTACTAACAACAACAAGTACCGGTTCAAAGTACGTATTCTTTTAAGTGTCCTTATTACGTAACGGATTTTGATGAAATATGGCGCATCAAACGCGTCTTGTTAAGCTGCATTTGGTGGTCACGGAAATCGATTATTCGCAAAAACGACATAAGTATGTGCCAAATTCCCTAGACCACCAAATGCAGCTCATGAAGACGCGTTTGCTGCGCCATATTTCATCAAGATCCGTTGCATATTAAGGAAAATATCGAATAATACTTACTTTGGAGTGGGCGACGTTGTTGTTGTTGTAACCACGTGATCATGCACCTTGTACATTGTACATGTAGCTGTAGCTGTTACATTAGATGTTAAGGACTGACTGTATAGAATATGACCTTTTGTTTCAAATGTAGTGGAATCATACATGTGGCGGAATATCTATACCAAGTACATCTGACCCTGTTATTCCGAGTCTTAGAATATATTATACAGAGCCATTTTGTTGGCAGCAAATCTAATAATGTTGGTGCAATACTTCCCAGATATACAGAAGGACAATGTCCTATGAATAGTATTTCAGCAGACTACACAAGGTGCTAGACATCACAGCATTGCATCACTCACAAAACATACAATGAACGCGTTTTTAATGTGTAAAATGTCAAACTGATGCACTGTCTATTATTATAAGTGCATCTGCTACATGTGAAAACTGTATTTACTCGCATAGCAGGCAAGTAGACAGTATTGACAGTACACTCAGATAACTGCTTACAAATCACTGGATTCAATACAGTATTTATGGTAATAAATGTATATATCTACAGCACTGTGTATTGTTCTTGCTGTTACGCAAACCCTTCAGATATCAGACAATGTATAAATTATACATTTGATGAAAACAAGGCATAGCTCGCTGTAGTCAGATCTCTCCCCATCATGTTGCACCAAATTGTATTCAATTGTTTGTCATATTATTAGTGGTATGTGTCAAACTCAAAAAGAGGTAAAACTAGCGGATGGCTGGTACACACTAAGATGGCCGACATGGCAACTCCATGCACTGTGTAGGATATAGTAAGAAGAGAATGTTCACATGTATACTATGCATATGTCGCATGACAATTATGAAGCAAGTATGCATGAATCATCAGATGATCAGGGGCCCCACGGGTCGTTAAGGGAAATGTTATTTTAAAATAAAATACAATTCGTTGCGAGTCGGCGCATCTGGATCTACACTAAACTTTGTAATAGAGGTTCGTGGTTTTAAAGGGTAAACGAGTTAAATTACATGTATGACTGTTAAAGAGTGGATATTATGGGTAATACACGGTGATTACTGCCTACCCGTGCACGTGAAGCCGTCCTTGCGGTAGCCTCTATGACACGTACAGTTGTAACTCCCGTCGGTGTTGCTACAGTTGGCTGCAGCGGGGCACGAATTGGACGTGGTGCACTCATCTATATCTGAAATAATATTGAACACATATTACCAATATAAGCGCATTTTATGAATTGACGATGTACATACATTGAAGACAGATGAACAGAATGAGAGATTGGAACGAACAATAACTGTACAACATCATTCACCGCAACTACAATGACAAGGCACTGTGACATGGTACTAGGAAACACAAGTATTCAGTATTACAGTGGATCCCCTCTAAACCGGACACTCGGGAATATATGGATGTTTAACTTACATGTGTTTCGCTGTTATGTATTTCTGGTGATCATGACGTTTCATGATTGCAAAATACTAGAATGTGTCATGAAGTGCTAAAATGTCTGATTTACAGTGGAACTTCTCTAAACCGGGCATTTGGGGACCTCCCAGGGTGTCCGGTTTGGAGAGGTTCCATTGTACTGGGGGCCTCCCAGGGTATCCGGTCTGAAGAGGGAGAAGGTCCACTGTACTGGTGACCTCCCAGGGTGTCCGGTCTTAAGAAGTTCCACTGTACTAGGGACCTCCCATAGTGTCCGGTTTGGAAAGGTTCTACTGAACAGGGGACCTCCAAGGGTGTCCAGTTTGGAGAGGTTCTACTGTACTGGGGACCTCCCATGGTGTACGGCTTGGAGAGGTTCCACTGTACTGGGGACCTCGCATGCTGTACGGTTTGGACAAGTTCTACTGTACTGGGAACCTCCCAGGGTGTCCGGTTTGGAGAGGTTCCACTGTACTGGGGACCTCCCAGGATGTACGGTTTGGACAGGTTCTACTGTACTGGGGACCTCCCAGGGTGTCTGTTTTTGAGAGAGAGGTTCCACTGTACTGTGGACCTCCCAGGGTGTCCGGTTTGGAGAGGTTCCACTGTACTGGGGACCTTCCAGGGTGTCCGGTTTGGAGAGGTTCCACTGCACTGGGGACCTAAAAGGGTGTTCGGTTTGGAGAGGTTCGACTGTACTGGGGACCTCCCATGGTGTACGGTTTGGAGAGGTTCTACTGTACTGGGGACCTCCCATGGTGTACGGTTTGGATAGGTTCTACTGTACTGGGACCTCCCAGTGTGTCCGGTTTGGAGAGGTTTCACGTGGGGACCTCCCAAGGTGTACGGTTTGGAGTTCTACTGTACTGGGGACCTCCCATGGTGTACGGTTTGGAGGGTTCTGTACTGGACCTCCCATGGTGTACGGTTTGGAGAGGTTCCACTGTACTGGGACCTCCCAGTGTGTCCGGTTTGGAGAGGTTCTACTGTACTGGGACCTCCCATGGTGTACGGTTTGGAGAGGTTCTACTGTACTGGGGACCTCCCATGGTGTACGGTTTGGAGAGGTTCTACTGTACTGGGGACCTCCCATGGTGTACGGTTTGGAGAGGTTCTACTGTACTGGGACCTCCCATGGTGTACGGTTTGGAGAGGTTCTACTGTACTGGTGACCTCCCATGGTGTACGGTTTGGAGAGGTTCTACTGTACTGGGGACCTCCCATGGTGTACGGTTTGGAGAGGTTCTACTGTACTGGGGACCTCCCATGGTGTACGGTTTGGAGAGGTTCTACTGTACTGGGGACCTCCCATGGTGTACGGTTTGGAGAGGTTCTACTGTACTGGGGACCTCCCATGGTGTACGGTTTGGAGAGGTTCTACTGTACTGGGACCTCCCATGGTGTACGGTTTGGAGAGGTTCTACTGTACTGGGACCTCCCATGGTGTACGGTTTGGAGAGGTTCTACTGTACTGGGTACCTCCCTCCCATGGTGTACGGTTTGGAGAGGTTCTACTGTACTGGGGACCTCCCATGGTGTACGGTTTGGAGAGGTTCTACTGTACTGGGGACTCCCATGGTGTACGGTTTGGACGTTTTTGAGGTTAGGTTCTACTGTACTGGGACCTCCCATGGTGTACGGTTTGGATAGGTCTACGTACGGTAGGAGAGGTTCTACTGTACTGGTGACTACCCATGGTGTACGGTTTGGAGAGGTTCTACTGTACTGGGGACCTCCCATGGTGTACGGTTTGGAGAGGTTCTACTGTACTGGGGACCTCCCATGGTGTACGGTTTGGAGAGGTTTCTACTGTAGGGGTCTCGGTACTGACCTCCCATGGTGTACGGTTTGGAGAGTTCTACTGTACTGGACCTCCCATGGTGTACGGTTTGGAGAGTTCTACTGTACTGGGGACCTCCCATGGTGTACGGTTAGGAGAGGTTCTACTGTACTGGGACTCCCATGGTGTCGGTTTGGAAGGTCATGATGGGGACCTCCCATGGTGTACGGGTTTGGAGAGGTTCTACTGTACTGGGACTCCCATGGTGACGGTTTGGAGAGGTTCACTGTACCCTGGACTCCATGTGTACGGTTTGGAGAGGTTCTACTGTACTGTACTCCCATGTGTACGGTGGAGAGGTTCTACTGTACTGACCTCCCATGGTGTACGGTTTGGAGAGAGGTCATGTGGGACTCCCATGGTGTACGGTTTGGAGAGGTTCTACTGTACTGGGGACTCCCATGAGGGTTACGGTGAGAGGTATTTCTACTGTACGGGGACCTCCCATGGTGTACGGTTTGGAGAGGTTCTACTGTACTGGGACCTCCCATGGTGTACGGTTTGGAGAGGATTTCACTGTACGGTCCTATGGTGTACGGTTTGGAGAGGTTCTACTGTACTGGGACCTCCCATGGTGTACGGTTTGGAGAGTCACCTCCCTGTGGACCTATGAGGATATGGAGAGGTTCTGTACTGGGGACCTCCCATGGTGTACGGTTTGGAGAGGTCTACCTGGTACTGGACCTCATGGTGTCGGTTTGGAGAGGTTCTACTGTACTGGGGACCTCCCATGGTGTACGGTTTGGAGAGGTTCTACTGTACTGGGGACCTCCCATGGTGTACGGGTTGGAGAGGTTCTACTGTACTGGGACCTCCCAGGGTGTCCGGTTTGGAGAGGTTCCACTGTATCACACAACATATTTAACTGATGATAGACAGTGAAACCGTGTAAACTTTCACAATAAGTGGTGAATAATAATATGATTTAATCATTACTGCTGATGGGCTCAAACGGACGGAGCCCCGCAGGGGACATGGATTTTTTTTTATTAATTCATTCCCAAGAAATAAAAATTCGTTCCTGGAATTAATAATTTCGTTCGCACGATATAACAATTCGTAACCTCGAATTAACAATTCGTTCCCAGGAAATGACAATTCGTTCACTCAATTTAACAATTCGTTCCCTTGAATTAACAATTCGTTCCCACGAATTAGCAATTCGTTCAGTTAATTTAACAATTCGTTCCCTCGAATTAACAATTCGTTCCCACGAAATGACAATTCGTTCACTCAATTTAACAATTCGTTCCCTTGAATTAACAATTCGTTCCCACGAATTAGCAATTCGTACCGTTAATTTAACAATTCGTTCCCACGAAATAACAATTCGTTCCCACGGGAACGAATTGTTAATTCGTTGAAACGAATTGTTATATCGTGGGAAGGAATTGTTAATTCGAGGGAACGAATTGTTATATCGTGGGAAGGAATTGTTAATTCCATGGAACGAATTATCATTTCGTGGGAACGAATTAATAAAACAAAAGTCCATGTCCCCTGCTGGGCTGGGTACAAACGCTACGAGAGAGGACAGAAAGAGTTTGTTCAACATTTGGGTTGACAGTGTATCAAATATCATATACACAATGTGCTCTACTGTAATGTATATGTTAATGACAGAGAGAACGTTACTACATGTAGCCCCGCACGGGACGTAGAATTTTTTGTTTTATTAATTCGTTCCCACGAAATATCAATTCGTTTCCTCAATTTAACAATTCGTTCCCACGAATTAACAATTCGTTCTCACGAATGAACAATTTGTTCCCTCAATTTAACAATTCGTTCCCACAAAATAACAAATAGTGTTAATAATTGTTAATA